>OX453058.1:6023123-6623123 GCA_949699795.1 Spicauda simplicius | reverse complement strand
ATCTTGCCGCGGACGGTCAGCGCCGAGTCGCGGCAACGGAACATGTACACCACGTTGTTCATGTCGGCGTTCTCCACCACCAAGTTCGAGTTGCCCTTCTGGTACTCCTGCGTGAGGGAAACAAGTTTTCTTTTTATAGAATTGAAACAAAAATAATACAGTTTGATTAGACGTAATCGATGAATAACATCCATAAATATTTGTTAAAGCCCGAGTAGTAGTAGTCTTATCCGAGCCGAGGTTTTTAGCAGAGAAATTTTACCATTAAAAAATATTTGTTATCAACTTCAGAAAAGAGTTCTACTCGAGGATGGTCCTCCAGATGCGTTACTATCTCTAAGGACGTACTATGACGTTGGAATGTCTTTTGTGCCCAACCGTACCCTTTACAGTAATACCATACATAGCATTGCAGTACACAGTAAAATGCTGATAATTAAACCACAAAAGATTTTCTAGCTATGTCTTTGAATTTAATTAACATTCGAATTTATGTACGTAGTAGAAATTATGCGTCATTTTGGCACATGTTATAATATTCCAATACACATAATGAGTTCGGGTAAAACTATTTCAATTATACATTTCGAATGAAACACAATTTCAGGACAAACTCGATCACATACAATAGATCCAATGAAACGGAAACTGAATATATGAATAAAATGTTATATTCTGTGATAATATTTTATTCATGCATTCAGTTCATATATTCGTTTATTAATGTTTTATTCACAGTATATATGTATTTTAATAAGTGCTTTAAAAGAAACAAATAAGAACCCATTACAAATGCTTACTCACGAGTTGTTTGTAAATTGCCACGCCTTTATTTTAATGAGTATTACTCACGGCATACATTTGTGTAGAATGTTGATAGATTTATTCCTTTTTAGCCACTAATGTTTTCAAACTGATGTGTATGCAATCTACTTGAGGTTAAGTGGTTGGGAAAGGAGATGGATACTTGTCAATAAATTTTACAACTGCTCGTATATGTGTTGCGATATTGAAAAGCCCCATGTAAATATATTTCCAGTTTAGAGGTACACTTCAAAAGTTATGCAAGGCCAGGCGCTGCCGAGAGATGGATGGGTGATCGTCGGACGTTTGTAACTGAATTCGTAATTCCGTGATTTAGTAACAGGGTGAGGATGTCGATCACGGTTGATAAAATAGGTCAGCAACCATAAAACCTTAGGACATAAAAAAATTGAAAAAAAAACATTGATTCGTGGTTGATCTTTACCGCATAGTTTCCTTTACCAACACGTATTATAAAATATGCTCCATGATAAAATATGGTCAATTTAAAAAAAAAAAATTGGAAAAAGCAACCGAGCATGCAGTCTAGTAATGGCCACTACCCCCTATTGCAATCTGTAATCAATCGCAGGTAAGATTAGAGTTTCCGCTGAAACTTGCCACAGTTGCCTTGCTACCCTAAGCATTAAGAAATGAATACCTCGGATATGTACCTATGTCTCCCTTACCTCTACAAACGAGAGAACATCAGCGTGTAACACTACTGTTATTAGGCAGTCTCGGTTGCCTTTATATAGGTGTCACGGTTGCCTTTATAAAGACTAACAAAAAAGTGTTCTATCTCATCTAAAATTTGCCAGCTATCCCTAATCCAAGCGCACCTGAGCCAGTCGGTGAAACAAAGGATAACAACAACGAATCAATAAAGTCCAGAAGTTTAAAACAAACGTTATCCTCGCTACACATTACATACAAACACAGTACAGTTTCACCGCGGCCAAAGTCGTTTCGCTGGGAAGGGTCACGAAAACAGCCGGAGGATAGTCCTTTATAAATCATGTCCTCAGAGAGGCCCGCCTACTTCCCCGCAGTTTCATCTCCTACGCCATTATGTTCACGTACAGAGAACGTATGTAAACAACCCACGCAACTAGGCAATCAACGAATGATATTTATTAAGAGAAATGAAAACTTGATGTTGTTTTCAACCCCATATTGATTTCAAAATATCATCCCACTGCTTGAGTACAGTTAGCGTCAAATAGTTAGGGACACTCAGGATATTCAAATAAATAGACGCAACCAAAAAGTCAATAATATTGGTACAAGAAAAGTTTCCTTATTGTTGTCAATAATATATTCGTTTAAAAGACTAAGACGTTTAAAATATCATATACATCGGTTCGGTCAAAACGCCATAAATATGGTTACAGTCACCTCGCCAATGGTATCCAAGCATCTTTTAATATGTTCTACATTCTTGAACACTTACAATGCTTACTTAAACATCCTGGCTTTTTGAGCAACTATATTGTTGACAACCCTATATTTGAATACCCTGATTGTTCTTAACTATTTGACGCTGACTGTACTAGTCTTCTCTCAAACTGAGAGGTTTAAGCCATAGTCTACTTACGTCGACTAACTACGGATACGTTGTGAGAATATTATTAAGGAGCTCTCAGGTGTGTACATGTTTCCCTACAATGTTTTCCTCCATCGTGAAGTATATTATTAATTTCTAATTAAAACATATAACGCGACAGTTAACGATTGATGTGGCCAATTAGTCAAGTCAAGAGTAATTTCAATTTTAGTTCCTTATATGTGAATTATTTTATGTACTCAATATTTCTATAAACTATATGTACCTAAAATATATATTTGTCACTGATGTTTTGCAGAACATCTGATCAAAATTAGTTTCTCAGTAAAATATAACGACCATCACTCACACCATTAATTTTTCTAAAATTATGTGCGTATTAGAAACTAATTATCACTGCTTTACGGTGAAGGAAAACATCGTTAGGATACCTACACACGTGAGGGTTACTTAAAAAAGGTCCCATAGGTGTGTGAAGTTTACTAATTCTCACTTGGCCAGCACGGTGGATTATGACCTAAATTCTCCCTCATTCTCAGAGAAGACCCGAGCCCAATAGTGGGTTGACTATGACGACGACCTCAGAACATTACCCGGTTGGACATAGTGAGATAAAAACTATGAGTACAATAACAATAATAATAACAAAAAAAAATAAGTTTGAAGCAGCAAACGAGCATGCAGTCAACCTGATGGTAAGTGGTCACTGCCGCCCATGGGCACCTGCAAGCAACTTCATATAGAACATGGGGTTCTATCTGAAGTCAATCATAGATGCGTTGCTACTCCCGATGATTAAGATGGTCGCCTCAGACAAAAGCGTGCCGGCATCTAACACTATACAATGAAATGAGATGTCTTTATTTTGTATAGGCCTAAGAGGCCAATTACAAACTGTCAGTTACACATATTTTTTTCCTTACACTACCACCGGAACACGACCTCGAACCGGACCACGAACTTAGAAGATCCGGCAAGAAACTCAGCGGGTTTGTCTTTTTTGTAGGTCTATTCCTTTAAGGCTATGGAAAAGTTGCTTTGGAATAACTCCGGTAGTGGAGACTACTATAGGAATTATTATTATTATATACTATACAAGTATATACTCACGATGAGCCACTTCTTCCCGTCCCGCGCGAACACGGGCGGCTTGTCGGGCAGCGCGCCCGCGCCGGGCGTCGGCAGCGGCTTGCCGGGGCGCGCGGGCGGCGCGGCGGCCGCCTTGAACGGCGCCGGGCCCTGCCGCAGCTGCGGGTTCTTGTGCGTTTGCATTTCCGACGTCACTTTGCGCAGGTCTGTTGGCAATTACAAATTATTTATTGGTATAAAAAGTTGTACATTACCACTAGCATAAATTGCTCAGGGCTGTTGGGAAAAAAAAAAAATTGTTAGGACATCCTTCTAAAATTTTATTTAATGCGCAGAGGTCTGTCGAAATTGGAAGTTCTTTATTAGTATGACTAGTTGATACGAGCGCAAATTGTTGTTGGGGTATCCTTTTCAGTATGAAAGTGCTATGATGCCACGTTTTTCCGTATCCAACAAAAGTAGTACAATTCGTGTATCAACGTGTAAAATGGAATTATTTTAATTTTAACATTCGGTAGTATCAGTGTAGTTCGACCAGGTAGGTCGACCACTACAACTATTTCTAGTGTGAAACAGTTCTTGTGGTTATATAAAAGGAGCTGATTGCAAGCTTAGCTTGCTGCTTAGCTGATGGCAACCATTTTAGCCTTTGGAAGTAGCAACATATCATGATTGACTTCAAACAGACTTTCGATAGAATAAAAAAATATAATCTATGACCTATTCCTTATTTTTTTCTCTTCTCACTGGCCATTGTGCATGTAACATGTTGTGGCAATAAAAAACACGGCCCATTAAAATAAAACAAGATTTTATTGTACAATCCTAAAGTCATAAATAAAAGCACTCTACACTCGTAACGGTCCACAAAATATGATATATCATAACCATTGACAAAGAGGGCCAGTAATATATTTGAGATATCACATCTAACTAAATAGAACATTGCATGCATGTTCTACACGAAAGTGTGATTTAACCCGCGGTAGTCGCTTTGCAATAGGCATACGTATGATACAGATGACAGGTAATGTTGCATTATGTTAGGTATAAATACGAGGCAATATGAGGCGACCATCATAGTACTCGGGAGTAGTAACGCATCTGTGATTGACTTCAGATAGAACCAATGTTTTGTATGAAGTTGATTACAGATGTCCATGGGCTGCAGTGACCAGTTACCATCAGGTGGACTGCATGCTCGTTTGATACCTTAGTCAGATAAAAAAAATCAAACAGAACGCGTGCAAATAAAACACACGTAGAAGCATAACACCGCGTGACAGTTAAAACGCCTAAGAATTACACGTTTTTAAATTTAGTAATACGCATTTGCATCATAATTAGAAGAAAGAGATATCGGTGCTAATTGGACATGAACGGCGATCCATAAAAGTAACATGTCGTGGTCAATTGCGAAGCGTGGAACATGCATGACCTTATTGACATTTAATTAAATTGTCACAAGGGGATCGGTCAGTGGTGTCAATATTTTGTAATACTGTTATTAAATTGCAAATGTATGACATCACAGGGGCGAGGTCGATATGGCCATGTGAAAAGGGCAGTGAAAAAAGTAGTAAAACTATTATTACAGTTCACCACACACTACGATATTCATTAATGTGTGCCGTATACAAAGTACACAAACACTGAGATGTAAATCATTAATCTACATTCACTAGTCACCAGTCGCAACGATCGAAATTCGACCGTAATTCAACTCAAAAACTAAACTTGATATCGTCGAAAGTATTTCCCAAATTCATTTTTTATTAATTTTCAAGTATTTTAGTATACCCGAAAGGTAAAAAGAGGTATAAGTGACAAAGCTGCATTTAAAAGCAATAACGGGTATTTTGACAAAGACATTTGACATTTTAGACGTTCTGTGTTGCCATTTGTTGAATGTTTTATTTTGATTATTATTTATGTGTTCGTGACAAATGCAAGGCGGTGTGTGTAATGTGTTTTAGTTGATTTTATGTATGTTACATGCATTATTTGAAAAAAATATTAACATTCCGCACTCATTCTCTACGTCAACTATAACCGTGCAAAATGTCAGACTCCTCCATCCGCGGCAAATTACTTAAAGATGCACCGTTTTTCCTTCACGTATTAATATATAGATTTAAATGTGCGCATGACAAATGAGGATAGTATCCTATCATTATTAAACGGTAAACATACTATTATCGATGATAAACAATGTATGATAAAAAAATGATAAACAACACAATTATGTACCTATGTTACATAATATCCTAATTCCATACGGAATAGATGTGTCTTTTCCAATTCCGAAATGTATTTCTGCGCCTAAAAATGCCATTTCCAATTGACGAAGGTACAAAACAATTACAGAAAGGTAAAGACAAAAAATAAACATAGAAAGTGAATAATTTGTTTTCGTGTAAATAATGCTATGCTATTCTTTGTGTCTGGATTGTTTCGGTTGGTAGCCGCCGAAGGTGTTTATAATTTCTTGTGCTATGCAAATGAAACCTCAACCCAATGTCAGTAACCGCCACTTAGAATAGGGTTGCGAATCGTACAGTAATATATTCCGTAAAATCTATCAACACCGAAACAAATAAAAAATAAATGAGTCACTTCAAATATCAATCCATAAAAATAATCAAGTTTGAGTTTTCTTATAAAATACTATACTTACGTTACGGATTATATGTACATATATCGAAGCCCATTCTTAAATACATTACAATTATGAACATGAAAAATATTTTGGCAACCCTAACTTTATTTGTCTAGACAAATTTAAGAAGCGCAGTTACAGCTGAATCGGTTAGGCGAATTTATATACTAACTGCCTGAAACTTTCAGTATCTTTCTCAAAGCGCCCCAAGACTCGTAATAAAATTATTCGGTGAATATTAGTTGAATATATTTGAAACCCTGAAAGTCTCGGTGCATTATCTACTGCTTTGACATTAAAGTTGGTAAGTTTTTATTTCTATCTTCAGTTTTGTATGTGCAAGTTAACCCTTAATTGTTTAGTGTTTCAATATAAATATGTATGCCGGCAGATTTGAGGTTTTTTTGTTAAATTGTTATTTAAATTACAAATATAAATAAAAAGTGCATAATTTTATCATAATAATTATAAACGGGTTTCCCATTTCCCGTATTAATATTGTTCAAAACAAACTTCAGTGAGAAAATATTCGCGTAAAAGTAGTTAAATGCATGCATTAAATTATTTTCAGTTTAAATAATATTCAAAATATTCATCATTTAAAGTTTAAAAATTATATACACAAAATATAAAAAGTTTACCAGCGGTTTTTCATTGAGTTCCATTTTATCTCTGCATTCATTATAAGCACCACTGAGAGCGAAGCTATCTCTACAACGTATTGTTCATGAAAAATTCAAATCCGTTTCCACGAACACTCTTTTATAACATATTTATATGTAGATACAGTTGTTAATATTGTACTAGCTTTTTATTTCACGAAACTATTGTCACATTTTCAAATATATAAGCACGTAGGAATTCTGTTCTTGTTGCGTTTAGGGTGTCCTAAATATATTTAAAGTTTCACAGTCACAAAACATCATGTTTATTGTAAACAAAAAAACAATAAGAAAAACGCATATCAATTTCTACTTAACTCAAATCAACAACAAGAGTTGTAACGGGCTTTTGCTATTTCCAATGTAAGTAATAATTCAGAATGTTGTATTATGTTATAAAGTCCCTAAATTAATTAATGTTTAATTTGGAAATTACTGTGCCCATAATCATAAACTCGAGTGACGACCACGTTTAGTGAAAAGGAGCACAGGTCAACACTTACCAGGTGGACCGATGACCTGAAGAAGACAGCAGGAAACCGTTGGATTCAGAAGGCACAGGACCGGTTGGAGTGGCATCATTTAGGGGAGGCCTATGTCCAGCAGTGGACCTCAAAGGGCTGATCGATGGATGGATGAATCATAAACTGTCGTGCTTTTGCATTGCCGCAGCACCCTAACCTTTAGTAGTTAAAGGTTATGTGATACTTCGCAACAGAAAGGATTTGACAATAAACTCAACATCTTACATTTTTACTATTCATTGACTGATTAGCCAGAGAAAAGTGTTATGACAAGTTGTTCTTCAAAAAAAAGTGCAAAAACCAGAAGACAAGAAGTTGCAAATGTATCTTCCAAGCCGATGATGTTTTAAAGACTCCTATGATGTTGCAAATGTCTTGTCGCTATTTTGTACACACCCATTAAAGGTTAAAAGAGGTTTAATTAACTAAGGTGCATTTAAAAGCAATAGCGGGTATTTTGACAAAGGCATTTGACATTTTTGACGTTGTATTTTGAATGTTTTATTTCGATTATTATGTATGTGTTTGTGTCAAATGCAAGGTAGTGTGTGTAATGTGTTTTTAATTGCTTTTATGTATTATTTGAAAAAAATATTAGCATTGCGTAATCCTTCTCTACATCAACTATAACCGTACGTAATTTCATACTCCTCCGTCTGCGACAAGTATCTTAAAAACGGATCACAAGTTTTTGTTTCACGTATTAATATATAAAACTAGCCCTTACCCGCGGCTTCGCCAGCACGGTCAAAGGAAATTAACATTAGAATTTGATAGCGTGATCCAGAACTTGCAAATGAATTTTACTAACGCCATCTATTAACAACGTCTGGAACTACTAAATATGTATCAACTAACAAAACATCGATATTCTAATGGGATCGAGAGAGCGCGGTAAAAAGTAGCCTACGTCACTCTACGCCCTCCTAACTATCTCCTAGCGTATAAACCATATCGTATAATAGCTATGTGGCGACGTGAAAGAGGAACAAACAAACACACTTTCACATTTATAATATTAGTATGGATTTTCCGCAAATATGAGCTGGGTAACTTTCGTTCTCTATATCTTGCCACTGATACTCACGGCTAGTGATCCCCTCGCCCTGGTTGATCTCAGCGAAGAGTGCGCTGCGGTCGTCCACGCTGAGGTTGGAGAAGTCCACGTCCGGCAGCACAGGGGGCGGCGGCGGCATGCCACCGGGCGGCGGCGGGGGCGCGGCACCACCCTTACCTGAGAATCAAGTACAGTTATTATTAAAGTGAAAACTTCGTTAGGCGCGTTAGGATTTAAAGATGAAAAAACCATTCAAAATGCGATACTGTTACTGTAACCGAGAAATTTGTATAAAAATATATTCATGTGTAGGGGAGCGGGGGGCTACTTGTAACAATTTTTCGTTTCTTGGCTATAGAAGTTTACTCGTTTGGTATTTAGGAAATACACCAATACTGTTCGGAAGAGTCACTATCTAACTATCTGTTTCGAAAAAAAAAGATTAAATATGAAACGAATTAACGGAGAAACGGCTTAGAAAAAAGATTATGAGTGTTCCAACTTGCCCCATAATTGGGGCTAGTTGTAACAGGTTTGGGGCGTCTGCACAGCACCGCCCCTTGCAATAAAGATCACTAGAGGTGGGTAATTCAGCTCTGAGCCGGTTCAAATAGTCAAATCACTTACGACGTGAGCCGGAGCTGCAGGTCATACCCAAATTGAACAGCTCACAGTTCAAACGGTTCGATTCATATCAGATAATTGTCATTGGCACCCACGACACAGGAATCCTAGTGTGGGGCTATAAGTGTAGAAAGCGTAACCGTAAAAAATATATAATAGTGTTACATAATGAGACGCTAACTTTCTTTTTTTTTGGAAATAGAGAAGTAGCAAACGAGCGTGCAGTCCACCTGTCGGAAAGTGGTCGCTATATATCTTGGAAATACATCAACCCTCGGTAAGATTAACGTCCTATCCGAGGTCAGCCAAAGGCACGTTGCTGCCCCTGAGGACATACTTCTAACGCTAAATAATACCCTTACTCTTCAAATCTGAAGACAACAATGAATAACCCTTATACGTTCAGTAGATTATTATTGGTGTCTGTAATAGGCTTCGAGCTAATATCGGTTAAACGTGTTGTATAAATGTAATGCATATAGAAGCCAATTGGTTAACAACCCAACAACTTAAATTATACATTCAGACCTGCATGAAAGGTTGCCCGAATTGTTAGTGTTAATACGAAAATAAAGGCCCCGTACATGACGATTAATCGTCTGAAACCCGTATAAATGTATACCTTACAGTTTTAAATTGAAGTGCTTATCCAGTTTCATCACATCACTACATAGTTTAAAACAAAGTTGCTTCCTGCTCTCTGTCCCTATGCTGAAATCTTTAAAACTACGCTGCGGATATTTTAACAGTTTTTTTAAATAGATAAAGTAATTGAAGAAAAAGATTTTTATGTATAATAAATGCATAATATAGTAGAGGAACACTGATATTTTAGATTTTTAACTTTTAGGCGGAACGAAGTTCGCCGGGTTAACTAGTTATATATAAAAACATTTCAAGGGATAATGTCTGAGGTAGACACAGGTGATTTGTACGTAGGTACATATTAACTAAAATATGTCACATTTTCTGTTTTAAAAGGATAGTAGACAATAAGCCTAGATTATATTGGACGTGCGAGCCGGCGGCGGTCTATGACAGTTTCGTAACCCCCTGTCTGGGTAAACCACAATTTTAATGCCAGTTTTGCCGACCGCATAGGAGCTTCTCTCGGACAGTGAGGCTTTAACGTTAGCAGTTTCAAAAGGTCATCGAAATGTTTACTTTATAACTATCCGTTATTTTCAACCAGGCGTAGATGAGTAAATGAGACAGTGACACGAATACCGAAAGCTCTGAAAAGACTGAAAGGAGCAATGTTTTTAACAACTTAAACAATTAATCGGATAAAGAAAATTTAAAAAAAAAAAAGAAAAAAGGCTATTATTTAAAGAAAATATTTAATTCACGTACATATGCGAATTTACACCCTAATATTCCGCGATCACCGAAAACGAATTGTAACACTATAGTAGAGATCAAGATGAAAGTATAAATAATAAAATAAAGATAATTTTTAAACATTTAAAAATTGTTCCGTAAAAATTAACCGATTGTTCTATATTATGCAAATTGAATTCAAATTTTCAATACATAGCTTCTTTCCACGTAACGAAAGTAACAAGTGTTTACGCTGAGAAAGAAAATACTTTCCCTTGTAAACTTTCCCAAGGGTATTTCAACGAAACGCAAATACAAAAGTAATCTTGTCTTGACCTTCTATTTAATCTACTTTAGCAATAAAATGTGGATGGAGCGACAATTTAATATTACACCGACCAGCGTACACCGGTAATCCTGAGCGGGCAAAATATTAAAGTCTCGCCTTCCATCTAAATTAGCTCACGGCTCGAAATTTGAATTTAATTACTTACAATATTAATTTAATCACGGACGACGGGTTATTTTTTTTTTTATAGATGTATGTACTTGAGTCCGGTGCTGTTTCTTCTTGATTAGTACCACTTATTCTCTTCTTGTGATGTCAAAAGACGTTGAACAGATACATTTTAAATCTTACACGGTAACTAATTTAGCTTAGATTGTGTTATCTTCTACACCTACCTAACTGTGTCAACTTTATAACTAAAATGTAATCATAATTATTTCCGAACATCAATTAATCTACCACTACTTTGCTAGGCGTTTCGTTATAAAGAAGAAGCGGCAAGTTTATGTCAGTAAAAGTAATGCATAGTACTACTCGACCAAAACAATTAGGCGCACGACAGTTGAAACGTCATTAGAACTAGGGATCTCCCATCATGATACGAAGTATATTCCATTACCAAATACCAAGAGTATGTAGGTATACCAAATACCATTATTAAAACATACACCATAGTGGTGTATTTTTAATAGTCAAGTATTTATTAAAGCACTTTCACATGTGTTTAATATATTCGCAGACATGGAATATTTTCTTTCTTTTTTATGTGTGTAAGAGATTGATGCCTGTTGCAGCACACATTCAATTTTCGAATTTGGAGACAGGAGTACTGAGCCCAATACTCTTCTCTTGTTAAAAAAAATTGCATATTTTGAATGTAAGAGTCCTTTCTCCTCCACGAATAGTCTTTTTTCCTACCCATTTTGAGCTTTATTGACGAATAATCAACTAATTTAATAGTAACTTTATAAATTCAACAATCATTATTTAAACTAACATTAAACACGTGCTGGTTGACGTAAACATCTAGACGATACACAACTGCACGTCACTAGGGGATGCGCGGGGTAAGAAGCGACATGCGGGGTATTAAACCACTTTTGTTTTATGCGCCTAATTGTTGTGGTCAAGTAATATAAAAAAGCTCTACAAAAAGTTAACAAAATACTATTGTGTGTATACATTAAATCTCATCGAAAAGGTAATTACTTTTAGACTTTATTGCTATGATAGGATGTAATGTAATAATGATAGGATGTAAGGACACTAATCCTAACAATAATGCGTAAAATAAAAGTAAACTACAAGTACAGTCTGCGTGTGTATGTTAAGTCGGCACATCAAAAGCAATAATAATCATCTTGTTCTGCCATATCTAATGCTCTTAAAGAACAATTGCATTTCGTGGCGTCGGGCGTATTGGCAATCTAGAATCGTGATTGCATTACACCTACTGACACGAGCGGCGCCGCCGTAGAGAATATTAAACCTAATAACGTCAATTAGGCACATTACACACATTAGATTTGGTGAATTAATACCATGAGCGGATGTGAGAAGTCGTGTAATTGTTGTGATTAAAAATAGACCGGTATTTTATATTTATAGCGGTTGTTTTTAATCTTTTAATACATAATTGATCAATTGCTCGGCCTGTATTAAACCAAATTGGGTAATACATTGCTGAAATTGCCGAAAATATCAAGGTGGTAGAACCAGTGTAGTTCGACCGGTAAATTACCAGCGCCACACCTATTTTTAGCGTGAAGTATTTCTTGCGTTTCGATAGAAGGATGTGGTTGCCGGCATAATTTCACATGATGCGACCATCTTAGTCTTCGGGAGTAGCAACGCATATGTGACTTCAGATGGAACCCATGTTCTGTGTGTATTTGATTACAGATGTCCATGGGCGGCAGTGACCAACTACCATCAGGTGGACTGCATGCTCGTTTGCTACTCCAGTCAAATAAGAAAAAAAATAACAATCATGGGTGCAGTAGATAGTAGAGTAGAAGCAACAGAACACTCATTTTAAAAATAAAACATGACGTTTATGTGTCAACAGAGTCCCACTGAAAGAAACTGCCACGTAAATCTGCCTTATTACATACTTCAAACTGATATATGACAAAACACCTATTTTTGCCTCACAGCAGAAGTGTAGCGCTAGCGTACAGTAGAAAAGTATATGGAATAGTAAAAATATATGTAAATTTCTCGATAAAATTATTCCGTTTACCACGCTTAAAATGAATAAAATATTTATTGTAACATTACATAAACATTTGCATATAAGGACTCTTACATTACTTTAAGCATAAACTACATTTTCCCCTTAACCCCGACAGTAAAAATTTATACGCAAAGTCGTTATTCGATGAACGCTATTTCGTTTACGACCCCTAAGGGGACACAAGGGGACACGCATATAACTTTACATTTAATATATTACCGCCTCTTACAACTCAATGAAAGTACTATCTAATATTCACGTATTGTACAATAATAATAATCTTATTTGTATTATGTGTCTGTTTCACGTAAAAACTACCGGTCAGATTTCGCTGAAATTTGGTACATACAAAGAAGAGATGCGCCCAATTTTTGATTGTTATTCGGTATTCGGCATAATTTTTCTAAACATATTATATTCTTATATCAATATTTATTTTTAAACCTCAATTCAACATTTGTTTTTATGAAGATACTTTCACAGTTGTTTTTTAATAAGAAATGGTAAACCGAATAATATTCGGTATTCGGTTATTCGGTGAAACCACTATTCGGAGCATCTCTAATACAAACGATACTAATTAGCATGGTGCATGTAACCGAAGCGGACAAACCAGCGTGAATAACCTTTGTTATCGAAGGGGAAACCTTCAAAAGATAGGGGATACCGTAGTCCTATTCTGGTCCCTAGCGTGAATAACCTAGTATGGGATAAAAATGGGCTATGGGTATGGGCTTTTCTAGAATTCTCTATCATATAACCTAAACTATCACGTAAACAAGTCACATGTCTGCAAAAACGAGAAACCTGACTGCATTAATTAGTCGCACATTTATGTTCTGCCGATAAAATGCTTTAAAGACGCCATTTTGTTTTTCTGACATTTTAATTTTCAATGTACTGACTGTCTCTTGCGTCACGAACACAATGATATCTCGTATCAAAGAAATATATCTCCTTAATTATAGTAAAAAAAAACATAAGTCTCGGTTTATCGTAGTCTGGTAAAGGAGAAATATTAATTTATCAGAACAAATAAACTTTGATTTTAAATGATATTAAAGCTCTAACAGATATTAGCTCGGTCTTGGTCGGATTGAAGCTTCATTAATATGTAAATACTATCTATAAAAGCGAGTAACTGGATAATTTAACATCTCGTTATAACAGCAAAGTTGGTTTATGAGACCAGATAATTGAAAAACTTTTGTGAGTTTAATAAATTTTTAAACTAAATACGTCACGATGGTACTCCTTTTGAGGATTTTTTATTAGAAAGAGTTATGTTAAAATATATATCTGGAAATAAACGTATTTATCTTACGAATGGTCAACATGTTTGTATTGTGTCCCTTTCGTTGTGATTAAGTTAAAATCTCTAAATTTTAAAAACAAATTTAATTCAATAATTTAAAAAAGTTAATGTATAAAAAAAGAAAGAATAAGAATGGCTCTTATAATGCTTATTTAAAGATGCTATCAACTTGCTATTGTAAACTGATATATAATTAAAGCATGCATATTTCTTAAAGTGAAGGTATCACATTAATGTTATTCCAATCTATGTCTGTACCGTACCTACATTATTTCTTATTTGTATTTCTCATGTTAAATTAACTGTATTCGAATGAGAAATAAATGTCTTAAACCGTATATATGCCAATATCTCTAATTTAAACTTAAATTCAACTTATACCTCTGTGTTTAACTCGGACTTTACTCAGTGCGATGTCGGAACCGTGTACCATTGTAAACGCTCCTACGTGAAGCTTACCAATATTCATATGGCCTGCATGGTTATCAGCATTCTAAACTATTTTTATACTAATATGAGATAAAAGTCATGTATCACTGGGAAGGAAAGGACAGAGTTAATCATAATTTATGGGTTAAGGATCTTTATTTCCCAAAAATATTAGAACTCGCTTACTGAGATATATTCTCTTTAGTGAGCACTAAAGTAGGTAGATGAACAATTTTGCATGCAAAGAAATAGCTGAGTCAGAGCCAATAATAAAAATATGAACTTGATTTGAAAAATACATATGCGAGTGTAGTTCACACACGGCAAAATTAAAACTTAATAATGATAAGTAATATTTTATTTCTGAGCATATTAGGACTAACGATTAAAAATAAATAGATTAAATGGTTTTTACTAACAGCCCATATTCGGACATCTTAATTCGAATATACCAAGCTTGAGCTCTTATACAAGCTACGAAGTAAAGTTACAAGTGTGATTCACAAAGGGGTACAGCGCCATCTAGTTGTAGCACTGACAAGTCCTTTAACGTACTTTCGTTTCATCGTTTTCCAAATCACAACGAAAGACAAAAGAAACTTACCGGACCAAACCAATCCAGTGGTGTGGTACTGCTTGACGTACGCCTGCAACTCGGTCAGAAGCTGGACCCAGGCGCGGCACCACTCCACGTGCGTCTTGTCCTTCTCCTTCCAATCCTTCAGCACACGATTCGTGTAGAACTGTCCGGCGTCGTTCATTTCCTTCACATACGGTGCCGGTGTTGGAGATATCGCCACCCAGCCGAGGGCGGGGATGCTCTCGGATATAGCGGACAGGTGGTTGAAGTACTGCGACGCGCGGTTCTTCTCGCGGAACTGCTGGATCGCGGATATCTTGTTGCTGGTCGGCGTTAGCAGCTGCGATTGTTCCGCTTCGGACGGCTTGCTCCGGGACGCCGCCAGATTGATGTAACCGAGTTGTGCCCTGGTTAACAAAATGACAATAAGTTTAAATTAAACTCATATATACAGACGTTTCTTCCACTGTACTATTGTACTATTTATCTATTTGATTTTGGGTTGGTGAACCTGAATAACCTGGTTGGTTAACCAGAATCACGCATGGCATTATATTACCTAACATTGAGACGGGCATGATTATTTGTACAGGGTAGAGCGGGGTTTACAAATCAAAAACCACACACTAAGATATTAATTGAACCAGACCTCTAAACAAGGTTACAGTTTGAATATTACAGAATTTCTTTTTAGAGACATTTCAGAATTACTAATAGTGCGTTCATGAATGTAAAATAAAAACAATTCTGTAAAGTCAAAGATTTCAACATTTTAAATAGACGATTACTTATCACGATGTCGACAGTGCATAAGTGAATCAAGTCCTGTAAAAATAAGTTGAGAAAATTGCTTAACATTGATTTGTGTGAGAGTAGAGCACTATCTTAAACTCTTCGCAGTAGAGACGTTCAATAGACGGTACTTAATTTGGCAAATCGCTTGTAACTCAACAGCATCAAGGTTACGAGAGCACTTCGTGAATGCTTTTATTTCTGCTGACAACGTCTAGTGAAAAGATAAAGACAAAAATAAATCTTACTGAAAAGCCTCGTTAACAAGATTCGCGTGGGTGGCCACATCGCCACCGATCTGTGCCGACAGTTGCAGGTAGGTGCGTAGCGGACCCTGGAACAAATGATATTATTAAGACATCTTATTTATATATAGAGCTATGGGTAAACGTTGCCTTATAAGTTTACAGATGAATTTTTATAATTTTATGTTCAAGTGCTTGACATTTTAGAAATAAACCACAGTATTTTCAAGGTGGCAGAACCTGCGCAGTTCGACCGGGGAAGTACCACTGCCACACCTAGCGTGAAGCATTTCTTTGTCACTTTCACATGAGGCGACCATCGTAGTCCTCGGGAGTAGCAAAGCATCTGTAATTGACTTCAAATGAAACCTATGTTCTGTATGTAATTGATTACAGACGTCCATGGAGGGCAGTGACCACTTACCATCAGGTGGATTGCATGGTCGTTTGCTACTTCAGTAAGATAAAAAAAAGGATTCAAAATTTAATCAAACTGGACTGATATTCAGATATTCTCAATGATAAGACATTTACAAATAGGCGATGTTTCTTTCTTCAATATCGATTAGACTATCTTTATTTCTAAGATTTAAATACAATACCTAGTTTTATAACATCTAGTTATCGCAACAAAATCTATTTTGCTCATTTACTGATACATAGAGCAATACACGCTGACAATTAGACTCACGAAGATAAAAGTTTTAAAATCGGCTATTAAGATTTGGTATCATACAATTAAGCTTTAGATTTTAAAACGTACACATATTTTCATAGAACATACTCCGTTAAGGTTATTTATTTTTCAAGTTTTCTCAAGTTTGAAATAAAGACGAAGTAGGACCTATCGACTAGTTACTTCATTAATTTCACTTAACACATCAGGCTGTCGAATAGACAGAAATATAGCTTGCAGGCTTACGTCAAAATGATAGATGGTGGGAAAGCTCGTTTATCAGGCAGACGTGGAGGGAAAGTTACTTCCCACCTTATGGACTAAAATTAATCAGGATTCCTATTATTGTACTTAATAATCATTTAAGGCAAGATACTGGAGCTAGCTTTCCATGTAAGAAAACATGATTGTAATTATATTTAAAAAAAATGGATATAAATAAGAAAAAAGGCAACCCCGCTGAGTTTCACGCCGGATCTTTTTAGTTGAGGTCGTATTCTGATCCGGTGGTAGTGTAAGAAAAAAAAATTGAACTGACTATTTGTAAGTGCCCCCGTAGGCCTATACAAAATAAAGATATTTCATTTCATTTAAATTAAAATTTTATCACATGTATAATAATCAGAATTGTTTCAATAAAGAGTTATAATATTATATGTATAAACTTCTAAAATTTTATTACGTAGAAATTATTTTAAGTAGGAGAATGGCATTTCAAAATGGTTTGCAAAATGATGTAAAACGTTACCGTGTGTGTGTACGACTATGTGTGTGCGTGCTTGTACAGTCACGAGCAATAAGATATGACTATGGAAGATTGGCAAAAGTATCTGACCCAAGAAGGAGTTCGATACGTTCATCTACATAATTTTGACGTTACAGAATTATGCTGCCTTTCAATGTCAGATATTTTTGCTGCATTCGTGTAGTCAGATATTATTGAACTCCTTCTTGGGTCAGATACTTTTGCTAATCTGTTCGTAGTCACATCTTATTGCTCGTGACTGTACGTCAGAAAGGAAAAGAGGTTATGAATACGCTAAACATTTGAAGCGGATGTTACAAATGATTCAAAGCAGATAATAATTAGTATGACAAGGGTTAAGCGCACCACGGTGGTCTTTTACGGTGTCTTTGGCCAGATCGAAAATTATAGCTATTGAGTACATAT
Source organism: Spicauda simplicius (assembly GCA_949699795.1). NCBI lineage: Eukaryota > Metazoa > Arthropoda > Insecta > Lepidoptera > Hesperiidae > Spicauda > Spicauda simplicius. The sequence continues at coordinate 6,605,084 of OX453058.1, read as the reverse complement.
TGGAGACAGTAATCACGTGGTATTCTTATAATGTTTTTAATTCAAAATGAGTCATAATTAAGAAGGAGTATCAGAAGTTTGATGTATGTTGAGATTCAGTATTAAAAATACCTATCAAGTCTTCGAAAATGATTTATTTACACTTTTCTAGCCACTTAAAGTTTGTTTTTACTTTTTATAGTAATTTCTTTGAAGCGCACCAAAATAATTAATCCTCAAAGTTTAGCCGCTTTTAAGTGTTGGCAATATCTTGTTAAAGGGAAACTAAGTGAAATTGTCCGCATAAAGATAAGCCTTTTTCTCTAACCATAAGGAAAGTTTTAAGGGGGCTGGACCTTTTCTACTGACCGAATCGTTGGACCCCTCCCCCTATAGTTATAGTTCCGTACGTGGGTCTATTCATCGTCGACCCATTATTGTCCCTCTGCTGGGCACGGGACTTCTCTCGAAATGAGAGAGTTATAGGCCATAGTCCACCGCGCTGGCAAAATGCGAATTGGTGGAGAAGTCTGCTAGCGGGTGCTAGCTCTATTTTATACACTTAATTTTAACATTCCCAGGCATGGTAGTTTTATAATATTATAGTTCAAAATACATAAAAACGACGCGCCTTCGACTTGTGTTCTATAAGTCATGTATGGGAAGTCTCTCGCCTTACTTTATTTACTGTTTAGTCCCTTCGTAGAGCTAGTACCTGACCTAGTAGATTTCTGAACAAGGCCGAGAAGAATATTAAAATCAATACAATATGAAAGAACAATTTATTTAATAAACTGAACGGCATGGAAGATATCGTGAATGTTCCGAATGTGTTGTTTTTATTTGATATAAAATTGTATTTACCTACTTGATGATGTACCTTTTGTTTTTCCAAGAGCTACTCGCGGGAAATACGTCGGTGTACTGAACGCAATCGACATGATTTATAATTCCGAATACAAAGCAATTTTACTTTGCTTTGTTCCAGATAAATATTTTTTGTGGTTGTTTATATGAAAAATTTAATATATTTTTTAAAGTCACTACTGGACATAAGCCTTCTTTAATGAGCGATTTGCCAATAGTCACCGAGCTTGGCATGCTAGTTGGAGACCCAAGTGAGTGTTGATGTTACCCAGGACGTTGCCGCTTTGTCCCCGTAGTTCCGGAACTACAGAGACTGTATTGTCCCCTAGTCGCTTAATACGACATCCACAAGAAAGAATTAAGGCTATTCAAGCCCGTCACCACACGGCTGACTTCTTGCTATACAATACTAATATTAAGTTACCTACTTGTTGGTGAACGCATGTTTGTGGCATAAACTGTTGTACCTAATTACCCACTAGAAAACTTTCACCCCCAAAAGTCAAAGTTTAACTCGCGTCTGTCGGTTTTGTATATCCAATTACTGGTCGGAGCAAGTGGGTAATGTATTTGTGACAAGGTTAATGTAATAATGTAGCCTGCAGCTGCGTTCTGTACGATACGCCTTACAATTATCCTTTTGTTAAAAAATGCGATCGCATTACGTCAACTCAAATATTTTCGGTAGCAAAAGAAATATTCACCATAATATCATTTAAATAAGTTTATTTTTTATCTATATTTTCATAAACAATGTAGAATAGAATTAATTTAAAAACGACGAATCTGCTAACATTTTTGTCGGATATTCTCAGTTGACGTGTCCATTCGGTAGTACTCGTAGTATAAAAATAAAATATTGTAACCGACAATTTTTAAGTGCTTTATGCCTACCCATATTCATACATACAATAACGATGAACGTGAGCCTGTAGTCGCATATATTCGCAAAAACAATAGTCTGAAAAACAGAATAAGTGATGACAGATATATATCCTTATGTTTTTGAATTTTTAATTAAGGTAATTAATGTAAGGTAATTGACTTTCATTTAAGGTTACCTAAAATAAAGACTGTGTTTTATTTAAATGGATTGACTCTATCAAAAGTAATACTATTTTTAAGGCGGATGAAACCGCGGAGCACAGGTAGAGCAAAAGTAATACATTTCATTTCAAAGGTATATCGATAGCTAGTCAGTGTCATAGACAGATATTGGATACACGAAAAACTGTATACCTACAATTGTAAAAATAAATAATTTTAATCAAAACGAAAGGTTCCCAATTCAATACTGAAATGATGCAATAGTTGTTAACAAGAAGACTGTGTTAACATTGAATTTAATAGGTAACTAATAAAATACACTGAAATATACAGAAATAACAGTGTCGTAGATAGTAATACAAAATCTTAAAATAATAGTGTATGTTGTATTAATTTGTCGCATGAATTCATACACTCCGATTCTATCAGCATTAGAAGAGTGATTGATGCTTTCACTAATAACATCAGCTATTTTACCATTAGAATATATAATCCAAGTAATGTACACCAACACCGCCAGACACCAACGACAAACATTGCATACAAATTCTAATATTAAAGTCAGGGACCACAAAATAGCTGTCATATTTGCAAGTTATTCGTTTTTACGAGTGAACCAGACAAAAATATAAAATCTCCATTTCTAGGGTTCCGTAGTCAAAGGGTGAACACGGAACCCTGCTACTAAGCCTCCGCTGTCAGTTCGCCTGTCACTGGGCTTTATATCCGTACCGTAATAGATAGACACTTGAATTTCTTTACAGTTACTGTACTAAGAAAAACGTAATAAATTGCAGACATTTCCCTTATATGCTACGTTTTTCTTTTCGTTTACGTCTTTCAGGAAACCGATATTTTTGTGCGTTTTTCTGTTTATTTACCTACTTAATCATTATAGGCAGTTAAAAAACAAATCATGTACTTAAGTAGTTGTTAAAATTAATACTAAAAAGGTTGGGGTATTTCGGAACCCCGTGTGCAAATACACCTAACATTTAGCCAATTCACATACTTGTCTCTGTACATTTTTTTACATCAGATTGATTATAAAAACGACAAAACTAATCGTGATTCACCAAGGATGTATTTTGGAACTACACATATGGATCCGTCAAACTGAAAGCCGATACATATAACAACAGACAAGTCTAAAATAACAGAGTAAATCTTTTCGCTTTACCTCCGCGACGTCGAAACAACAAAGGCCGCTTTAATAAATTATTGTTTGTCGATCACTTAACCTAAACCGATTTTGTTGATTGTTTGGTGTCGCCATTGAATACATTTAATCTCGTAAGCTAAAAATATTTGAGAGGCAGAGAAATACATAAAAATGTATCGTTACATAAGGTTTTTAGTAGCAACGGAAAGGTTTTTCGTCGTAGCCCGTAAATAATTGTTTATTTACTTACTGAATTAAACCTTACATCTACAATATAAGAGGCAGTTGCAGTGCATATTAAATAACAAAATTGTGATTCAAATTAGTCATTATAAAAAATCCGAATGTGAAATTAGGACTCAAATTAAATTTGAAATAGGATAGAGTGTGGCATCAAATTAATTATATACAAAAATATCATCATAAATAATAATAAAATGCCAATAGACAAAAATGTATATTTGGTAGAGGCAGAAAAATATGGCACTTATCTTTACATAACGTTTACAGTAGAAACAAAAGCAGCTAATGTGCATGAAAATCATTTCATGGCACAAGATAATGGTCTTTGAAGCCCATTTTACTAGCTACGAATATAACAAAGGTTCTATAGATCTCATGCGTTATTATCCCCACAGGATTAAGTTCTAACTTAAACCTAGGTATACCGCACTTCTTCAAGTTTACCTTGCAACATCCATAAAATTAGAATATAGCACTTCGAACATAATATGTGTAGCAGTAACGCTTTCTTTATACACTCATAGCCCCAAACTAAGATTTTCTCCTTTGTACTGGGTACCATGAAAAGACACTAGACAAACACCCAGGCCCAGAACATGAATCTAAACTTATCATTGAGATACCTATCTGGCCGGGAATCGAACCCAGCACCCACTGCGCGTCAGACCGGTATGGTAACCGCTCCGCAACGCGGGCCGCCAGCGCGATCACAGAAAAATGTGCCAACTTAAAAAAAACACCCAGAACTGGTATCCTTACAAAACAGCAAAACATACAGCAACGTACCTACCAAGCACTTTGAAGTTTATAGAAACAACTTTTGCGCCGTAATTTATGTTCCTAATTAAAACAGCCAGAGTTCACAAAGCAAATATAATTTCTGCTCACGAACAATATGTTAATTACCACCAGTTTCCTACAAGATATTGTAAAAACACCTTACTCAAGTGCTCTGTACTTTAAGTATATTTAAAGCCAAGCGAATAAGCAATTTTCGCATAAAACATATTGAAACCAATTATATCACGTTATATTGTTTCTTATATTACGAACCCATGACTTTTTCATGTCCTAATGTTTCGAATTTCTGAAGCCGTTTGTGTAATTAGCTCTTACTGACGGAAAAAACCTAAAAGGACGATAAATCAAGAACTTCACAAAGAAGGAAACACATCGGAACGTAGAACGCATACAGTTCGACCGGAGAGGTACTACCGCCACACTGTGATTGCCTATAGATAAAACCTTTCTTCTGTATAAAGTTGCTTACATATTGGCCATGGGCAACAGTGGACATTAACCATTAGGTGAATTGCATGCTCATTTGTTACTTCAATTTAATAAAAATCAAAGTTAAACGCCTATAACACGAACACGATTTCTACACTCATAGCCCCACACTAGGATTTTCTCCTGTGTCTTGGGTACCATGGACACACACAAGACGAATACACAAACACCCACACCCAGTACATGAATCTAAACTCATCATTCAGATACCTGTCTGTCCGGGAATCGAACCTGGGACCCATTGCGCGTCAGATCGGTATGGTAACCGCTCCGCCACGCGGGTCGTCAAAGTAACAATTATTCATACAATTAAAAGTAGCATACAAAAAAGAATACCTGCACCAAATCCTGGTACCCGTTGACACTCATGCTGTCTACGACGATCTCTTCTGCTTGCGGGGGTGGTGTGACTACGCAGACCGGGGAGGGCGCTGGCGAGCGGGGCGGAGTGGGCGTGCGCGCGCGCAGTATCGGCAACCGCTCCAACCGCGATGTGACGCTCTCCAACCGCTCGATCAACGCTTCTAGCTCCGCGGCTGGGCTCTGGCCTGCGGCTGACGACTCGACTTCACCACCTGATGACATACATAACATATTAATTTAGGATTTTTAAAGTGAAAACTTCTGAAGGTGAGCTGAGCACTTTTAGGATGAACAAAAATCATGGAACTCGCGTCATCGTCGCTTTCCATGAATTGTTTATGTATGTACACATATGTATACTGTGTATATATCGTGTTTTACTTCTGTCGGCAGTCTTTATGACTGCCTTTATCATGCTATTACAAATACCAAATAGGTATTTGGTGACATGATGCAATATTATGGGTATTTTCTGGAACAGATTCCTGTAAATGAAACAAGTTCTACGTTAAGTCGATTTCAGATGTGTAGTTTCTTCAGAAAGTATGATTTTAAAACTTTTCTTGGCATCTGGCACTATTGAATATGATCACAGATACAACGCTTTCTTTAAAGTTTATGCCATCGTATTTTTCGTATAAATAATAGAGCAGGTCAAACAGAAACAAGAGTTGCTGTGTAAAAATCAGATATTTGGACCATGTATCCGAACTCCGAAGGAGTCTGCCAACTTTAAAATTACACACATACCTATACCTAAACCGATCTATCTGGCTATATTTTAGCATATCTATTTATCCGTATGTACGAGTAAAGCTTAATGTAGCAGTTGTCTCGCACTTTCGCAATGTTGGACAGAACTAAAATGTATTAAACATTAAATTATAATAAATATTTAATACAGTACGAAACATCGAACAATGAGACGAAAAACACGAAACATGAAAATTTCATTTTGTTGAAATAACAAAATTTTGTTTACATTTTTGGGATTTCTTAAAACATGCGGTCGTTGAGCACGATATCCATTTATGTCCATTTATGTAGATTATATGCTACTGTACATAAATATGTTTACAATATATAAGTACAAGATTAATACCAAACTAGGCGATTAATTTACTGTTGACCGATACTGGTGACGCATAACCGCAAGTATATTAAGAATGGATGAATCACTCGCGTACCCATCTCGTGTTACATATCATCCTATGAATAACAGATTGCACGCTTAATTAATTACACTTTCTTCGCACCATTAATTTATGGTTTAATCTTATCTCATTAATATTATATCTTCAAAAGTTTGTAAGGATACATGTAAGAAACAATGTAAGACAGTAACAAACACATACTGTTTGTTACTCTTTTCAAAAAGTACCGATGGATTTCGCTAAAATTTGGCATCACTCATAGTTTATGACTTAAGTAAACACATAGGATATTCATAATCGTGATAGAAGTGACCGAGGCAGGCGGAGCCGGTGGAATAAGTCACAAATATATTGGGAAATTTGACACTTATTATATTCCTTGTCACCTTAATCCGGGAATTCGAGACTCAACTCTACAGAGTTATGAACGTATTAAAATTAATCAAGGGTACAGAAACAGTAGTTGCGAGGAAACCTGCAAATCTATTATTAGTTTTAAGCGACTTCCTAAACGAAAAGCGTTATCTCTTCGTCGTGAATGTTTCCTTAATGTTTATTAAAGTATGTAAAGTCTATCAGTTTGTTCTTGGCCACAACAGTGGACCCTCCATCTAAACTCCCTTCACCCAGCAGTGTATCTACTACTCATGCCATAAAAAGTTACGTATTTTGAATATTAAATTGCACAAAGTAATCCTAAGACATAAAATACGGCTCAAAGTAAATGAAACTCGCTAAACACAAACTGTAAAATATCTCCGAAATTTTCTTTGTAATAAAGACTTTGCAGAGTTTATTGTTTGCGGATTCTTTATGTTGTCAGATATGACTAAAAATGTTTATCACAAAGACCTTTGTTTTTGCACCGACAATTGAGTTATACACCATAATGTATACGGGATAAACGTAGCTACATACCGTCTGAAATAGGATTATCCTCCTCGCTGTCATTATCAAGTTTTGCCTCTTCGCGAGTATTAGCTTGCGACTCGAACATTTTTATCAGATGTCGCATGTTCCTAGCAACATTTTCACTCTCCATATTCGCAAAAAAACCGCACAAGTATATTTAATGTCGAACAAAATGCAACTGATTACTGTCGTCTGCAACCACAGGTCATGTTACGACAATTGAGCGTACACTATCAAATGACTAAGTCGTAATCGTCAGAGATATGATACGATAAATATTACTTGGTAATGTGACAAAATACGTGATAAAGAATATATTATTGCAACCACAAACTGTATATATGTATTTCAACGAATTACTGTAACTGGGTTAAAATTCAATTTAATGTGAGAAATAGTAACATTTTTTATCAATGTTCACTGCACTTCACTATGTAGTAATGATTTAATGTAGAAAGGAACGGTGAAAGAACAAATGTCAGTCAATGTTTCTTATAATAAATATAATGTAATTGACGTTACGAAGCAATTACAAATTCCAAAATGGATTAAGAGCCGTGTCAACGACTCATTAACGTTCAAATTATAATGTCAAAGTGTACAGGAATTGCCTGCGTTGTCAACCGGACGCGGGCTTGTCGCGGGACTCATGGTGTGGCATGATTATATTGCTATGACGTGTACGCGATATAGCAGTCTATGTCGCAGGCGAGTGGCTTATTTAGCCGTTCGTGTAACGTTTTTTTTGGGGAAGGGGGAAGTTCGAAACGTCCCTTTTCAAGGTGGTAGAACTAGTGTAGTTCGTCCAGGGAAGTACCACCGCCACACCTATTTCTAACGTGAAGCATTTCTTGCGTTTCGATAGAAGGGTGCGGTTGCCGGCACACTTTCACATGACCATCACAGTCCTCGGGAGTAGCAACGCATCTGTGATCGACTTCAGATAGAACCCATGTTCTGTATGTAGTTGATTACAGATGTCCATGGGCGGCAGTGACCACTTACCATCACGTGGACTGCATGCTCGTTTGCTACTTCCGATAAAAAAAGAACCTTTTTGCCAAGTAATGAGAGACTTTTAATTACTAAAACACCCATGGCGATCTCATGACATGCGCATATAGGGATACTCGGGATCTCTGGTAGAACGTCTTTACCCTAGGTCTCTAACTACTACGTAGACGGATGAGGTTGCCAAATAACGGTGTCAACGATTCTTTAACGTTCAAATTATAATGTCAAAGTGTACAGGAATTGCCTGCGTTGTCAACCGGACGCGGGCTTGTCGCGGGACTCATGGTGTAGCATGATTATATTGCTATGACGTGTACGCGATATAGCAGTCTATGTCGCAGGCAAATGGCGTAATTAGCCGGTCCAGTAACAGACTTTTTCATTAGTGGGGGGCGAAGTTCCTTAAAAGATATTGGATTTTTAAGGACAGCCAATTTATTGTATACGAATTCATCTAACATCTTACACTTGGCCAGCGCGCTAGTCTATAGCTAAACCTGTCTCACTCTTGAGTGAAGACCCATGCATGGCAGTTACACAGTAATGGGTCGATCACACTCTTTTGCATAACTAAACAAAATAAATGTACGACTAAATATCTAGTTTACTTCAGTAAAGAGAGTAGACTATTAATTGAATGACTAACTAAGCCAATTGGCTGCGACATATACATTTCGACAACACAAATGCCATTTTCTACGTAGAATTAAATAGGGAGAACTCAGTCCGATGTAAACGGTCAGAATGCACAGACATACAAGTAAACGCAGGACAATTAAAAAAAAAAAACAGGTTATTTTATTAATTAACTTCATTAAAATAATCAGATGCGATCTGGATGGGAATATTACAGCACATTATAATAATTTTTCATTTAAGGAACATTGGCAACTATTCAATTCTAAGTGTCCACAAGCGTAAAATCATCAAAATCTATGGAAAATCCCGGCAACAACAATTTAAGTCCGCATTTCATTCCATTAAATATTATGAAAATTATAATTAAAAGCAAAATTCATTAAGCGTGTACAAAGGCGCCAAATAAGGTAATTTGGTTCAACAAAATTAAGAACGCGTTGTAAACTAACAAAAAAGTTCGCTTAATTAACAAGAATCACAGATTTTTGCAGTAATAAATAATACAGAGAAATTCTGAGGTTCTAAAAGTGGGAAAATATTTCGTGGTTCGACTACATCGCCACTTCAATATCATAAAACCGATCAAATGCAAGTCGGATTTGTACGAAGGGTTCCGTACCATTATCTGTAAAAACACGTTTGTATGGGGGCCACCTCTTAAATGTATATTTTATTCCGTAGTTGTTGTTATACCAAAAAAAATACATCATCTGTGAAAATGTCTATAATGGTTCATGAAATACAGCCTGGTATTCCTTATCAATGTTGACAGACTGACAGACGGACAGCAATCTTAGGATCCGGTTTTTGCCCTTTGGGTACGGAACCCTGAAAGTACCAATTAGCTTCACAGTGGATGCATAAAGAGTGGCGAACAGTTGGTGTTATTTATTTTCGGGTACACGGCCAAGGCCGGTTTAAATGAGTAACGCTGTTACGTAACTGTTTACGATTGTACAAAAACGAACACCTATAATCCATTCCGAAGGTTGGGAACATTAATCCCGATGGGCAGATTTACTCTTATCTTATTCACCTTGTCGGAATATCGGTTAAATAAACTTAGTGCCAATTCACCCAAAATTACATTTTCGTTAACGTACCAAATTGTGTGATAACCAAGCAAAACAATGTGTAGGCTCTTTTTGAAGTTGTAACACTATAAATGTAGTAGCACTTAGCTTTTCCGTATTGTATAGGTAATTGTGTTATTTTTATATTATAATTGGTGTAAACTATTTAGGTGATCAAAATTAATAAATAAATAAAATGGAGAATACCTTAATAACATCATAAATATGTCAAATTTGGGTCATACTTCAACAGGTTAAAATGATGTTGAGTTAAAGTAAACATTTTAGTGGAACAATTGAAATTCGGCATTCGATTGAAAATGATGAAATGTATTGCATTCAATTCCCATCTGTAAATAGCAGAGCATTCGCCGTACCCACATGCAAACATTGCGTCGCTGATGGACGTTGAATTTACACGATAATGTTATTGATTCCCTTTATTTTAAGTTTACATTTAATTAAACTGACAACAAAAAAACAATACAGACAAGATGAAATCTCTAAGGATCTGTTTCGATTACTATTTCAATTTTGTATAAAAAAGAGGAAAAACTTTTTGATAAAATTTTAATTAACTAGACAATACAATTTGTAACCTTGGTTTTATTACGTGTCATGTTGTCTTTAAAATTACCGTATCATTTAAGATTATTTATTATAGTAATATAATGCTGTGTTAAAACGAAACCTGTCAAATCTCTTTTTCTGTGTGAAACAATAAAAGCAGCATAATACTGATAAACGTAAAGTACATTAGTGTACAAGTATCAAGAACCATCTGTTGCACTAACGAGCGAGCCAAAGCCCTGTACTACTTACGCGCAGCGGTTTGTGGAACTGACACAGTTCTGACCTGTACCGCTGACAAACCCTTATTGGGACCTTAACGCCATTCCTTCTTGAACACAATAAACATGATGTGTTTAGTCATTGGATAAAAGAGAACCCCTCGGAAACTAGCCGCATACAATGCTGTTTAACTGTCATGGCACCACGGCATCGCAAAGTAATCCCCATTATATTAATACGTGAAGCAAAAACTTGTGATCCATTTTTAAGATACTTGCCGCAGACGGAGGAGTATGAGATTACGCACGGTTATAGTTGATGTAGAGAAGGATTTCGCAATGCTAATATTTTTTCAAGTAATGCATAAAATATACAAAAAATTAAATAAAACCATATTACACACACTACCTTGCATTTGATACAAACACATACATACTGAACGAAATAGAACATTCAATGTCTTACTACGAAAGCCCATAACGTCAAAAAAATTCAGATGTCTTTGTCAAAAGACCCGCTATTGCTTTTAAATGCAGCTTGTTAACTAAACCTTTTTTTACATTTAATGGGTGTGTTCAAAATAAGTTAAAAATCATTACAATTTATTTAAATTTGAGAAATATTCACGGTACTTTGGACAATATGACGTTTAGATTTTTAATTTAAATTACGGTCGAATTTCGACCGTTGCGACGGGCGACTAGTACCTACATAAAAATATACGTGATGAACAGCCTTTCCTTTGGGTAGTTAAAAATTAAATGTTAGTTGAAAAGTGGGCCGAGAAAATACATGAGCAAAAAGCTTGGTATTTCCTGCAGATATTATCGATATGATCGATAGGCTACCAATACACGCTACATTTTAGCTGAAAAGTAGCTCTAACACGTACAGTCCATATACACTCAACGAAAGGCAAATTCATAAAAGTTGTTTTTCATATATTCCAATTACAACACTGCATAAAAAGTTTTAAATTTTTATTAGTAAAAGATACTACCTTATCGTGTTAGAATCAGTCTTTAGTTGTAATGGTTATTCAATCAATATAAATGTGTTGTTTAATCACTACATAGTACAAAAACAAAGTCCCTTCGCGCTGTCTGCCCCTATGTATGTTTAGCTCTTTAAAGATACGCTACATATTTTAATGCAGTTTTTTTTAATAGATAGCGTGATTCAAAAGGAACGTTTCATGTATAATAAATGCATTTTATAGTGGAGGCACACTGATAATTTTAGAATGACGACTGTGCATAGTACATAGGTACTATACTAGCTGAACGTTTAGAGAAATAGCATTCTGGAGTGACTAAAATGGTTTGAAGTCAATCACAGATGCGTTGCTACTCCCGCGGACTAGGAAGGTCGCCTCATATACAGTGTTCCGGCAACCACACCCTTCCATCGAAACGTAAGGAATGCTTCACGTTAGAAATAGGTGTGGCGGTGGTACCTCCCATCTTTTTATTCAATCGATATACATAGATGTAACCACTACATCAATCTAAAATACAACAACCTTCAACACGGCTAAAACCACAAAGGGCACTGCCGCCTTCGTAAATAATTTCAAATCTGCAAAAAGAAGATATATTGCTTTGAATTCCATATTCAAGTGGTTTCACATACGGAATATTAAAATATGACGAAGTGATATACGGTCCATTCTTGATTTAACATCAAACAAACGTACAATCCAATCAAATATTAACGGTTCCATTTTTATAATTGCGATACATTCAAGAGCGATGCTATGGACCATTTCACATCCTCAGCTTAATTGGACTGATTTACAAAATTTATTACAGTTAACTAACGATTCACTATATAAAATAGATGAAAACACACTTCATATAAATACTCTATGGATAGAAAGTAGATAAGTCACGTAATTAAAAAATATGCCCGATAGTGTTCTATTTGCGGTGACACGAACCTAGCAAGTAATTAATGGGTTACAGTCAGCTCGTACTACTTTCGTTACCTTTATCTAAAAGCCATAGACATTTTTAACGAGGGCATACTTATTTTTCAAGTATGCGAAACGAGTTATATATTTTCGTACGTTAAGAACGAAGTAACACATACGCGTAATTATGGTAAAATATAAAGTTGTAGGGCTCAACTTCTGGTGACCTACAAACTTTCGCAGAAGTATTAATGTATGCTTAAAAGTGTTCTTGCCGTAGCGGAGGGCTATAATGAGGAGTGTTGTCAGAATTGTGGGTTTTAGTAATATTCAGCGCTATATTTATATTACGTATGGGATGGGAGAAGTGCCAGCCGGGTCAAAACAAGACATCGAAAATGAACGGAATCTGCCATATAGATTTTATATAACTCTAGCGTTAAATACTTAGGATAACTGTTTACGTGTTTACCAAACTCATGCAGAACATGACAACTACATATTGGAATACAAAATTCTCCGACGCGTCTGTCTGACTGTCTGTTCCGGACTCAAAAACTAGTGCACGAATTTTCATGTAGTTATAGCTGACAGTTACAGTGATTCAATATAATTTGTCCAGGTTTTTTGGTAAAGTGCATATGATGGTAATTGTTGTAAGTTTTATATTATTTATTATGTTTATTTATGCCGCCGTGAAGCTTTCTCCGGAGCAGCTATTTAATAATTTTGAGATGACAGATATGCGTGGTGGGTTCCTCTTTTCTTTATCTACTAAAGTCCACAATGAAATCTTTAAAGGATACCTTTCTATACCCATTATATTCACTAAAAATTGATAAGGTACAATGCGGTTATCAACTTACATATTTTAGTAACCTGAACTACTACCCGTACGAAGCCGCGGCGGATCGCTAGTTACTTTTAATTGAAACAGTGCCGTTAACCAGCAAATAAACACACATAAGACTAAGATGATAATGAGGCGGAAATTTAACGAGCTCGAATGTTGAGCATGTTGTACGTTTTTTTGCATCTTAGAGTAGCCATAACTGCACTAAAGCTGTTAAATAGACCGTGATCTTAATGGATATACTAAAATACACGTATATTAAATGACGACCGCGTGGCCGAGCGGTTACCATACCGGTCTGACGCGCAATGGGTTCCGGGTTCCATTTCCGCCTAGACAGGTATCTGAATGATGAGTATCAGAGATTCCTGTTCTGGGTCTGGGTGTATTCGCTTTGTGTGTGTCCATGGTATCCACGACACAGGAGGAAATACTAGTGTGGAGCTATGAGTGTAGAAACCGTGTTTATTTTAAAGTTTTTATTGTAATAACATACAAAACATAAGTTGTCTACTTAACGTTAACTACGTAAAATATTCAAACGTTACAGTACTGTATCTCTTATTCAAATTGAATAAAACATCGCTGCTTTGCATAAATAGCCGCATCATTCAACATTCATCCATTTTAAGGTAACACACAGTTTTATCCACAAAAAGATTTTTTAACTTTGTGCTCTAACTACACCGTGGTTAATGAGGTTTTAATTCATTTTTTTTACTTTGACTTCATTAATTAAAAGATGAAATCAAGAATTATTGTTCAGTTTTTACCGAACTCTACTGGAAAACCAAATTTCCATATAAAAAAAATATCCACATAAAGGCACTGAAATTGAAATAATGAACTATTATCATTCACGGTGGTAAGTACAAAATGTATGTAATTATATATTTCATCGAATTTTGGTCATATGGAATTATTCTTTTTTTTATCTGACTGAAGTAGCAAACGAACATGCAGTCCACCTGATGGTAAGTGGCCACTGCCGCCCCTGGAAATCTGCAATCAACTACATACAGAACGTGGGTTCCATCTGAAGTCAATCACAGATGCGTTGCTACTCCCGAGGACTAAGACGATCGCCTCATATGAAAGTGTGCCGGCAACCACACCCTTCTATCGAAACGCAAGAAATGCTTTACGCTAGTATACTTCCCCGGTCGAACTACACTGGTTCTACCACCTTGAAAATTATTCTTTCCTATTTTAACGAAAACAAATACCAAGGTTTTTCTTTTCTTCTAAGCCTATTTTGCACATCGGATATCGATTCCAATTCCTCTGGGTAGAGTAAAAGTCTCATACACTTTGCGAAATGAACACATCATATTGTTTTACGGCACAGCGGTGCACAGTGCTTTTACATTTACTAAATTCATAGTAACATATATGTATTCTTCGTCTTCGTTTCGGTCCCACTGCAGAGCAGGCTCCACTTTGGGATGGGTTTAGGTTATAGCTGCAACAAGTGCAGATCGGTAGACTTTACATGTTTGTGGACTTTTAGAAACTGTCAAGGCTTAGAAAAACATCGTGAGGCAACTAGTAGGTTTCCTCACGATGTTTTTCTTCACCGTTTAAGTTAAAATATTAAGAGACACACCCAGGTAACGTAAACTGGAGTCGATTTGCGAACCTCGATCCTCTCGATTGAAAGTTTTTACCACTAAGCTATCACTGCTTAAATCTATGTATCTACTCGTTAACTGCTAACACAAAATCGACGATTAGATATTTAGAACTTTTATTTACTCTTTTTTTCTTTTTTTTTTATCGGACTGAAGTAGCAAGCGAGTATGCAGTCCACCTGATAGTAAGGGGCCACTGCCGCCCATGGACATCTGTAATCAACTTCATACAGAATAAGGACCCCATCTGAAGTCAATCACAGATGCGTTGCTACTCCCGAGGACTATGATGGTCGCCTCATGTGAAATGTGCCGGCAACCACACTCTTCTATTGAAAGCCAAAAAATGCTTCACACTAGAAATGGGTGTGGCGTTGGTACTTCCCCGGTCGAATTACACTGATTATACCACCTTGAATACCTATTCCACTCACTCTTACATTAACTACCTAAGAACTTTTAAACGTAATTATAATCTATGACGTATGAAGTCATTACTTTTTTCCTAAACCCATTTACTATCCAAACTTTCAATATTGTTTTTGTCTGCAAACTTCGAATATATTTCTTTATGAACATTTTTCTTACGTTACTATCCATTTATTTTGAGCTTATCTTTTCTTTTATCGTACATTGTCGTTATCTTCGGCGATCCTTTGTTATTATATGATTTATTGAACATGTCTTAAAATAACAAGGCATTATACTTGTTCTCCTAAAGGATAATAAGCAATTTGCTATAACTTAAGTTTCTGAGCGGTCCTCGCACGAAAAACATCATAATACAGAACCTACATAGAACATCGAGAATAAGCCTGATTAATTACAACACCAAGAGAAACACGTTCGACGTGTTACTTTCTTCAAGCAAACATGTAGACAATGGGTGATTGTTTCTCTAGATCAAAGAGCCATCGATAAAACACATGTGCTTTCTCCGTCGTATTAGAACAACCTCTAGCTCAATAGTCAATATTGTCCATAACCCAATATACAAATTCCCCATCTATAAGATACATGCCTTGTGGAAAAAATCTACAATCACTACATAGTACAAAACAAAGTCGCTTCTCGCTGTCTGTCCCTATGTATGCTTAGATCTTTAAAACTACGCTACGAATTTTAAAGCATTTTTTTTAAACAGATAGAGCGATTCAAAAGGAAGGTTTTATGTGTAATACGTGTATAATATAGCGAAGTAACACTGATAATTTTAGATCTTTGACTTTGAGGTGGAACGAAGTTCGCCGGGTCAACTAGTTTCTTATATATTTAGACGCCATGGAAATACTCCTACACGAAAAGTTTAATGCCATACAACTGTAATCGTAATATGTTATTATGACCAAAGATTCGTAAGGATACTGACAAATAATTTTGTTATAAACAAGACAAAGTAACGTGACAACGATAAACAAAAACAATTTCCCTTCATACGCGAGATGTATAAAGATAAGAACCATTATGGCTATGTCAGAGTATGACAGAAAATACTAAAAAGATGACACTTTGCGCCTCGAGAGAGATCTTGATAACACCACATGCGTCGAGTTGGCTTGAAATATTCGACCATATGCTGAGGAAATAGGAAATAATATCTAGATATTATACCTATACAAACTAGCCGAATGGAACGCAAACAGATTTTACGATTAGCAACGAAGCTGAACTTGATTAATAAAGCTGCAAATTATGAAGCTACTTGAGTAAACATCAGCAAATTATACAAGACAAGAAATCGATGTCATTGACACCATTAAACGTTTCAAGATTTAATATCAACTTATGCAAAGTAACATAATCAAATGTGTAAGTTGTAATTTGTATAAATAGCATAATATTGGCAATTATGATGTTATATATGTGGTTACATCCTGGTCATCTGGCGTATATTTGTGTAGAAGGCTTATAGAAATGTTTCTACTAGAAGTGTATCTATTTATAAATACTAACCTATTCAAATAGATTATTATGTAAAAATGATATAAATTAGAACAGTTTTAATGTAAATTTTCCTTTTGAAATATGTTCGCCATTATCATTAGCGTCATTGTCGTGAGTAACATTTAACGTCTTTAAATAACCGAAAAACACTTAATATTATAACGACTTTGATAATATAGTACTATCGCGGAATACAAAAATTATTTAAGTTGAATGACATTGTTTAGATGTAGTCGGCACTACGCCAACTTCTACCACTAATTCATGTAAACGTTCCTGACATCATAGTTAAAATGGAACTCGTGTGCAATAATAGGCCAAAAAGAACTACTTATATTTATAACATAGGATTTATTAATAGCTATTGCAATCTCGTATTTACCGGTACATTTTTAGAGCGAAGGTCGCAGTTGCTATTTATAACCAAAATAGGAAACATGAAACTCACCGGTGCTAACGGGCACGTAAAACTATACAACACTGTCACAAACACAGTCGGTGCACAAAACCGTTGCTCTTCACGCACTGATAAGAGCACATATGCGTGTAAGCATGCGCGTGCGCCGGCGAACACTAGTCGAGTCGAGTTCGTGGACGGAGGACGGATGATTCAACCTAACCGCTTGTTCGACGATCACTCGGTCTCTAGAAATTGTGACTGGCCGATGCCGGAGTATCGCACTCGCCTCGCCAGCCTGAGCATCGCAGTGACTCACTTATGATGACGTACGCTGCATGGCCACTGACATGACATAAGAAACGTACAGACACAATGTTATCAGTATTCGATCGCTGTGATATTATCTTTAATTAGGTAATTCTCTGAAGTGTTTAAGTCACTCAAGTCCTTAATTTGTTTCGCAAACAAACTCTAATTACAAAACATATAAACCATATACTTTCGGTTTTATTATAAAATTTCCAATATTGTCAGCGTACTAGAGTATGTAAATTATTATTATAATAGTAGCTATTTGATGTCCTAATAGATAATATTAATAAATGGTTCCCTTAAGCGTGCATGTCGCGCGGGCGTATCAGCTCTACAACTCTATGTCACGCGATAAATTGCTTGCTTTTACCCTTTAAAGTTTTTACTTTTTTATATCGACATAGTTGATTTTTATTTTTTATAAAATATAAGTTTGAAATACTCGTATTTTTACGCCGTGTACTTTGTTGCACGATAAAGGTGACAAAGAAAGATCAATGACGGTGCTATATTGGCATTTTCAGGGTTCCGTACCCAAAGAAATGGAGTGAGCTTCCTCCTGAGGTATTCCCGGGGCGCTATGAAATGGGGTTCTTCAAGAACGGTGTAAAAAGAGCTCTCTTCCATAGCCGGCGATTCATTGGCGACTTCTCTGGTGTTGCAAATGTACATAGGCCACGGTGACTGCTTTCCCTCAGGTGGTCCGGCAGCCTTATCGTAAAAAAAGAGTAAAAACGGAAACCTATTACTAAGACTCGGCTATCCGTCTGTCTGTCACCAGACTGCGTCTCAGGAACCGTCATAACTACATAGTAGGAATTTTCAAAGATGATGTATTTTCGTTGCCGCTAAAACATTAAATACCAAAATCAAACTAACATAAATATTTAAACGGGCCGTATACAACAAACATGATTTTTTGTCGTATTTTATAGATAATAGTACGGAACCCTTCGTACGCGAGTTCAAGTCGCACTCAGCAGGTTTTTTAAGTATCGACGATTTGAAAGTATCAGCAATTCAGATTCGACTGGGTGAGTAATAGCTTACTCATACTAACGAGTATGATGAATTTTATAATTTAACTATGTACATTAATTGAGGTCTAATGGAGAGCTCGCAGCCGCGTTGTTACTGTAACTGTAACTTTTACCTACACCTTAATTCACAAACATCTCTAAATATAATTTAGATTTCAATCTATTACCATTGTAGAAAAGATAGTAGCTACTTTATTTTATGGCTTTATCTTGAACAATTTCGTTGTTTGTTAAGAAAGGAAACAAGGGTGAAGTAATATAATTCGCCTACGAATCGATCTGCCTATTCGTATGTGTTTAGTAACAAGGGCGCTTTATCTTTCGCGATCCTCAAGAAAGGTAACCCTTCAAAAGGATTTGAGATATTTTTCAAAGCTGACAGCTTTGTGATATACCTAGAGAATATCTGAAAAGGAAACAAACCGCTTCAAGTACGGTCCTTTTTCTATAAATATTTCTTTACAAAATGTATATTGTGAAACTAAAATTAGTGATGTATTATTAAAGAAATAAAATTTTATTCGAGTCAATTTATTTCATAATTGCGTAGTTTCAATTAACCAATTCAATGATTATATTAAAAAAATCATTAATTCTTGGCATTACAAACCCCATAACCTTGATATCATACAAATTCAGAGGAACTTCTAGTTCAAATTTGTGAACACAGCTAGAACAACAGAATATTAGCATTACTACATGCATGCATCACTACATGGTATAAAACAAAGTCGATTCCCGCTGACTGTCCCTATGTATGCTTAGATCTTTAAAACTTCCCTAGGGATTTTAACGCAGTTTTTTTAATAAATAGATTGATTCAAGAGGAAGGTTTTTTATGTATTATACATGCATAATATGGCGAAGGAACACTAATAATTTTAGATTTTCGACTTTTAGGCGGAATGAAGTTCGCCTGGTCCACTAGTGATTGATAAACTACGCCAATTTGCTATTAACAGTCTATTGTCACCTGTAAAACCACAACATAGAACCGAAATATTCGAATCCAGAAATAGAATTGCTGTGGTCAAGTGGTTTGACATATACGTATGTATCGCACTTGATAATAGGAGATATTTAAGTATTGATTTCAAGATTTATTTGGAAAATATCTTTAAAATATAACTAGTGTGTCTGTAATATATGCGAGTATACAACGTTTACTCAGTTCATGTGCAAGATATTCAAAGTATTAATATGAAGCCATATTTTGAGCATCAATAAATGTATGCCCATTTATTTGCCCATTAGGCTAAATAAAATTATTCCTGTAGTTCTGGGATCGGAATAGAGCTACGGTATCCCCTGCCTGTCGTAGGAGGCGACTAAAAGGGACTTCAGGAGTTGCGTGCGGTAAGAGCTCGAATGGTCCAGCCAAGCCACATGCTGTCGTAAACACCAGGAGGCGAAGTGTGTACAATGCTTACTGGAGGACTCCGGTTGTGTTCCATGAGATCCCGGAGACCTCAACTCAGCGCTGAGGATGGCCACCGAGGGGCGCTTTAGTGAGGTAAAAATCCCACATAACCCGGCGTTGCTCCCACGGTGTCGAGTACCTTTTGAAGGTTCCCCCTCGATAACAAAAAAAAGGCTAAAACAATATAAGAAACCTATTTTTAATGACCATAAGATAGTCTTTACTTTTAAAATATTTAAATGTATATGTACCTACATATGTTTCTGCGTAAATTTTAAACCTCTAACACAAGTGACATCCCAATGGGAAGCATGGTGCCATCCCATTATTGTCCCACTGCTGGGCGCGGGCCTTCTCTCAGAATGAGAGAGTTTTAGGCCGTAGTCAACCGCGCTTGCCAATTGGGATTGGGATTACTGGATGGGAATCATATAACTATGAAATTTATCCAATTAATTAGTATCACTGTTATACTCATAGAACAAATCGAGGAAATTCGGGCGTGACAAATTGATTTGTTCGACGGATGTTTGCACAGGATGGGAACGATACACAGTATCCAAAACGGTAAGTACATTGTTCTCCTCTTGTATTATTCAGGAAAACAGCTATTATTGCCTCAAGGTTAACTAATACATACATAATATGATTATATTTGTATTCAAGTAAGCTTTCTGGGGTACATTTTTATCCGATTGAAGTAGCATGCTGTCCATCTGATGGTATGCGGTCAGTGCCACCTATGAACGTATAGAACGACTATTAATAGATACAGAACAAGGGTTCTATCAGAAGTAACCTACCTAAATCACAGATGTATTGCTACTCCCGAGGACTAAGATTATATTATAGTAAGATTGTGCATAGCGTTTATCTTCAGTTGCCTAAACTAGGCGAGAACCTATAATACCACCTTGCTAAATATAAACTGGATACAGACTGGACGTGACGTTATCACAATTTCGAATGCTTTTAAAGCTTTGGTTGCTTGAAGTAATGATTTCAGACTATAGCTCAGTAAAGGTATCTAATAAAACAAACGTACATATGAACATAATGTAATAAGTAAAAACTAACAGTATTCCTATTATTATCATTCTTATTATATGGACATAGTCTGATTTAAATGAAACATCAATCAATCATCAACATAAATAAATAAAACATCAGGTATCTATGGTAACTGAGAAAATTCACACGGACGACAATACAAAAAACATAGAATGGTTCAATAGTAGATCGAATCAGCAATTTATTGTCTTCAACTATCCATAATGAGCCGAAATACGCATACCTACGCCCGTTTCACCTAAACGTGCCTGATTAAGCACCAATCCACGTACCGATTGAATTTTTTATTTCAGAATCCGTCTTCTACGATTGGAGTTAATATTCCAAGCGAATAATTTAGAACCTTTCCAATATACCTCAAAAACTTATCGAGAATCGTCTTCAGAAGGAAGTAATAGATTTTACAATTTACAATTAAGTATAAACTTTAAGGGAACATTGATGTAATTTAAAAAGTCTCTTTTCGTGATCAAAAAAGATCCCAAGATCATAAAATTAGTATAGAAACATCTGTAGTATTTTTATTTATATTAAATGAAATGAAACTTTTATTACTAGCGATACCTTACAGGCATATAATTTGTAGCTATCTGCTAATTTGCTTCATAAAGAGAACCTTTAATATGCCAATAAGTAATTATATTCGTTATTTAATACCTGTAAAAGTCATCAAGTTCATAACATTTCCCTAAACATAAAATGTATAACGGCGTAATTAAACTCAAATTTATATACTCAACATGACATAACAAGCGCTGTTATTTTCAAGCTCTTAAGCGATTCCCTGCTCGTAAAATGTAACGATTAAATGCTGATAACTCTCGTTTCAAAACGCAATAATGTAATTTATACAAAGGTTTTACTTCGTCCAGAGTTTGGCATTTCTTGTGATAAATGAATCCAGTAGATTTTTGTCGTATTTTCAACGTAGATATACATTTTTGTAACATGAAGTTTTAAATCGCATGAACTACTTTATTGCATGTGCTTCCCCGTCGAAGTACACTGGTTCTAACACCTGCTAATTTGCTTCCTAAAGAGTCGATTAATATATCAACAAGTAATTATTTTCGTTATTAAATACCAATAAGAGTAAACGAAAGTTCATAACATTTCCCTAAACGTGAAATGTATAACGGCATAATTAAACTCCAATTTATATACTCAACATGACACAACAAGCGCTGTTATTTTCAAGCTCTCAAGCGATTCCCTGCTCGTAAAATGTAACGATTGAATGCTGATAACTCCCATTTCAAAACGCTATAATGTAATTTATACAAAGGTTTTACTTCGTCCAGAGCTTGGCATTTCTTGTGATAAATTAATCCAGTAGATTTTTGTCGTGTTTTCAGCTTAGATATACATTTTTGTAACATGAACTTTTAAATCGCATGAACTACTTTGCAGAGTTAATTAGCTCTTAATTGGACTTGTCTTTCGTTTTATTCGACGTTGAGGATAAACTATGAGTCGCGGATTTCTTTTCATAAAATTAATTTATAAAGTAAAAACCATTTGTTTATTAATAATTAAACCTTCAACTTTGGTTTTTAAATCCGCTTTTGCTACGAAACCATGAAATATCAATCAATCATCTTGAGCCTTAATTTAAATTCGGGTTGCATTTTGACTTGAAATGTGAACCCGGAGGCTGGAGAGGGTCAAAGACACAAAAGCGGAGCGCTTACTTGGACCTCAGCCAACAGCATCGATTTTCGCCTACTCTAAAAACACGAATTTGATTATTTATCACTTGACATGGCAATATCTTGATTTACTATTAGCATTGCATCTTCAAATCTGCAAAATTTCAATAATGTAGCACATGCAACCATTTTTATATACAACGATTCAATAAAATAGCTTGTCATAATCAAGTAGCTGTAAAAATAGAACACATATTTACGTTCTAAGAAAACTTTCGAAATATTACTTTGAGAGAAGTTATGGATGAATCTTACCTGAATCAGCCACAACAGGTCCGAGAGGATCGAATCTGACTCTGTGTTCGACAGCCGCCCGAGCAGCACAAACCAAGTCGGAAAAAAACCTGTGCCTCCGTAAGGCCAACTCGTCGCGCCCCACGGGAGTCGCCGGCGGCTCCCGTGGCCCCTCAGAATGCCCTTCAGTAATGACAGGCTTCTCAAAAACCTCGTCATCATCAGAACACGACTCTTGTCTGCTCTTGACACGTTGCTCGTTTACATCATTATTGCTGCTACTCGTAGTTGATTTCAAAATACCCGTCGATTTGCGTCTACCCGGACGTACATCGACGATAGTCCGTGCCAACTCTTGTTCCAGATTAGCCAATTCTTCCAAAGTTGCAGAATTTCTACTGCAATCCACGGAGAAACGCTTAAAATCCAATCTACTTCTCTTATAATCGACTGAAAAACGTTTGTTCATAATATCCTTTTTTGTAACAACTTTATCAAGAACATCCGTTTCTGTGGAGTCATTGAGGGAGTCATCAATATTGTCTTCATTTTTGACAGTATCGGGTATAACGTCAGGCTCTACATTAATAAACACTTCTTTAGACTTTTTATCTTCAACTTTCGTTGGTAAATCAGGTAGCGGTTCGGTGAATTCTTCCGGCTCAGACATTGCACAAACTAAAACCTCTTCAGACTTTCCTTTATTTTCCAAGATAGCCTTGTCATCTTTCACGTTAAACTCCTGTGATTTTGATTTATTCTTGCTCATTTTTTTATTCGGCCTAGCACAACAACTTTTAAACATAATTAGAGGAGAACATTAATATAAACAACATCAACTTTAGACTTTGAAAGTGAAACAACATGAAATACGAACTCTATTCTAAAATATGTTGGAATATATTTAACAGTTTTATATATTTTAACAATGTTTCATCGCTTATTCGTGTTAAACTATGTGGCATGTTAGTGTTAGGCAACGAAAGGATGCGTAGGGTCGGCGGCCGGCCGGGCGCACGGCGGCGGGCGACTGGCGGCACTGGCGCAGGGCGGATGCGCCGCCCGCCTGGCGCATCCTGCCACCCGCGCCCATTCCGCACAGCTTCTAGGAGCTCGCAAATCTTTGTTATCGCAACCTTGCTATATTACCACCTTCGAATAATACCAAAATCTCCAGTCATAAACTTCAATAACTTATTAAAAAGAAAATCCCAAACAGCTTTATTTACGCCGAGTCACTGTATAATAAACCTTTTACTGCTATTACAAAACTTCAAAGAAATATTTAAACATCCGCATTTATTAGAAATTCGTAGAAAATGTCTATTTAGTTGGAACATGTTAATTGGGTCACAATAAAACGCTACAGAGTAGTAATTAACGATATGTAAATTGTAGGTTGTTAAATGACAAGAATCCACGTTAAGGCTCATTAGAATAACTGATAATAATACGATAAAAAATGTTACAATAAATAAATAATACTTGATATTTTATAAAAAATGTTTAATAAAACATATCTATTATATGTTTGGGAAAAAATTAAAGTGATTATTAAGGCAGTGGTTTTTAGCGAAATAATAAGAGTGAAAATGACATAAGAAAAGCGGTCCCACACAAAATCTGATAACCTTGTACAGGATCTGAAATACGTAGGCAGTAAACTTCGGCTAAAGAATCCCTTTCTACGTCTTAAATTACATTACAAGGCTTAACACTTTGACTACCTAATTTTTACTCAGTAAAAATATACATGAATAAATTGTTTTCTTTTAAAAAAATTGGGGTATTATTTTAAAAATAGCTTTTTAACAAAGACAAATACGTATATTAAATTAAGAGAAACCGCTAAGTATACATCTTAACTCTACATCTGGGTTGTGGTTACTCATAATTCATCCATATATTTCATCATTAAAAAGCAATTTATAAGATAAAGTAGTATGACAAAGTGAATAAAGAATATGAAAAATATGAGTTGTTCTTAACTCGACATGTTTAATTTATACATATATGATAGTTATGGCCTAGAGCTGAAAGTTTGAAATAAATATTTAATATCTGTAGGTCTGAGATTCGATTCTCAAGCAAATCTGATATAATATCAGAGCGTATTAGAATATCACTTGCTCTACAGGCAAATTAAAATACATCCGTTTTAAGATACTTGCTACAGACGGAGGAATATTATATATATGAATTAGGCTCGGTTGTAGTTGATGTAAATAAGGACTACGCATAGCTAATATTTTTTTAATAATGCATAAAACATACGTAAAATCAACTAAAAACATATTACACGCACTACCTTGCACTTGACACAAACTCATAATTATGTAGATAATAAACGAAATAAAACATTCAATGTCTTACTACAGATAGTCAGTGGAGTCAGTGGTCAGTGGAGTCTTAGTTCCATTCCGTTCCGTGGGTTCCGTTAATAGTTTTTACCCTTTGGGTACGGAACCCTAAAAACAATTCTTAAAACCTAAAAACCGGTATTCGTCCAGCATTCTAATCTATGGTCTAAAGCTCCAATCCGAGGACACTCGTGTCCAGCTATATATATAACGTTCGTAACGTTATATTCTACAAATAAGTAAAGTTGTGAAGAGTTTTCCTAACACTATTCACAATTTAGTGAATGGAACTCCTAAACTGTAAGTAAGGCCTGATCGGTAACTCAGGCTAAAGGGTACATTCATTCTATTCAAAGCCCTTTAACCAAGTCCAAACTTTTCCTTGTGTTTGGGACTTAAATGAAAACTGTATCCTAATGTATACGCATATGTTTCAAAAATATCACGTCAATTAACAACAACGCTTTTCTATACCTATAGCACCACATTAGGATCTTCTCCTGTGTCGTAGGCGCCATGGACACACACAAGACGAATACACGAACACCCAGACCCAGAACATAAATCTAAATTCATTATTCAGATACCTGTCCGACCGGGAATCGAACCCGGGACCCATTGCGCGTCAGACAAGTATGGTAACCGCTCCACCACGCGGGTCGTCATTGACAATCGTCGTCAATTAACAACAATACCAATAAATGGCATATGATCCATAAAGATTGTTTAAAAAATTAGTCATTATACATTGTAGCCTTATGAGGCGTGTCTAATTGAAAGAGGTGTGGCAGTAATATAGTTGATATAAAGCCAGCGGGAGTCTGCAAATTACGGCTCTCCGCTGGTTGCAAGTGGTCGTGCGTGCACGACGGAACAAATTTAACGGAAATTTATTTCCTTTGTCTTACACGCCTACACTATAGCGCTGAATAGAGATGTTAATTCGTGCTACGTAGCTACGTTGTTTTCAGGAAAAATGTTGGTGGAGAAATAAAAATGAATATAACAACGGCAGGATCTCACAGAATCTCTCTCTCGGCACAATGCATAATGCACGTTACGCAAGAGTAAATTGCGCATTGTTTGGTAATGAATTATGGGATGTTAACGAAATGAAGTAAATCAAAAACCGAAAACTCCACATATATTGGATAAAAATCTTTGTATCGCATCTTTGCATGAACATCCACAAAATTTAAAATTCATCAAATTTAACTTAAAGATACAGTTTTACCTCAAAACATTACACTTGTTATGCAGTCGGGTAAAAGGCCTAGAGTTAAAAATTCGTGCTCAAGCTACACCGTGGTTAACTGCCTATTAATTTATTTTTATTATTCATGAAAAAGATAAACATAAAATGTATTGTTCAATATTTACCCGACTCTCCTGTAAAATTCGCGCTTTTTAGTTGTTATTTTTCAATCTGAGCAGCGATATATTGGACATTAATCCCGTACTTAGTGATAAATATAAGCAAAATGCTATAAAAGGTGTGTATCCAGCAAAATTGTGGGCAACTTCTGTGTTACCAACGAAATTGTTGGCAACTTCTGTGTTACCAACTTTTTGCAACTATACGAAAAATCACCAACTTTTGTTTCAGTTGTGTCTCAAAACAACGTTTTCCCCGAAAATTTTTGTCATCAAACGTGCTGACAACACAAAATTTGGCAACTTTCGTTCGGTAGAAACCCGGCTTAAGGACGCCACCACGTAAATCATTTGAACGCTAATAGACTGATGACAATGCAATCATTGATTGATGACAAGTTTCCGATACAACGTTTAAGAAAAGCAACCAGCAAAAAGAACGACGACGTTCGATGTCGTTCTTTTTGCTGGTTTGGTGAGTGCCATTTTATTTGCGATCGACATCAGTTAGTTTACGGCAATCTTAATTTTCCGAAAATAAAATGATGTAAGTAACATATTATCCTATACCTCCGAAATTAGAGTGTGGGTATGCGTAGGGAGTATTATCAAAGGGTTATTCAAGGCCCATGAAAAGCTATGGCCGCTGTAAAAGTACCCTTTTTATCTACTGATAGTCAAGGACAGATGTCTTGTAATAAAGCCTCAAATTGTCAATCGACAAAACAGAGATGTTTTCAATGTCATTGTTCTGCTGAAGAAAATCATTGATAGCTTTGTTTCATGCATGTTATCAATTTCACATAAAATACTAGCCATATGCAAACCAGTTTCACACACAAAAGGTACTGTACTTAAAAAAATATTGAGCTCTTAATTCAACAAAATAAAACGTGAACCAGCAGGCTTAAATATGATGTGACCATCCTAGTCCAGAAATGTAGCAATGCATCCGTTATTGACTATAGGTAGAACCTCTGTTCTATAATGAGTAGGTAGAAGCTGTAACCTGCTCCGTATAGAAGAGAGTTTATCTGTAGCTGTATGCATGCCCTATCTTAATCATGTGCATAATACTCTGCATTGTATACATTATGTTTAAGATCACATCACTGGTTCACATCTTATTAATGTCATGTCTAAAAGAGCAATGAGTATCCTATGTGTCTAATCTAGGTCATGAACTATGTGTATGCGTCAGAAATTTGTTTGGAATCCAATCTATAATGTGTGGTACAGTAACAACACGATTACAGCCTTACTAACTTTGGCATTACATTAACTATATATTAATATGATGCTTCAAACAGATAGATCACTCTAAAGTTGTCACCAATCTAATAACACGTCATGTGTTAAAATCTATCAATCCATCTGAACCACTATATAGCAAATATATGTCCAATTCTGTAAATACTCTACAGCATTCACAAAATTGGACATACTTATATTAATACATAGGTGTATGTTAGGCATTAAAAAAATAGGTTTCACTTAAATGTTTTATGTCCCCCTGAATTGTAGTTAATTTGTTAATTATTTTCATAATTTCACATTATCTGGCTCACTTTCATGTGAAATGTTTCATGTTTCACCTCAAAGCAATGCATCTTTAAAGATGTTAAAATGAAATGTGAGCCCAAAATGTTACTTTCTTTAATGTCAAAAAGGGGCCTTTTTATATTTTTGCAAGGTGGTGAAACTATGGTTTGACCGGGGAGGTACCGCCACCACACCTATTCCTAGCTTGAAGCTGTTCTTGCATTTCGGTGGAAAGGTGGGTTTACCAGCTCACTTTTATATGAGGTTCTTGTTCTATATGAAATTGCTTATAGATGTCTATGGGCAGCACTGTCCACTTTAGGTAGTCTGCATGCTCGATTGCTACTGCAATCTTATAAATATATGTGTGTATTTGTATATTCCTGTTGTCATTCTATATAATTTATAATATTGTCAGATTAATAGATAGATATTGTATAAAGTTAACATCATGTTGTAAATGAAGAAAATGTTATGATAAGTATAATGTGTATCTCAAAATTAAGCATTGTCTTTGTACTCAAATTACATACACCTTTTATGTGATTTAAAATGTATGTTTCAATACCACATCCTGATTTTAAGTGGCTGCTATAAACTTACTAAATCTACGTAGAAAATAGATAAGTACCATTACATAGCCCACCTATTACATAGCCCAAAAATTTAATTGGATACCTTAAAATAACAACACTGATCCAAACTGTAGCATATTTACACTTTAATCCGTACAAGCCTAAATTTATTTCTTCTTAGTTCAATAAGTTTATATGGGTACTCAATAATTTTGGTGCTACAAATATTAGCCTAAAAATGTAACAGAATTTAGTGGCTTATCCATGGCTCTCAGTTATAAATGGAAGTGTATGTACCACATAATGTATAATTTTACTTAAATCTAATGATTACCATGCCTTTAATTTTACATTCTGCATGGCAAGGCTACATATTTGGTACGGAATAAATAAAATAATAACCATTAAATACCAATTACGGTTATAATTTAGCATGTCAGTTTCTTTTTGATCTAATTATTTTGAAAAGAACACTTATGAATTAGAAATACTGCAAGTAGTCTACGCCGCTCATCTAGTGACCCAAACAAGTTAGGATTGCGATCAGCTTCCACAGGAAGCTTTTAAATGATTGATACAGAATAAAACACCATTGCATTATATAGTTGTGGATTAAACGTACACGCTAAGTAATATATTCAATATATATATTATCAAATCCCTCTTTTAAAACATTTATACTGCCTTAGATGCAGCAATTACCATTAAATTTCGAGATGTTTGACTTGTCCAAGCCGTTAAGATTATAATCACGTAGCTATCCTTCATAACAGTACCTAAATCGACATTAACACCAAACAGAGCTTAAAAAAATGTAAAGGATAAAAAAAAAGTACTTACAATTTGGTTAATCCACGTCAGCAGAATATTTCACTATTAAAACTTATAAATTTACGTATAAAATAATATACACAATACAAAATCAGTCTTATCTTATTTGTAGGTTACTTGTCACAATACTTACAACTGCTTTTTATAGTGTTGCTCGTTTATATTTGACAAACGTAACATTGATTAAACAGCCTTTCTATAACTCTGATAAGATAGTATTTTAAATTATTGTGCTTGATTCCTAGAATTTTATTTTTCATGTTTTTAAAAAAAAAAATAAACATAAGTATGTTGTCGTTTTGAAAATAAACGGAAAAAAAGATTCCCCCATGGGGAACGTTAAATAAATAAAACTGTAATGTTTGATTTGCTATCTGTCAGTTTGTGGTTTGGAATTGTATGTATTAAGTCATATAATTATAATGGCGTCAATGGATAATCTTCATATCTACTATCAAAATGTACGCGGGTTGCGCACCAAGACCAGCTCTTTTTATCGAAACATTTTACTATCTAACTATGACATCATATGCCTTACTGAAACTTGGCTCCTGCCTAGTATTTATGACTCGGAAATTTTCGACAGTCGCTACAATGTTTATAGATGTGACCGGCAGTACGGCACTCGGGGTGTTAGTCTTGGCGGAGGTGTTTTGATTGCTGTTCGACAAGAATTCTTTGTAAATAATACAAGATGTATATCGTTTCAAAATTAAAGTGCCGAAGCTATAGAGGTGATTATTTCGGGGAAAAAATGTCAATGCATACACATTTACTGCGGATATTTTCCTCAAAATCGTTACCACTCGGAAGCATTGAGTCACTTCTTTGACTCTGTGTCAGATGTTGTTCTTAGCTTACCTGAAGATATCTACATGATTGTTGGAGATTTTAATATTCCAACTGCAAAATGGTCCCCCGACACAAATAATACTCTTATTAATCACAATAGTAGTGATATTTTAATTAATTTATTATTTAATCTCCTATGTGTTTCAAATCTAAATCAATACAATTATATTTCTAATAGTAATGGCAGAATTTTAGATCTCATTATTAGTAGTAGTCCTTGCGATGTCAGTAGATGTCATATGCCTTTGGTTATCGAGGACACTCATCATCCACCTTTAGAGATTATAGTACATGCAGAGCATAAACGCATGATTCAATATAAGTCACGCCGTGTTCGCTTATTTAATTCAGCTGATTATAAAATAATTAATGATAGCATTTCTAAAATCAACTGGGATCAGGCGTTCAACACAACTGACGTCAATCTATGTGTCCAAATTTTTTATAACTTATAAATGATATTATTAACCGTCACGTTCCAACAAGATATTTTAAAGAAGAGAACAGGTACCCTATCTGGTATTCCAAAGCGCTTATTAAAATTTCAAAAGAAAAGTTCAAATATCATAAAAAGTGGAAAATATATAAAAGAAACTGTGACTACGATTTATTTCAACTACTTCGTGATCGTGAGAAGCGAGTTCAGCGGCTTTGCTACGACTCTTTTAACCGTAAAGCTGAAGACAACATTAAACGTGACAGTAGATTCTTCTGGTCCTATGTAAAAACTAAGAAATGCTCTTCTGACTTACCTGTAACCATGATCCTAAATAATATTGTATCAAATAATACCATGAGTACATGTGATATTTTTAATAATTTTTTTCATTCCGTTTTTGAAGAAGATTCAGGTTCCCATTTATTCTCCATTCCCAGTTCACCATTCATTCCATCCTCATGTACATTAATTGATTCTGTTAATTTTTCCGTAGAGACTGTCGAAAAGTATCTTAAAAGTTTGGATCCCAAAAAAGGATTAGGCCCAGATGGCTTACCACCCGTTTTTCTTAAGAATTGCCATAAACATCTATCGCTTCCATTATATTCTCATATGTGCTGTGTACCTCCCACCTCCTTTGAAAACTATCATTTTAGAACATTTTATTTGTAATGCAAATAAAGTATTTGACAACGTAATACACAAATTAGTTGTAGGTGATTTTAATCTAAGTAAAATATCCTGGAATCAAGCTCAAACAAATCAATCTTATTCATCATTGTTTTGTAGTATATTATTCGATTTTATTAATTTACATGATCTCAAGCAGTCAAACAACATTTTAAATAATAACTCGAAAACCCTGGACCTAGTGTTGAGCAACGTATCTGATATCAACGTTTCTAGTGCGGTAAACTTACTTAGTATAATTGACCCCCTGCATCCACCACTAGAATTCACTATTTGTAATCCCATCAAAAAAGCCTTATCAGTAAATACAATACGTCAAAATTTTTTTAAAGCTGATTATGAAAACATTATAAGTGAGCTTAATAAAATTCCTTGGAAAGACAAGTTTAGTAGTAATCTAAATGTGAATGAAATGTTGGAGATATTTTACAGAATAATAAACGAAATCATACAAAAATTTGTGCCACTCACAAAGACAGGTAATCGAAAACATCCACCGTGGTTTACAAGAAACCTTATTAAATTACTAAAAGAAAAATACAACTACCATAAAAAAATTAAAAAATTTGGAAATCCTCTTGATATTATCAGCTTTCAGATTCTCAGAGATAGATGTTTACAATTACAAAAGATCTGCTATAAAAACTACACAGCAAGACTCGAGACAGCACTCAGACGTAACCCAAAATTGTTTTGGACGCATATAAAAAAGATGAGGCATAATAACAGCTCTTATCCGAGTCAAATGGTTTTTCAGGATAAAATCGCATCGAATGACAAAGACATCTGTGATTTGTTTTCTTCTAATTTCTCTTCCATATTTTCTTCCCCCAAAAGCGTGTTTGGCTCGTTGAACTATCCCTCAAGAAGCTCCAACCTTTTGCTGACCTGTTCTTTTTCCGAACAACAGGTTTATAAAGTACTTACAAAGCTTAGTCCTTATAAAGGCGCTGGGTGCGATAATATACCTGCAATATTTATAGTTAACTGTGCTAAAACTCTTTCCTATCCACTTAAAATAATTTTTAATAAGTCTCTCTCCAGTGGTGTCTTTCCCGAAAAATGGAAAAAAGCCCGAATAGTTCCCATTCATAAATCTGGTAATAAAGATAATATTTGTAATTACAGGCCCATCTCAATTTTGCCCACCCTGGGCAAAGTATTGGAAAAACTTCTATGTGAACCGCTAAAATGGCATCTAAAACATATAATGTCCAAGGACCAACATGGGTTCTTGACCAACAGATCAACATGTACAAACTTAGTTTCTTTTATTGAAAATGTCTCTAAGCATGTCGACGCTAGATCCTGTGTTGATGCTATTTATGCGGATTTTAGTAAAGCGTTTGATTCAGTCAGTCACACCATCCTTATTAAAAAAATGTCATCCTTGGGTATAGGTAACAATCTTTTAAAGTGGTTCTGTTCGTATTTAGAGAATAGAACAGCAACTGTGGTATTGAATGGTTTCACGTCTGCACCCTACCCAATGACAAGTGGTGTTCCGCAGGGATCTCATCTTGGCCCCATCTTATTTAATATCTTTGTCAATGACATTACTGACTTTGTTCATCACTCAAATAGTTACTTGTTCGCAGATGACTTAAAAATAGCAAGGAGTGTTAATAGTCCGAATGACTCGTTGAAATTGCAAAAGGATTTGGATGGATTGGCTGACTGGTGCAAACAGAATGATATGAACCTGAATACTGACAAATGTTACTATATTAGATTTTCGAGAAAAAGAATGGATGATACTAACAATAAAATTGTGTACAAAATAGGTAGCACTCAGTTGAAACAAGTCAATGAAATCCGCGACTTAGGTATTACCCTAGATAGATGTCTGCGATTCGATTTACACATAGACGCCATAACTTCTAAAGCCTTTAAAACCCTTGGATTTGTTCTCCGTAATACCAAAAACTTCAAACGTGCAGAAACTATAATTCTGTTATATAATGCTCTAGTAAGAAGTTCTCTTGAGTATTGCTGTGTAGTTTGGAACCCAATTTATAACATATACAAAGACCGTATCGAAAGGATTCAGAAAAAGTTTTTGCGAATTCTATCCTATCGTCAAAATGTTCGGTTTCTTTTAAATTACGGAAACATGCTTGCACATTTTAATATGATGAGTTTGAATGACCGTAGATTAGTGCAGGATAATTTATTCCTTTATAAGATTGTGAATGGATTGGTGGATTGTCCAGAACTGTTAGAAAAAGTTACCGTTAATATGCCTTCTAGAACTCCCAGGCAGGGAAAGTACAAATTGTTTGTTCCCTATCCCACCAAATCTAATCTTGGATTAAATGCACCAATTAATAGAATGACAAGACATTACAACAATCTTTTGGCCTCTAACCAAACTTTGGACATTTTTGGAGATTCTTTGCGTACGTTTAGAATAAAATTATCAGATATCATAAAAAATAATAATACTATATAAATTATTATTATTTATTATTCAATTTTTAACGCTAAAATACCAATTATTTTAATTATTTTTCTATTATTATATAAATTATATTAATTAACTCTATTATTTTAAAATAAATTGTTAAATTCAATTTAAATTATAAGTAAATATTCATTTCTATTAATATTTAGAGCGTCATTTAGTATGTAAGCCGTGTTCACCTATAATTGTGGGTACACGAACGACTTATCCTACTTGTATTAAATTTTTAACTATGGTGAAATGTACTCTACGTTGGTGAACCTAATAAATAAATAAATAAAATAAATAAATATTTTCTCTTCGATCTGTCTCTAAAAACTGGCATTATGCCGCTCGTATGGAAGCAAACATACATCACTCCCATTCTTAAAAGCGGTGACAAACAGCAGGTTAATAATTATAGACCAATATCAAAATTAAATATAATTGCAAAACTCTTTGAAAAAAATTGTGTATGACCGCATTTATCCATTACTGAGACCTATAATTATTGACCAACAACACGGCTTTGTCAACAAGAAGTCGACAGAAACTAATCTGTGCGAGTTCATACATCAGGTGGCATCGGCTATGGATAGAGGATGTCAAGTGGACGTAATATATACTGACTTTTCGAAGGCCTTTGATAAAATAAGGCACTCGGTCTTGGTGCGCAAGTTGGGGGCAGTGGGGATACAAGGAAATCTTTTGCGCTGGTTAACATCTTATCTGCGAGAAAGAAGTCAGGCTGTCGCAATTAAGGGTTTCTGTTCTTCATTTCTGCCGGTCACTTCGGGTTTGCCACAAGGTTCTCATCTCGGTCCTCTCTTATTTAACTTATTTATTAACGACATAATCCCTATTTTTAGTTCCTGCAATGTTTTACTATATGCTGATGATTTAGAGATCTTTAGACCAATTAAAACCCAATCTGACTGAATTACAAAGGGACCTTATTCAATTTCAAATTTACTGTAAGAATAATCATCTATTTTTAAACATTAGTAAATGTAATGTAATAACTTTTTCGAGTAATACACGCCCTTTAAAATTTGACTACAGAATTGAGGACAAGACTCTTACCCGCACCACAGTAATAAAAGATTTAGGTTTGTTACTTGACCATAAACTAACTTTCAATGCACACCTAGACTACATTATCTCCAAAGCCTACCGTATGCTAGGCTTCATACTCAGGATATCTAAAGATTTTAAATGTGGTTCTACCCTTTCACTGCTATTCGACGCTTACGTTAGATCCCTACTAGAGTATGGCTCAGTTGTATGGAACCCGCAATATAAGACTCAATTAAATAAAATAGATAAAATACATAAGTTATACAAGAAACATTTTAAATACAGATATAATTCCATTCCACATACCACAAATCTTACTGATAGACGTGCTGAAAGAGACCAAATGTTTCTGTATAAAATATTAAATGGTTACGTTGATTCGCCCTTCCTCCTACGCAACGTTAACTTGAGATGCTCTCGAATAAGTTCACGTAATAAGTCTCTATTTCACGTACCTATTTGTAAAAGAAAATATTTGAACAACATGTTCCTTCATCGCACATGTAATTTTTATAATCGACATCTGCTGAACCTCGATCCATTCAGCTGCCCTATAGGGACGTTTAAAAGGGAAGTAAAACAGGCAATAGCCACAATAAAATAGGGTTATATAAATATATATTGGTTTAATAATACTGTTTGCTTATTGTTATGTTATTGTTATTTTTTGTCAAAATTTAAAAATTCTAAATTAATTCATAAGACTATTATCTGCTTTTGTTTGCTTTCTTTATTTTGCGCCATTAATGTATATGTAACCAGTGGAAACTTCACTGATATATGTATTAATTTTACTGTGTTGTTTAATTAAGTACTATGTAATTGTTTGTTTCCCAAATATAACAAAAATAAAAAATAAAAAAATAAAAATAAAGCAGTTTCAGGGGGGGGGGGGGGGGGCAGATAGCATAAATTTGTGCGCTAAAAATATAATTTGTGCGTTTTCTGCTGCGGTAACGTTTTGCAAAATCGCGTTTCTCAATGACTATTATATGTGCGCCTCTAGAATAAACATGAACAAATAGCTTCGCATAATTTATGCGTATTTGTAACAAAATAAGATTTAAAAAAAATATAGATTTAAAGTAATCGCGGTTTTTTCAAAAATCCAAAATAACTCATCATCATCAATACATCAATAACTTTAAAGCATTTATTAAGATCAAGCTTAGTCGTAAAGCATATTACAAAATTTCTGATTATATAGATGATAAAACAGCTTGGGACTGAACAATACGTAGTTAATAAAATGTCAAAGTGTAGCGTATCCTGCCAAACGTGCTCCTTGTTAGGCCAAATGTAGGGCAGGATACTGGAGCTAACTTTTGTTACCCATGTAAAAACAAGATGGCAAATAAAAAAATAAAAAAGATATACAAAAAAAAAAGACAAACCCACTGAGTTTCTTGCCGGATCTTCTCAGTTGAGGTCGTGTTCCGATCCGGTGGTAGTGTAAAAAAATATATATAAATGTAACTGACAATTTGTAAGCGCCCCTGAAGGCCTATGCAAAATAAAGACATTTCATTTCATTTCAAAATCAAAATAGCGCCTAAATAAGAAAACACAAAGTCACTGAAAACTGCATTTCGTCCGTCTTGGCGTGTATAATTAGGTACTATAAAAAAATCAAAGTGCACTATGTATGTGCAGTTTTGATTTTTATAATTCATGTTCAAAAACGCATGTGCGTTTTTGATTATGAATTATAGTCAAAAAACGGCGCCCTAACTTTGACGTCACCATACATAATGATTTTAAAAGTGGATTTAACCATGTTTTTTATTTTAACTTATTTCATTTATTGAAAGAACTTTTAATAATAAAGACTACAACGAAATTGGATAGTTCACGATATGACAGTTCATGATAGGACTGACAAGTACAATACAGTATATTAATATGAGTAAAATATTATACACTACATAAAAAAAAGTTTTTTGAGGTATTTAACGTTAAAAATATTATACATATTTGTTTCTGGCTAGGCTACACTAAGCGCCCTCTGACTAAATAAATTTAAGTTGTGTGAGCGTCTAAGTCTGACACTAATATTTTAAGCAGTTTGATGCTGAAAATGTATTTTTTTAAATTTATTTTTGATTTACAAGATAATGTAGTAAAAACAACGTAACAATGTTTTTAACAACATAGTTATATATACCCTGATATATAAAATGAATGTTGTCTGTATGTCGTCTTGAGAATCGTAAACTATTCATTTGATCATGTGATGATCTTTAGCAGTGGTTATGAGCTCGCGAATCGCGCTCTGGTGTATTTTTTTTGTGATGGCGTAGCAACGCGCGCAGGGTACAGCTATAGTTATAGCATAATAATGTATATGTTATAGAAGTAGGTTATAAATAAAAGAATTTTGAAAAACTGTATTTACTATTTTAATTGGACATCTAATTTTATAAATTACAAGCATACATTAAATCTTGTGTTTATAAAAATACACTTAAAGTTATGTGCTATAGGCCTGGTATCCACCAAATCGCAATAAAGACTGAAGCAAAGTGAAGATATGTGCTATTTGCCATCGCCCACTTCTCTATTATTCGCAGTACACTTTACCTCTTGTATCCTCTGTTCACTTGTAACATTTAGTCCTATTCATTGATTATAAACAGAGAGACGTAGGAATAATCATATCTTACGACTTCAGAGACATTCTTCCGTCAGGCCACCTTCGCTTTTGTGGATACCGGGCTATGCTGTATTAAAGGCACAAAAACTATTGCTGAAATAGGCCAACCTTGTTTTCATCGTAAAATCTACTCACAATATTTCATTATTTTGAAACAATGCTATAATAATATTTATAAAACATCAATGAAGTCCCACAAGATATATTGCAATATGGGAGATCAGAATATATATGAATGTTTTCAGGATAAAATTTATATGAGCTAAGTACTTACAAATTTCAACAATTACTTGCCTAATTCGAAGTAATATATTTTGATTATAACACTGACAATACAAATATTGTGCCCTGGTTTCTTTTTTGTAATCCATATTATAATTCAGTATAGTATGTTTCATGTAAATTTATACAAATAAATTAAATATTTAAGTGTCATTCTGTGACCACCGTTTAATAAGATAATTTTTGCAATAAGTGAAGACTAAAAGCCTTTTTTATTTTTTATATCTCTCTCTCGATGTCAATTTAATCGTTGAATCTATTCTACTTATTCTGTCCGTCGTTTAAGTAAAATTTCATCTCATTTGTATGTCTATGTACCTCCAGCTTTAAGAAATATTAACCATTACAAAGGGTTGCAGGCAAAGGTAATGTTGCACATAAGGTAATTGGTTGTAAAACTATTATTAAATGTAATGCAGCATGTATGTATAAAATGTTATGCATGCAATGAACATATAAAGTTCAATTTTGAGTTTTAGGTAAGAATAAGACGAGAGAAAGACTTAAGAAAAAATATATATTACCAATCTCATTTTTTAAGAAAATTAACATCTCCCTTAAGCTGGATTAGCAGACGTAAAGTTTAGTTATAAGTACTTAGAGGTCTGCATCTCCTTAAGCGGTAGTGTAAAACTATCTTAAACTTTAGGCTGCAAAAAATAAGTGCGACAGTTGTATGTACATCGTTGTGAAAAAATTGCAGCAAGAATTCTATTTATTAAAGCTACTGACACGATCTACTACATCGTAGATACATATGATTACCTTATTTTTTATAATATAACTGTTGGTCTTTGTATAGCCATATGAAGTTCACTATTCATCATTGAATCCAATCAAATTATTCCATAGGAACACTTCTATACAAGAACTCAATTCTCTCATCATTAGTTATGCGTCGCCACTTAATCACGCAGAGCAATTTAAGTAATTATTCACTGAGTAATGACAACTGTTATACTGATAAATAATTGAAACAAGTGACAAAAACCAGATGCTAAACTATTGTTAAGTGGAAAATTTCCATCAAAACCTAATATTGTAGTCTTTAGTAAAATGTTATTTTTTATATGGTTGCATGGTACATTTAATATATGTATAAATTTTATCAATTTATTGTAACAGTGACGGAATTAATTTAGGTGAATTTCAGGTACATATTTCTGAAATACCCATTAATCATTTTTAATTAATTCCAAATACAAACTATGGATTCAGGTGTTCGTTACCCTTAAGATCTGTATTGCATCACATATGTTCAAATATCAAGTGCACTAAGAGAATATATTTGCGATCTTATTAGTAATATTTATTAAAATTTATTAAATAAAACGATAAACATTGACCCGCCAACTAATGGATGTCGGGACTGCGCTCAAAAATATCCAAATAGAAAAGTTATATCAGCGCGCTAGTTGAAATTCCCGTATATCGAAAAAACCATTCCAGTAACGTTTAAGCATAAAGGATACATATTTCATAAAATTATGTAAGAACCACACTTACAATTGATTTACGAAAACAACTTTCCTTTGACAATTTGCTTTTATATAGTACTGAATTTGTCATCCATGTGTTACTAGGTCAATGAAGATATATAATTTAACACACCGACTACATATTTATCACAAGGACATTTATTATGACAACTCATTCACCATCTAATTCAACTCTATCATATAATATCTATCCTAATCTAAATGCGCTAATTTCTATATAGAAATTTACTCATATTTTGCCCTTTGGTTAGTTTATATTTCTAACCATAGTATATCAAACAATGACATTACATTTTACATATCATGTTTCTAAAATTTATTAGTACAATGTCAATTGACAATATAAACATCTATTTTCTTTGCATTATATTGTGAATTAACAATATGAGTGTTCTATATTAAGTCTTGTTAAACTTAAAATATATATCTAACTGGCAATGTTAATTTCCAAGTCGTAGTCTTGTAACCTCAATTATATATTGCCAACTGCCAATTTATACTAGTCATAGTCTTACAAAAAGTATAGTACCATAGCCATATTATACCTTACCACTTCACTCTACTGGACATTACCAGACATGAGACACAGACAATTTTTATGATTTATGTGTTATTTCTTTGAAATACACCACTGGTAGCAATAACTTCAATAATATGCACTAAATACATTCAATATGTACTATTAACATGTTTTCACATATGAGTCGACAAGACTCGAGAAATAAATAAAAGTTGGTGCAAAACACGAACAGTTAGTACCACCACCGACAACATTTTTGCGTGACTAGTACAGGATAAAAAAAACTCACTCTTTACCTAATCTTATTCATACTCTCTATGCCTACATGTTAACAATGTACAAAAATGGCAAAAATCCTTGATTTTCTCCTATCCTATATATTTGTGACCAAGACTTTGTCTTCTCGATACCCTTGATTAAACTTTATATAATTATGTGGAAAATATAAAGATATACAGATATGTTAAAAAACGATAAACTCAAAGATAAATAAAGACACAAAAATACCCACTCACAATTGGTATACACACTCCTTGGATAGATTTTTAAGGGTTCTATCTTTCCACAAATCTTGACTCATTCAAATATTTCATCAATTACTTATTGGGTTTTATATCATGCATATATCCATAGATATTCGTCCTCATCTGAATTTCATGATAGTTCTCCAATTGGTGCATTCTGCAGCCATAAATCATGTATGAAATTGTAAAGATCGTCACTGACAGCCACCTGAAAAAATATTACGTTAAATTGGAGACACGTTTTTAATGGTCGAATACTTCATTTACTAATGTGTTCAAAATACTTTCAAGATATACTACAAAGGTCAATGTTAAATGGTTCATATAATGTTAGTAGTAGTTAGTATAGTAAGTCATTTATATTAAACCAGCAGACCCGGCGAACTTTGTTCTGCCTAAAAATCACAAATCTAAAATTATCAGTGTTTCTCCAGTACATTAAACATAAAAACCGTCATTTTGAATCACTCTATCTAAAAAAAAAACTGCATAAAAATCCCTAGTCGTTTGTAAGATCTAAGCATACATAGAGATAGACAGCGGGAACCGATTTTGTTTTTATACTATGTAGTGATTACATTAAGTAAGCAAACATAAAAGTATGTTGACAAAACAATAAGAGGATAAACTAACATAAATATTGACTGAACTCTGTCAATGTCTCAATGTTTTCTATCACAGGTTCTAAAGTTAACCCATAAATCGAATATTTTCTACTTAACAATGCGATGACAATGATGTGTAGTTAAAATTCTTAGACAAAGGTTACCGACCTTATATGGAGTTGGATTCAAGTTTCTCTTAATATCCTGTCTTAGCGTCCGCAGTGACGATTGAACTCGCTGCCTTACTTCGGACAGTGGTTTGGGATTAATGCAAATGCGTCCATCTTTCCAATATACCTGTAATAAAACAAACATTTGATTCATCCATAACAATAAATATACATATGAAGACGAAGGGTGTATGTGAGATTTTACATAGTTGAAATTTGTGTTAAGATGATGTAAAATTTATCTATAATTCATGTTTATTTATTTATTTATTTATATTTTATCACATGCCAACAGCAATACACACAGCACATTTAATAAAGACACATTTACAAACACAAGCTAGTATGAATGCCAATTATAGGCATGAACAACATTTAATGTTAAGATATATATAGCAAACAAAATAAAGTATTATTCATTTTTACATTAGTACAACTAATTATTACTTGCAACTTGCAACACACCTAGTATATTATCAAAAATGTCACATATCCATGTCAATAAACGCGTTATTGCTTTTAAACGTTAGCTTAGACAATTAAACCACCATGACACAACTTCCTGAGAACTATTACATATTCACGTTACACTTTGGTAAATACTGGATAACCAGTTTACTTTTAATTCAAGTTTTATTGCGGTTAATTTCCAGTCATTGCGGCGAGCAAATTTTGTACTAATGAATACGCAAAAAAAAAAAAATTTTTATGTGGTTTATGTTTAAATACTACTGAATATTTATTTTGAGCATATGGACATAATAAATGTCATTGCTTATTTTTAAAGTTCATTAATCAGCATTTGGACAGTAAAAAGTGGTCTTAATTGTTATTCTAAAATTCTAATAAGGGACTGGTTCCTAGTAGTTCGAGAATAATTAAATAGAATAAGAAGTTAGTAAAATTTTAGTGTATTTAAAGACTTTATAAGCTGGTAAAGGGGGAAATCTATTACAATTCATCATTTTTATTTAAATGGAACTTGTTGACGGTCAGTTAGGGCAGTGACAATCGATTTGAACAAAACACCTAAAAATATGAGGTGCGTGGGATTCTTCCTCAAACTTCCAATTTTTACTGTCAAGCTAAACCAAAATTCGTCCATGGCATCACTGTATGTATGTATGTTTTTAATAATATATATGCTTCGTTTTTTTGTTATCGAGGGAGAACTTCCAAAAGGTACCCAACGCCTTGCAACTCCGGGTTATGTGGGATTTCCTCCTCAGCTTTGGACGTTATGTCCTCAGCGTTGGAAGGAGGACTCCGGAATCTCCAATACAATACAACCAGAGTCCTCCGAGCGCGATGCCTCTTTCGGGCTCTTCCCCGGTGAGCATCTGCGCTTACCGTGCCTTCTGGTGTTTCTGACAGCATACGACACAGGTCATCGTCCTTGCCGGGTCGCTTGCCGCCCGCAACCCCAGAAGCCCCTTTTAGTCGCCGCTTACTACAGGCAGGGGGTACCCGAACCCTATTCTGGTCCGGGAACTGCAGGGACAACGTGTATAAAGCGGCCTACCTGATAAAGGTGTTCCACCTTGCTCGGTATAACATAAGCCCTCTTAGACTCCTGGAAGGGGTGTCGGCACAGAACCTTTTGGCCGACCTCAGGAGCGGGTTCTGATGACCGCTGAAGCAGATCGATCAACGCATGTCCGTCAGCTCCGAATAATCGGTACGCCTGAAATGAACAATGAAAAAAATCACAAAATATGCTTTAAAATAGAACAAGTAGCAATTACACGTTATTATTTTGCAACATCTACTATTATTGATACTAGTCACATCGGCGGAAATTCGACCTTAATTTGAATTAAAAAACTAAACTTCATATTGTCCAAAGTAGCACCAATATTTCTCTAATTCAAATAAAATGTAATAACTTTCAAGTAATTTTGAACGCACCCGTTAAATATAAAAAAGATGTTTAGCTTAACCGCATTTAAAAGCAATAGCGGGTATTTTGACAAAGACACTGACATTTCTGGCGTTATGTGTTTTCATAGTAAGACAATGAATGTTCTATTTCGTTTATTATTTATGTGTTTGTGATAAATGTGTGACGGTAGTGTGTGTAATGTGTTTTTAATTGATTTTATGTATGTTTTAAGCATTATTTGGAAAAAATATTAACATCCTGCATTCCTTTTCTACGTCCACTATAAGCGTGCAAAATTTCATACTAATCTTCACAAATGCTTCACAAGTTTTTGCTTCACGTATTAATATATAGATATTTAAGTACAAAATATTATTTAGTGTCCCAATTTTCCCTAAAATGTTACTTGTTACTACATTAATGCATGTTGAATTTTAAACATATTTACTTAACCAGGCTGCTAGAATCCTCTTCCAATAAATTTTAATTATTAATTTTCAAAATATTTGTAGTTTGTGCATAAAATCCGAATAAATTGTTTGTAATGGCTTTGCTGTAAATTATATATTTATTGGGATATATTTTGATTGAATAAACAAACTGAGATAAATTTGATACAAAACAAAAGAAACAAACTTATTCAGTACGGCGACGGTGCAAATTCGCCAAAAACTGAGTATGAGGAATTTTACGCCCTTAATGATAGCACCAGAAAGGAGCGCGAATAGAGATGCTGCAACTCTCGTAACTCGGGATTTAACCTTTTAGGATTGTCATATTCTAGGCTATTTTACATGTTTATTTATGCTTCGTATTACATACTTCAATAAGTTCTTATCGGT
This sequence comes from Spicauda simplicius, assembly GCA_949699795.1. Lineage (NCBI taxonomy): Eukaryota > Metazoa > Arthropoda > Insecta > Lepidoptera > Hesperiidae > Spicauda > Spicauda simplicius. The sequence continues at coordinate 6,560,863 of OX453058.1, read as the reverse complement.
CAATAGTCCAAGGCTCTTTGATTGCTATCTAGTTGTTATTTAAGTTTTATCTCATAATAGCTATACAATATCACATCGTTTATTTCCACGCATCTACTAATGCGCATTTTGTAACAATAATATTACACAATGTATTACGAAAATTTAAATAATACTTTTCTTAGATCTGCATTAAATTTACGGCTCGGATTTTGTATGTTCTATTATTTTATTTGTCTAATTGAAGTAGCAAACGAGCATGCAACCCACCTGATGGTAAGTGGTTCCTGCCGCCCATGGACATCTGTGAGCAACTTCAAATAGAAATGGGTTTTATCTGAAGTCAATCACAGATGCGTTGCTACTCCCGTGGACTATGATGGTCGCCTCATGTGAAAGTGTGCCGGCAACCACACCCTTCCATCGAAACGCAAGAAATGCTTCACGCTAGAAATAGGTGTGGTGGTAGTACTTCCCCGGTCGAACTACACTGGTTCTACAACCTAGACATTACATATACGTGAGCCAAGCCTACCTTAAGTATTGCACACTGTTGTTACCATTATTAATTAATCTAATACTACTAAAAGTTGAGAGAGATGAAAGGGATGCCAAATATACCGAATAACAAATGAATATTCGGTGTATCTCTAATAATAATGATTTGATGTGATATCACGTGGATGATTAAAGTGGAATAGACCATTGTTATTATTTAAAGTGTTTTATCATCATAGTAAAAGGAATATCGTCGCTTAAGTTCTAACGCCGCGGATCTCAAAATTAGCGACTTTTCAGGAGAGCAATAAACTGTCTCAAATAGTTTTTTTTAATTCTACAACTACCAAATAAATATATTGCGTTTAAACATTTTTTGAGTTACGCGGTGTTAGAACTTAAGCGACGATATGTTCTTTTGATTACACAAAGTAATTTCAATTCAATTTCAAGTCAATGTGTGCATATAGCAAACTACTACAAAACAGGTTGCAAAAGTCTTTGATATGCAATATCTCTGAACTTAATTTCTTCTTTATTAGTATTTATTAAGGTGAATTCGCAAACAACAAAACTATAAATGCTGGAATACTTATGATATACAATATTATTGACCTTAAATAATTACGTTAGATAATAAAATTAACGTCATACTAATAGGATATAAAATGTAATTGTAAACTTTCTCTTGCCCTGTACCTATGTATCGTATATCATTTATAATGTTTTCAATAAATAAACCCATAACATTCATCACATAAATAACATTTGTATCAATTCTTATAATAAACATTCATTTTATTTGTAAAATTTATATGTAGTAAAGAAAAACGTTACTATCTTATAAGACACATAACACTAAAATTGTACATTTATCGTACTATAATTCTATTAAAATAGTAACTTCCTTGCAGTGATAGCCTAATGGTAGAAACTTGCCCTCTCGATCGGGAAGTTTAAGGTTCAAACCCAGCCACGCACCACTGATTTTTCTAAAATTATGTGCGTATTAGAAATTAATTATCACTGCTTTTCGGTGAAGGAAAACATCGTGAGGAAACCTACACACCCTTTAAAAAGTTCTCGGAGGTATGTGAAGTCCACCAATTCGCACTTGGCCAGCGCGGTGGACTATAGCCTAAACTCTCTCATTCTGAGAGACAAGTAGCTTCCTTAACTAAAGAGTGGTATCTTTCTGTATAAATTCTATTAGTATTCATTACATTTGATTTAAGTATTAAATATTAAATATATTCACTAGGTTTATATTCACTATTTGAAGAAGAGTTTTTAGTAATGTAGTTTCTTCTCAGTTCTATAACAATGTGCTGTAATGAAATGAAATGTCTTTATTTTGTATAGGCCTGCGGGGGCACTTACAAATTGTCAGTTACATTATTTTTCTTACACTACCACCGGATCGGAACACGACCTCAGCTGAGAAGATCCGGCAAGAAACTCAGCGGGTTTGTCTTTTTTTCTTATTTATATCCATTTTTTTTTTTTAATATTATTACAATCATGTTTTTTTTTGTAGCAAATCATACTTACGACTTATTACCAGAAAAAACAACATTCACTTACCTCTTTGTGACCAGGAATTGTGACTTTTCCGACATCCTGACTTAATTTTATTCGAGGCTGACCGTTGATCTCCACCAGTTTGTACACACATCCCAAGGCCGGCTGACGTTGGCATGTTACTGTAATGTATAAAAAAAAAGTCTTAAATAAACTTTCTACACTTAAAATCGACAGTAGGATTTTTTCTGTGCTGTTGGTGCCTTGGACACATACCCAGATCAGAAATCTAAATTCATCATTCAGATGCCAGGAATCGAACCCAGAACCGGTCAGACTGGTATAGTGACCGCTCGATACAACATATCTGATATTTCGTACATTTAATCAAATTTCAAATATAAATATCAAATAGCGAAAACTGAGAAAATAACGTTTAAAAACACATTTTTTATCATAAAAAGACGTAATACTAATTGTCTTATTATGCTAATTAAATCTGATAAATGTTTCAGATAATAAGACCAATGACACCTGAACGTTTTCATATAAATAATTGGTGTAATATAAAAGTGCAGCCTTTGGACCACTAAGTTCCTTTGTTTAAGAGGTACCGTTACCAAACATTTGTTATTATCTCACAGTTCAAATTGAAATCTAATTTAAAAAGAATATGACTTCAATGGTATTACTGATATATGCTGCGTTCCCCGATAAGGCCCAGATACTAGGCGTTTCTAATTAGTTTATAAAAGTAGCAACGCATCTATGGTATAGACATAGACATGGTTTCATTTCCTATGGAGTTTGTTTGTTTTTTTTTTTTTTTTTAAACTTAAAACGCTTTCTACAGTCATAGCCCCACAGTAGGATTTTCTCCTGTGTCATGGGTGCCATGGACACACACACACGAATACACAAACACCCAGACTCAGAACAAGAATCTAAACTCCTCATTCAGATACCTGTCTGGCCGGGAATCGAACCCGGGACCCACTGCGTTTTAGACCGGTATGGTAACCGCTACGCCACGCGGGTCGTCGCGGTTGATTATTTAAACACAACTAGTTTCGTACGCTGCGTCGTAGCATAGGTTCGAGACGCCTTTGTAGTATGCAGAAAAAGAAGATATGGCCTCTAAATTTTGACAAATTGGCGAAAAAGGGTCGACCTCCAAGGAAAAAATAAGCAAAACGCTCCCAGCAAGACAAAGGTCGTCCTATAAAGGCTTCGGCCTTGATCTATGGCCTGTACTTATTTATCACCACTGATAAGATCTAATCTCATTACTGGCGATAACAGATATCCATGCAAATGCAGCAGCGACCATTTATTGTAATACTAGTTAATTCCCGCAGATTCGCCCGCGTTGAAAAAATATTTTCCCGCAGTAAAAATTAGCCTATATGTTAATCCAGAGTATTAGTTAACTCCCTACCAAATTTTATGGAAATCGCTCTAGCCGTTGAGACGTGAAGAAGTAACAAACATACACACTCACAAACTTTCGCCTTTTTAATATTAGTAATAAGTATAAGTATGATGAATTGCAACCTAATTACATAATAATAAAAAAAATACCTAAATGTGTCCCGATGCCAAAGCAGTCAATCTGATGACCTTGCTCGTTCAGACTGAGTATAGTTTCTTCGTTAATGTCATTAGAGGCGACGATTGTGAGCTTATCAAACCACGGCACGTTGAACACTTTGCTTATCTTCCCAAAGGTCTCTCGGGCGAGCACTGAGAGGTAGGCGAGGTCCCCGCTGTCGATGCGGATCCCTACGGCTCGGTAGCCACAGTCGTTGAGAGCTAATGCCACCGCACAGAAGTTTAAGAGGCCACTCCTGTTAAAGATATAAAAGAGTTTAATAGCAAAATACATAAGAAAGATCGAGTCAAAACGAATAGGTTCTCAAAAGCAACTAAGTGAAAGAAAGTGAATTTGATGTATTTAAAAATATTTTGTTCATTTTAATTCATGTTAATGTTCCTTTGAGAATCGTTCCCGTTTTACAAATTAGTTATAACGTCATATACTCTTTGAGATCGCATAAGCATTGCATTGCATTCACAAAGGTATGCTTGAGAACTTTCTGAATGAAAGTCTTTAGAATCGGCGCATTTTCTATACAACTGAATATTTTTTTATATTTATATTACTTTTGCTATCAATAAGATTCCCTGAAGTTATTGACTTTTAAACGAGTTTCACATATTTACACACATACTAAGTGCTTTATCGCATCTAATCTAATCGTAATGACGTCATATCATCACATTTAAAATGGCGGTGCGTGAATTCGTATAAAATAAACGTAATTCACACGAACAAGATAATGCCGTCCAAATTGATAGTGTGGATGGCCACTTTTCATATATAACTATAACTACCATAATGAATCAGCAGGACATCAGTGATTTATTCACAATACATGTGACTAGAGCTTGCCGATATTTTGTTACTGCTGATTGATGTGGTTTTGGTCTCTGTAAAGATGGCAATAGTTTTCTCATAAAATGTTTTCGAAGTGAAACTTCTTTGCTATAATCCTTCACGAAAATGTGGGACGTTTTGATTAACGCAAATAGAGTTGGTACGTGCGAATGAGACAAAAAATATATGGTCGAAAAACTGCTACAATATCATTAGAGTACAATGGTGAATCTCGCTATCTGAAAGATCACCATAACTGGTGGAAAATCGGGCTGGCTAGTAACAAAAAATATCCGGTTTGAATCCAATTTTTTTTTAATTATATTTTTTTTTAATTTAAAGAGCCAATTTATATTTTTTATTATTATGTAGTCTTGGAAATCTTTAGATCTTTAATCTAAAGCTTTAGATCAGTATAAATATATACGCGGTTTAAAGATTAGTTGGCCAAAGAAGTTTCACTTCTCACATGTTTACTTTGTACGCACGCACCTTTTTTTCTATCATTAGCTTTTGTGTTTACAAAATGCATACCAGTTGCAATCTCAAAGAACTTATCTATTTTCTGAATTAGGGTGTGCATCAGTCGATGCAACGGGATAAAACATGCAAAATGGGATATAAGCCTGCAATAGATGCCTTAAAAACTTAAAAATCGATTAAAACCCATATGTCTTTCATCGACAAATTGAAATACGCCCTAATTCAAAATAACAAGTATGTTATGCCTATCATAATTTTAATTAGTATTACGTGCACATGATAAGAATATCAGGTGTTTAAAGTGTAAGTAATATGTAAGGCTGCGTATACATTATGATATTTAAAAACATATAATAACAACAACGTATTCGGTATTACAGATATGTAACAGGAGTATGCTATAAAAACCTTATACAATTTAACCGAATTGTATGTTTTATATAACAATCCTAATGCAAACTCAGCCTTATGTTTACTATCAACATAAAATGACAGTGGTTGTTATTGAAAACAATAAGATTGTCTACAATCGTTACTGATATTTATCAAGGCAGTGGTGGAGTGATGTCATTCTGAGCTTCATTCAATCAAGTCAAGGTCATACGGATTACGCAGTATCACTTGCTTACTAAATTTGTTATGAAATGTAATCTATCGTTCTACCCAAATAATGGAATGTGTTATGGTTAGCATACATGCATATATATTAAATTAATTACTGTGAATGTGTGCAATCCCTATACAATGCAACTGTGCCCAATGACTGACATTGCCCCTATTCTCGTTCATAGATCCAGGACAATACGTCACACTGAAGCAAAATGTAGGGGGTCCTCGTCGGACATGTTCTCATGTATTTACATTCATTTAGATGAAACGCCGTCCGCATGCGCTTCACTGAAAAAGCAAAACAAAATGTACCGTAATCTACGACCATGGAATCCGGACAGGCATTCTCGGTACGTGTTAGAGAGTGCTGCGTCTATCCCCAGTGAGCCGCCATGCCGGGCCTAACGATGGGTAATGCATGAGGGTGGCATCGCCGGTCACGGACCGTCGTAAACAAGACCACACATATAAACGAACAATGCAAAATAAAATCACCAAGTCAACGGGCAGCAGCTTTGCATGTTTACCTCAGTGTGCGTTCGACCGTGCTATATCCGTACGAGTGCGTACTCGGTCGTCTAGCATTGGATCCACAGTTGCTATTGTAGGGATGGCCATTCAGGTGGCTGGGCTCGGCGCGTATATAATACCTCTTCACATCGTAAGTGTCGACAAGGGCCAAGAATCCTGTTGGGAAGGCGACGGCGTAGGATACGAGAGCGGCGAGTTCTCCGTCGCTGGCCTCCTCGGGGGATACATCGATAACGGAGGAGACGCGGTTTCGCCAGGCGAGGGCGGGGGGGAGGAGGTCGACGGCGTCGCGAGTGTCCGCGTGGAGCAGCGCCGCCGCCGGCAAGTCCGCGAGCGTGCTGAATGACGTCACGAACGAGTGCGCGTGCGTGCCCTTCACCGGTATGTCGAACATCTTGCCCGCCAACACGTTGCTCGTTCCGTCAAAACCACCTGAAATACAATAACTTCAACAATAAACAAACGGTTCAATTGTATAGAATTGTGTAATAAACTAATACCGGGTCAGAATATGAATTCTCCTTAGAAAAACTGGTAAGAAAAACGGCTGTTCTTAATAGTTTTAATAATTTTGTTTCTTTTTTATTAAAACAACAAACACATAAGTATGTCTCTAATGCCATATTCGTTTCTGAGTAAGAGAAAAAACTCCAAACCTTCTAAAAGTATTTAATAATATTTACATAAATATTTACGGTGAGGACTTAATTAAAAAAAAAACATGTCATAAACATGACATTTATGGCCAAAAATGAGAAAGACGGAAATACAAGAACAACATTCACATAAAGACAATATTGAAGCAACTTCATTAATTAAAATACCTATAATTAGCGAGTGACCTCAAATTGGCAATATCTGCAACATATACATATACCTTTAAATATCTTGTCAACCTTGTATCGTGACTACAAATACCGTAAATGTATAAAAATAAGCAAAACAATGACACAGATATTGCGCGACGAACAAAACGTAATTAAATCGTCACGAAAAGGCCCTATTTGCTGCCTTCAAGGAGGACAGTAGCAATATAAATACTGTATGCGCTCATTAACATACTGAACCTCGATTCTGCTTTCAAAACGTCTTAACTAACAGTCCTACAATGACGGACCACTTGTCACTACCTAGCATTGGATCATCATGTGTGATCATCGGAATATTGTATATTAATTTTTGTCGCTTAAATTAAGTGTATAATCGTTTATGGTATGTAATACGAAAGAAAAAGTAATATTATCCCAAGTTATTTTTATTACTAATATTTGTTAATTAAAAGGTGACATGAGCTCACTGCTGTTTGCCTCAAAATTCATGCAATTGTGGGGTAAAATACTGGTTTACGAAGTAGTAGAAGTTATGTACGTAGTTGTATGTTCCCAGTAGTTTATAAAAATACAGGAAATTATGAATAATAATTCCTGGGAACATAATAATACAGTATTATACTTATTGTAAAGTAGAACGAACCCTGACGTACATATATATGCACCTATACGTGACTACGTTAATGACTGAACATCAAAGGCATTGAACAAAATGGGTTGATTTCAATTTTGAAATTGGTATTCAGCATGAATAATTCGCAAACTATCCAATGTCAAGGACCGCTGAGGTCGCATGATTAAAACGAATTATACAGAACTTAGTTCGTTACTCAGAAGTTCTTGTCGGCAATGGTTCGGCGTTATATTGTACAAGTTGAGGGGTCTGTGGTACCAGGCACCGATGGCTCGATGCCCCAGCGGCATGGAAGTACGCTAATACAATCAATAATTCAGGACAAGATAATTTGCGCTATACCTACCGACGATCATAAAAGTATTATATGACGCTTATACTTTTATTCGATGTTATTAGTCAGTCTAGGCATGCGGTTTCTAACCTGGTACCACCTTCCCCTAGCTCCGCCGCATAGCTTTTGTGTGATACCGTATTTCGGGGAATGTGATAGACAGATCAATTTCAGAACCATAATGCATATAAGTTTTCTAAGGAGTGCAATAACATAGAACACAGCAATGAATGTTTTATTGCTGTTCTTACAGATAAATAACAGTTCAACAGATAAATTATAGTACTTAGCAAAAAGACAATGAAACGATAAAACTAAATGTCGCATATAACAAAGCCATTGTAGCGCATTATCATAATTTACATACATTACGAGTATCAACTCGTTTTTCAATTAAGCATAACAAAATAAAAAAGAAAAACAACTATTTTTTTGTTATGTTATGCTATGTTAATGTATTAAAATTAATTCATTGCTATATCAAAAAACATGCAAGAAATTTCAAGAGAAGATATGAGGAATATAGAAAAAAATTCTAACCGATATACGAATATTTGGAAGCAGACAATCCCCCATCAGGTCCTTGAGCTCTCCTCAATCCAAATTCCAATAATTTTACGTACTTCCCAGCTACCATTCGATATCTGGCTGCGTTTGTTGCCATTAAACTGAAACAACACATACAAAATAATATATTACTGATTTTTATAGAATTATGTTTTGCTTACGGTGCTTATACTGTTTATACTGCTGTTATACTGCTTTACGGTGAAGGGAAACTTCGTGAGGGAACTTACACACATGAGTTCTTTAAAAAAAATCGCAACGGTGTGTGAAGGCTGCCAATTCGCGCTTGGCCAGCGCAGAGGACTATGGCCTAAAAACTCTCTCATTCTGAGAGAAGACTTGTGCCTAGTTTTAGGACAATAAAGAGCTGACGACAATTTATCACTACATAGCATATCGCTTCTCGCTGTCTGTCCCTATGTATGCTTAGATCTGTAAAATTACACTACAGATTTAAATGGGGTTTTTTGAAGTGAAACTTCTTTATCGGGGTGGGAAAAAAATTTAGTGTAACATTTTTTCGTTACGCGCCATCTTTTTCTGTTACGCGCCATTATCCGTTACGTTACGTTATCCCTACCACGCCTGATATTAGATAGATTATTATAGATTAGATTATTAGATAAAGTTTAATAAAAGCCTTTAATTAAACTTTATCTAATTTAACTTTATTTAACCAATTTCTGTAAAGTTGCATATAGTAAATTATTTTTTGAAAAATAACGTCATAAAGAAGTTTCACTTCTTACGAGTGTACGCTAGTACACGCACACATTTTTATTTAATAGATAGAGTGATTCATGAGGATGGTCTTTATGTATAATACATGTATAATATAGTAGAGAAACACCGATAATTTTAGATTTTTGACTTTTAGGCGGAACGAAGTTCTCCGGGTCAACACACGTATGTTGTATATTCTAACAAAATATACAATATACGTACGTGAAAGGCGGTAGAATGAGTTTCTTTCGATAGGGAAGTGCTACCACATCGTTCTTACTTTTCTATGGGAAGGTGTGGCTTCCGGCTCACTTTAATATGCACTCGATTTTAGTAGACTCTAGTTCCCTTTTTTTTTTTTTGTTTTCGAGGGGGAAACTTTCAAAAAGTACCCGACGTTGTGGGAGCGACGCGGGTTATGTGGGATTCTTACCGCACTAAAACCCCCCCGGTGGCCGACGTCGACGCTGCGAAGAGGACTCCGGGAACTCCACTTGACCGCCGCCGACCTAGTATCCACTACTCGTCTAAGGTCGGAAGTCATGCAGGATTGACACCAGTTTATCACAGGTGTGATAAACTCACCATCATTGACTCACCACCACTCACCATCAGATGGACTGCATCCATCTGATGGTGAGTGGCTACTTGCTCGTTTCAAACTTGTATAATATATCTTCTTCTTTGTTATACATATTTTTGTTTATTTATTTATTGTGAAAATACAATGAAATCTATATTCGGATAATGTAAAGCGGCAGACATAGTTTATTATTTTGTTTGTTTATATGTGCTTATCTCAGACATGCTGGTCAGATTGGAATATATTTTGAATATGTTTGGGTATTTAACTATTTATAGAGAAACACTCTAAGCCATAATAATTACATTTAAATCAGATTACTGGAACCAAAAATTAAATTTCGAATTTTATTTTTCTCTGAGTGTCATCCGTAAAGGAGCTCAATTAAAGTGGTCGTTTATTAACGTCACCGCGCTTGTAATTTGAGTGATAATAATATGATCAATCAGGCTTTATATTTTAAGTTAACAAATATTTTATGGCAAAACATAGAATGGAATGCTTAAAAATAAGTAGATGTCAAAGTAATCATTCTGTAAATAATTTCCATTTATCATTAGTTTATCGCGAAAGTAATTAATTGGGTGGCAATACGTGCATGCATACTAATCCCTACTAATATTATAAATGCGAAAGTAACTCTGTCTGTCTGTCTGTCTGTCTGTCTGTCTGTTACTCTTTCACGGCAAAACTACTGAACCGATTTTTATAAAATTGTGTACACAGATAGTGGTGACCTTGGGATCCATTATAGGCTACTTTTTATTTCAAAAAATGGGTTGAAAATGTTAAAATCGAGCATAAATGTTTGTATGGTAGTTCGTTTTTGACTAAGAGCTGTACTATTATTTACGTCAAGGGGTATCATAGATTTGATTAAAAACTTATGTGAATAATAAAACATTAAAAAATATTGATTTTGAGTCGACAACATATATTCGTAAAACTCGGTATGTCGTGAATTTTGTTATATTCCAATGCAAATGACAATCTCCATATTGGCTTTTGACATAGAGGTGTACTAATAATTCCGTCAAGGGGTATGATAGATTTGATTAAAAACTTATGTGAACAATTAAACATTAAAAAATATTGATTTTGAATCGACAACATATATCCGTAAAACTCGGTATGTCGCGAATTTTGTTAAATTCCAATGCAAATGACAATCGCCATATTGGCCCTTTCGCCTGGACGTCATCGTGAGTTCGTTCAGAAATAATACATATAAATTGGTAACAATTAATTATCATTCAAATAGATGTGATAAATTTGATTTAATTTACCCATAATATGGGTTTATAATATGAAAATGTATTTATAATGCGAAAGATACGATTATAATTACGAGGAATTCCCGATGAGTTAAATATTAGGTATACTTGCGCTATCACTGTTCTGTTGAATTATGTTGAATGAACATTTGATAGATGGATGTTGATGTTGAATTACTAATAATTCCGTCAAGGGCTAAGAAACACTGGTTTGCACACTTGATTATAAAATAAATCCACGATAGCATATTTATATCTCTTAAGGTTAACTCACAATAATTATTTTTATGTTCCACATTTTAACTAAAAATAATACGTTATTTTCGAGTCTGTTGTCTTTTGTTCAGTATTAATCCTTATGTCGTCGTCAACCCATTATTGTCCCACTGCTGGGCACGGGTCTTTTCTCAGAATGAGAGAGTTTTAGGTCATAGTCCACCACGCTGGCTATTTGCGAATTGGTGGACTTCTTGTGGAATCCTTATGTAAATAAATGCATTCGTTAGTTTCGTAATTTTAATAAAGATCAAAATTGTTTTTTACACTGTATGCATCAAATAAATACGTTTAAAGTCATTAGAGATATCAAATTATATAACTTCCTTCAAAGGGTACGATAATAAAATTCCGTCAAGGGGCAAGATAGACTTGATTGAAAACTTATCTCAATAATAAAACATTAAAAAATATTGATTTTGAGTCGACAACATATATCTGTAAAACTCGGTATATCGCGACTTTTGTTTGTCGCCATATTAGCCATTTTGCCCTGATGTCATCCTGATCCTTAGTTCATTATGAAATAATAGATACCTATAAATCGATAACAATTAATTATCATACAAATAAATGTGATATAAATTTGATTTAATTTACCCACAATATAAAATTACGAGGAATTACCGATGAGTTAAATATTAGGTATACTTGCGCCATCTATCCTGATCTATGTTGAACTACTATGTTGAATTACATTGAATGCGATAGGTGGCGTTATTTACAAAACAACTACGAAGTCTATCGATAAATTAAATGTTGATGTTGAATACTAATAATTGCGTCAAGGGCTACGAAACACTGGATTGCTACCTTAAATATAAAATCAATCCGCGATAGTATATCTCTATAACTTATGGTTAAGTCACAATATTTTTTTTATGTTCCATATTTCAACTAAAAATATTACGTTAATAATTTCGAGTGTGTTTTCTTCTGTTCGGTATTAATCCTTATATAAATAAATGCATTCGTTAGCTTTTACACTATATGCATCAAATAAATACTTTTAAAGATATTAGAGATTTAAAATAATAAAGATGTGTCTCTCGGCAGGGGTAGGTAACCGTCTCGCTCGCGCATGCTAATACATGCCGGCCGCCGATGCGTGTGCATTGTTAGAGTAATCTGACCACTTGATAGTGTCCAGTGTTGAGTAGGACACAAATGTTAAATAAGTTTGTAAGAATAGCGTTTTTTTGTACTAGACCAGTACAAACATTGCACTTCACCCTGCAGCATAACCCTGAAAATTTTTAAACATACTGCGGAAAAGTTAAAATCAATCTTTGTAATCGATGCGTTTTGGTTTAAATGTGGAGCAGGATTTGGTTTACAAGGTGCTTCTTGGTATTGTGTGACCACTAAGATTGTTAATTAATTCAAAGAAAGGCGGTTCACAATCGTCTAATTTTAAAATTCGAATTTGTCTAATTTTTAAAATATTTTAACATAACAATTATGATCCTAACCACAAATACATACTTTAAATTCGTTTCTTTACTCTTTGTATGTCCGGGTAATCGCCTGAGCGGCTAAACTCATTTGGATAGGACTTGCACTATAGAAAAGGTTGTGGAATAACATAATTATAGACTACTTTTTATCATATAATTTCAACGGGGTCGAGATTTTTGCGGGAAAAACTTTGCGATACACTCATTTTTACGCGGGCGAAGCCGCGGGTACAGCTAGTAAATAAATATAGCATCGCTGCTATCTCCTTATCAGCTTCGGCTGACTGAGCGAATTAATTACAGGAGATATACCGTTGTGTTGTGCGTTATGAACACTGTAATCAACTTTAAGGGGCGACACACATTAAAGCGTTGCGGTTATCATTGGAGGGACGTCTTACCCTCCAGCTCTCTTATTTGCTAGGCTAAGTCAACAGGAAGGCAAGGATTTCCGGGTCTGAAGGAGTACCCCTCATTACTCGGGCAATTTCCAGGGAGTTCAAATACCTGCCGGATCCTTAACATTTAAACATAATAATACAATGTTAATATTTTTTTTGTGATGTAATGTACAAATGTAAAGGACATACACCAGCCTCACTGTTTAGTGCAGTGGTTCCCAACCGGTGGTCCGCGGACCACTGATGGTCAGGAAGCACCCGAAGTGGTCCGAGAAGCAAACCAAAAAATATTGTAATAAAAAAGTCAACACAAAGAAAGTTAAGTAGCGGACAGCCATGACTGAATCAAGGATCAGAAATTAGTAAAGAGTATACAGAAAACGCACTAAATATTGTTTGCTTTGAACAACAATGTACGCGTGTTTTATTAAAGAAAATAACCCCATACCTATTATTTTCAGATTTATTTTTATCTTAAATTACACCCTTATACTGGTGGTCCATGGGTCGACAGATATTTTGCCAAATAGTCCTTCGTCACCAAAAGGTTAGGAACCACTGGTTTAGTGGATGGTGTGCATTGCGGTGCCGTACCGCTAAGATTAGCGGAGCCGTCCGTCGCATCGTAGAAATGTGCACGGTGCAGTGCACCGCCAGTGCCTGAGTTAGTTTTGCGACGCATCCGCAACGTTAACTCAGCGCAGCGTTGCGTTTTAACATCGCCGCGCTTTTATATATGTCAGCCGTAATTTAGTAAAGTGACACCGTGCATATAATACAAGTATAAATACAAGGTTATATTAATGTAATCGATTAAATTAATGTAATCTATATTACATTTAAACGTGGTTAAATAATACTTTCATCGAGTCACTTTTAAAACATTATATCTGCCACAGTAAATCATTTTTCGACAAGCCAATCATTCATCGTGGTTGAATTAAATTTGGTACGGGGAGTGTCAAATAGAAGTTTAAGCGATCTTGAAAACGTTTTGATACGTCCTACAGCAGTTATTAATCCCGCTTCAATATTTTTATCATCTTATTAGTACGTTCCTTCTTACGCAAAACGACGAGTCAGATTTCATGGAAATTTGGCATACACATAGTGTAAGACATAGATTACCACATAGGATACTCATTATAGAGGTAAACATGTAAAGGTGGTAGAACCAGTGTAGTTTGACTGGGGAAGGACTACCGCCACACCTATTTCTAGCGTGAAGCATTCCCTACGTTTCGATAGAACGGTGTGGTTGCCGGCACACTTTTATATGAGGCGACCATCTTAGTCCTCCGGAGTAGGTTGTTACAAAGTTGCTTACACATGTCCATGGGCAGCACTGACCACTTACCATCAGGTGGACTGCAAGCTCGTTTGCTACTTCAATCAGATAAAAAAAAATCTGACCAAGGCGAATGAAGCCACGAGAATAGCCTAGTATTCAATAAACGGCACGTGATATTGATAGAATTGATCAAACAACCAAAGCTATGATGTTAGATACTGATAAGGTTACAAGACGATAATAACTAACAAATATCGGTTAGACACAAACATCGTACTTTGCTCGTCGACCTACATAAATCAGGGTTTATTGCTGTATAAGCAATACAAATAATAGTTTGTATGGTAGAAATAACTGTATTTTGATTGGATGGTAACACTGCTGCTTAGGCCTGTATCAGCAATGTAAAGCTGCTATTAACCGACTCCAAAAAGAAGGTGGTTCTCAATTCGGCCGGTATATATATTTTTTATGTTTGTATAAGAATTACTCCGCCGTTAGTGGACCGATTTTAATATTATATAGTCGGCGCTCATATAGGATTTCGTCGTGATCTAGCGAAATATGGTGAGCGGCGACTGCGGGACTATTTACTAAGTACCCACAGTGTATACTAGCAACATGTCGTTAAATTATTTTTTACTTTCTTGTGGCATGGAAGTCGGTTGTATTTTTTGTATATTTTTTTCTTTAGAGTTTAAGGATATAATTGTCATAATAAAATTTGACATTTCAATTTTGTCCAAGAGGAAGCAATACATAGTACGATCGTCCTCATGCAGGACTGTTCTAATAGTTTTCTGTTAGAGACTTCAATATTTTTTTATCTGCTTAAAGAAGCCAATGAGCGGCTCTAACCTCTTACAATCAGGTGGACTTGGTATGAAGTTACTTCTGCCCACGAACAGCTTTATATAGAAAAGATATATTTAAAGTCGATCACAGACTCTTTGAAATGAAAATGACCAGACCCTTCCCCTAAAACGTCAGAACTTCTTCAAGTTAGATAAAGGTGTGGCGATCGTACCTCCCTGCTCGGACATAAGTTTTTTTTTCAGCGATTAAAGTACATTGGCCATAAAAGGTATAAATAAAAAAGTACGTTGTATAAATTGAATAGACATTTATAATAAGTAGTAAATTACTTATTATTAATGTCATTCAATTTGTATGCAAGAGTCATTCCCTTATATTGTATGAAGGACATTACGATACTACAATGTCATACAGAACAATAAGGCAAACACTTGTAATTATTGCTATTATTTTTTTGAAAAATTCCATGAGAATAATAATTAACATTACAATTTTATTTTCATATTATATTATTGTATTATACTTTTATTTGATTACAATTTAGTAGTGCGTATTCATAGCATAGTTCATAGCATTGTTACTCAAAAACCACATTTATTTAAAAAGAGCTTGTTGATTGTACCTATACCTACGTACAGTGACCTAATATGCTTGATACCGATCGTTGGCAAAGGCGAAAATACCTACCTCCGGTTAATTCAATATCAGCTAATGCAGCGCACTATTATAAGGCGCTGAATCATTACATTAGGTGTCATTCAATCATTACGTGAGCAGAATTAAAATTTAATTATTTCCCCCTCTCCCTACCTGGAAGCAAGCAAACCTCTACCCTCTCATACATAATGTAACCATTGATACTAAATTACGCAAGAAAAAAACATGCGTGAAACTTCTTTCATGAAACTTCTTTGGCGAACTAATTTATAAATCTTGTTTATATTTATACAAATCTAAAACTTTAAATTTCCAAGATTAAGAGGAAGGGAAAAAGGCGTGATACGACGTTCGCTCTGTCTCACTTTTTCTCTCAATCTTTCTCCCTCGCTTGCTCCCTACTCTCACTCCACGGCTAGTTGCTCATGCTACGTTCGCCCTGTCTTACTCTCTCTCAATCGGTCTCGATCACTCTCTCTCTCTTTTCCGACACTTCCGTTGCATACCGGCGTGACGTTTCATCTGTAAAAATTTTACCCTCATGCGCCTAAAGAAGTTTCACTTCAAAAATCAGTTACTTAATTGTAGCTAAATAAATATGATATCATCCACATCATGTCATCAAGAATAAGCGAATCACAGTCCTCCTCCCCCATTTTGATACTTACATAAAACATGAATTAATAATTCATTCAAATAAAGTCACATCATTCATTTTGTAAATTGGGTACAACCCATAATTGTCCCACTGCTGGGCACGGGTCTTCTCTCAGAATGAGAGTTTAAGGCCACAGTCCGCCACGCGAATTGGTGGACTTCACACACCTCCGAGATTTTTTTTTATTGTAAAGAACTCTCGGGTATGTAGGTTTCCTTACGATTGTTTCCTTCACCGAAAAGCAGTGATAACGAATTTCTAATACGCACATAATCAATCAGTGGTGCGTGCCTGGACTTATGCTTCGGATCTCCCGATTTAGAGGGCAAGTTTCAACCATTAAGCTATCACTGCTCTTGTAAATTATATGAATTTAAATATATAAGTTTATCTGACTATAATAATAATATTATGTTCTATAATATTAGCGTGCAAAGACAGCAAAACGCTGTGTATTGCAATTATTAAACGCTTGCCATTAGCTCAGTACCAACCGTAACTAACAATCATTCTGTACAATTGCAAGACTTACCTAGCGAAGTTAACGAGGGTCAACAGTGTCGTCTCCAATAATTGCGTAATTATTAGTGGGCCTTCAACTCTTAGCAGTGGCACTCTGAAAATTCAAAAGAAGTTTAGTATCAAGAATTCTTGTTAGTTAAAATGAAAAAATTGCGCATGACTAATAGACTATGTACAGTTAAGCTGTTCACTATAAAACATTTAATTATGCAGCAGGTTAATATAACTATAGAATAACAATTAGCATTGAGCGATGGTTTATATTTTTAACAAATAATAATGTAAATAAACCAATGATTGGTTTCCCGCTCTGTACAATATATCTCGCTGGATCCACACAACTAAACTGTGTCCAATTAGAAAGCCGACTTTCGAACTATGTACCAAACCAACATTTATTGTATCGTGACTTAAAAAATATAAGGATAATAACTCAGTGATGTGTGAGGCATGAATTTTAGGATAACTTGGTATATATTAGTAAATATAGAACATAGGACCTTTTTTATTCCTTTTAGGTATATTACTCGTATATCCTTATGAAAAAATCGTTACGTTTTTATTTCCCGTAATTTTGATCACAATGTATTCATGTCAAACATGATAGAATTTCTGAGTAAATGTGATTCATTCATTATGATGATTAGTTCCGTTACCAGCTCATACAGTACTCTAGGAACTCTAGGTACCTTTTAGATAAATTACATCACATAAACTATGCATGTAGCAAAACGTAATATGATGTAATTTATCTTAGAGATTTTTTAAGTTTTTTTTTACATGATGTAGAATTAGCAAACGAGTATGGGAGCGTTTAAGTACTTCGTAACGCAATTTAGGAAGGGGGGCTTTGTCAAATTTTAAGATACGTTACAGGAGCAGAAAACAGGGTTTGAACAAAGCATTACGTAACGTGTTCTTTTTTTTCTATCTTATATTTTATCTTTCACAGCGACATGCTGCCAAAGTTAAAGGAGGGGGAACGGGGTGCAGCAAAACGTTACGGTGCGTTACATGGAGGGAGATCTAAAATCATCAAAAAAGAAGTTACGTTATACTTGAACACACGCTATGCAGTGCACCTGATGATAAGTGATAAGGTGATAACTTCCTGCCCCTCACGAACACCTGATCAACCCCAGATCTGATTAGAATCTTACTTGAGATCAATCACAGATGCGACCCAAAGTGCTAAGTGAGAACGCCTTGGATAAGGATTCCTTACCACACCCTTCAAATCAGAACACAACAATGCTATTATTAGGCAGAAAAAGGTGTGGCGGTGGTGTCACCCTAGTCGAACCGCAAGGGATTTCACCAAAAGCAATGTATGTCCAAATCATCACATAAAAATACTACGTTGGATGGAACTAGGGTTTCCACCTAATTGAAGGATTAAATAACTACACGATTCTCATCATAAAATTATGTTTCATATACTTACTGTCTGAAAATATACCTATTGATAAAAATCAATATCTAATATTGTTACAACTAGTATAAATTAATTAAAAAAATTCGTATCTATGTATTTTAACATTTTTTTCCGTATAGGCATTTTTTTTAGTACATTTCAAGTGAATTCATTACTTCAATATCTATACACAGATCGAATAGGAATCTTGTAATAGAACATGTACGATAATACACATATAGTCCACGGTGAATTGGTAGTTTCCAGTCTATCATTTCGCACAGAGGACTTTTTATTTATGATTTCTCAGGTGTGAGATTTTTTTTAACAATTCTAAATATCCGTAGTTTAATAGCTATAGTTGACAGCCCTACATGGGACACGAGTGGCGCAAACAAGTGACCTGGAATTCGTAATACGCACGCATATTTACTACTCGACACCACCAACTTGGCTTTGAAGCTTAAGTTTACTTTTACATACCGGAATATCTAGATATAGATGTAACTTTTGCAAATAAGTACTTATATGTATGCTCATAAAATAAAATAACAGCTGAACGACATGGAGACATGCAATCTAATATGAGCGAACGATATAGACCATTTATGTAACTTGAAACTAGCGAATATGCAATATTACGACGAAACATTAATACAGTATTTTAATAACCTAAGGTTTGCATTAGAAAAGACTGCGTGTCACTGGCGGAATGGGTGGAGGAATGCCTTGACTAAGTTTTCCTTTAAGTTTTTAGACTTTGGGGAGCTCATTTGGAAATGTCCATAGGCTGCATAGACCACGTACCATCAGGTGGATTGCATGCTCGTTTACTACTTCAATTATATTAAAAAAAATTGGAGATAGGGAAGGGGTGGAGGAAGCTTGATCCTATTAGATTAGATTTCGAAAAGTACTGAAGAGTGGTTTTTATCAATGTCCAATGTGAATTACAATTGTTACTAGAACTAGGTAAATGTTTTTTCCGCAAGCTTTCGGAATTTTATATCAGGAGAGTAAGAAAAGAAAAATGCTTTTTTCAGTGCTTTTATCACATTTCTGATGAGCAATAGAATTTCAATATTACACATTGCACATAAAAAAGGTATATTTATGGAGGACCCAATAGAACATGATATTTATGCTCGAGGTTCCCATACAAGAAACTTTATATTCTGCTGTTTTCTGTAGCTAAATGTACAGAACTTTTTGAGGTCCAGGTCGACTCATACTTGGCTTTTTGTATTCATGAATATGCCAAAGACACTTTAATGTATGCTGTCATCAAATAAACATTTTGTCTGTGGCCATAAGTGTACCCCCATTAATTGAAAAATGATTTCAATCATAATAATAATAATAATAATATACTTTATTGTACCCAACAAGGAAAATAATACAATTAAATCTTAATATTAGAATACAAAAGGCGGCCTTATCGCTCAACAGCGATTTCTTCCAGGCAACCTAAGGTTATGGAGTTAAGATTAAGGTGAAAATAAAGAATAGGTAGGGTGCAAAAATCAGGTTAATGAATTTAAAGCAACGTACAGATTAATAAAAAAGTAATAGCGAAACTAGTTTTTTAAATAACAACAATTGTGAAAATAATACAGTTTAAGGATAGCAAAAAGCGTAAGGAGAGGATTGGAAAATTAGAGCTTAAGGTAATGGGACTTCACAAGATTTTTAAACGAGTATAGGGATTGGGCAAAACGGATTGAAACAGGAAGGGAGTTCCATAAATGTATAGCTGAAACAGTAAAGGAGTTTTTGTAAAATGAAGTTGAGTGGGAAGGAGTGTAAAGAGTAAGGTTATGAGTGGAGCGAAGGGATCTATCATGTGAGAGGTGGAGAAAGGGGAAACGTTCCTTGAGGTATGGTGGAGAGGTCGGATTAAGTAATATACAGTACAGAAGAGATAGAATGTGAGCATTTCGGCGAAGACGAATTGGGAGCCACTTGAGTTTAGCGCGATACTGTGACACATGGTCATATTTCCGTAAGCCGAATATGAACCGTATACAAATGTTTTGAAGACGCTCAAGCTTATTTAATTGCTCCTCGGTAATATCAGGATAACACACATCAGCATAGTCAAGTATTGGTAGAAGTAGAGATTGCGCAAGCGTAATTTTTGTGGGTATAGGTAAAACATTTTTCAGTTTGCGAAGGGAACCCATAGCAGCAAAGAGCTTTTTACTGACTTCCGTGATCTGTGGTATCCACGAAAAATGTTGGTCCATGTAGATACCTAAATTCTTAACCTTATTACTATAGGGAATTGCAACATCATCCAGTGTTATAGGCGGTAACAGGTGCCAATCAATTCTGGCAATCAAACGCGAACTCCCTATAATAATTGCCTGGGATTTAGTGGCATTTAATTTTAATCCGAAGTCTTTGGTCCAAGTCGAAATACAAGTCAGATCCGTGTTAGTAATCTTGATGGCGCTGTGCAAGTTGTTAAGGCTAGCGTGGTTGTAAATTTGCAAGTCATCCGCATATAGATGGTAGTGAGAAGTTAAGTGAAGACTAATAGAGTTAATGAAGATGGTAAAGAGGAGAGGAGACAACACGCCACCTTGCGGCACGCCAGCAGTTGTACTCGACCAAATGGAAAATTTGTCATCGATTTGAATACGCTGCCGGCGCCCGTACAAGTAACTACGAAACCAATCAATTGCCGTCGGAGATATGTAGAGAGAACGCAAAACCCCCAAGAGGACGTCAAAATCAACAGTGTTGAAAGCATTACTAAAATCCAACAGAGTTAACACCGTTAGCTGTTGATTATCCATCCCCATGCGAATGTCATCCGTAATTTTCAGCAGGGCAGTAGCCGTACTATGACCAGGGCGGAAACCAGACTGAAGAGGATTTAGTAGGGCTTGAGAGGTAAGAAAGGAGCTAAGCTGAAGGTGGATAAGGCGCTCAAGGACTTTGGATAGGAAAGGTAATATGGATATTGGTCTGAAATCAACAAATTCGGTTGGATTGGATTTTTTGGGTAGGGGAATTATGTTGGCATCTTTCCAGGAGGAGGGGAAGGAATTAGTTTGGATAGAACTATTAACCATGAAAGTAATAGTAGGAAGGAGTAAGTCAAGGAGAGGGATGATCATTTTACGGCTAATGCAATCGCTACCTACGGCATTAGAGGGGATGGAGAGTATTGCTCTCTCTACATCACGATCTGAAAATTGATTAAACGAAAATAAAGTAGAATTTGAATTGGGAATATTAGAAAGGTTATTCAGAGTTCTTTCTTTCGTTTTGCTATCAATGCAAGAAGTAACAGAAAAATGACGATTTATATCGTTTAAGTTGAGATTATGTGGAAGAGAGTTTTTCGGCGATTTCCCAATTCCTAAAGTTTTAAGAAATTTCCAGACCCTACTAGGGTCTTCATTATGAACAGAATTATAAATATGGCGTCGTTGTAAATCTCTACACATCATATTGCAACGATTTCTTGCAGATTTGTACCGCTCAAGATTATCCTCACTGGCGTCTAACTTATATTTGGACTTGGCTGAGTTTTTCTTATTGATTAGGGTCCTCACGTCGTCAGTAAGCCATGGAGCTGGCGGATATCGAATACGAACTGGGCGAACAGGGGCATGCACGTCATACAGTTGTACTATCAAGGAATTAAACAATGCCACCTGCTCGTCAACAGTGCTCATACTCTTCACGATACCCCAATCGATATTCGCAGCATCGCGGCGGAGTTCTACAATGTCCATCCCACTGAAATTACGCTGAAGAAGAATTCTTGACTTAGCTTTTGGAGGTCGGATTTTATAAGACAAGTAGAGAAGGTCATGGTATGAAAATCCCTCAGCAGCGCACTGGCCATACTTTGCGACGTGATCCAATGAAGATACTATCATTAGATCGAGCAAAGAAGGGTCACAGGGGAAGAAGTGTGTTGCTCTTAGAGGTAAAATATGTAGATTGGCAGCGTTGACCAAGGACTGTAATTTATGGGATCTGACATCCTGCTTGAGTAGACATGTATTGAAATCACCCATAATAATTGAGTGGTCGAAGAGTGGACAAAGGTCTTCAAGCAGTTTGTCTAAGCAGGGGAAGTAGTCAACGCTGAGAGAGGGGCTATAAAAAGCGCCCAGAAGAAGTTTGGCGTTAGAAAGGTGGACTTCTAAAAATAAATGTTCGGATTCGTTCCCAGAAGTTCCCTGCGGTGACTTACTTATTATTGAAAAAGGGATATGGGAACGAAGGTAGATTGCAACTCCTCCACCGCCCCGACCGGTGCGATCATTGCGGATTAAATGAAATCCAGGGAGAGAATAAGCCGTAGATGGAAGACATGGCTTAAGCCACGACTCCGAAACTAGAATAGCATGGATATGTGTGCTATCAAATGATGACAATAAGTCGGGGTAATGTGGTAATGTGCCGGAATACTCTGTGCATTTATATGGATAACATTAAAATTTTTCAGTACATCTGAGAAATAAGAATCTAACGTTATGTTTAAAGGAGGAATACTTTCAAAGCTGTCATTACTACTTAATCCCTCGGAAGCAGAAGAAAACATGAAAGGATGCTCGTTGCTATCATTAAGTGACATGCTATTAAACAAAAATTAAAACTAAGTTTAAATAAACAGTAAAACAAGTAAATCTAAAATAAAATAAATAACTAACTTTCTCCTACCCGCCAGCAATACAAAAGAAACAACATACATACTTTTAACTATATAAATAGTTTATAGTTCAAATTATAACATTAGTGTAACCGAAACCAAAAAAATATTCGCTTGAAACAACAAAAATACCATGCATATTTTGCATAAGTTTTTAAAATGTGTTTTTAAATTTTTAAGCATTTGAAATGATTTTTTTTTCAATTTTCATCTTTATTTACACTCAATACTATTGCACTGAATAACAGATAAGGATAAGATTTCTAAGGTATGATAGCAGACGTCACATCATTCAGATATTGAGCGTTGTAATGAAATTATTTATAAATGTTATATAAGCCTTTATGATCCTCTTTACAACAACAATGTGGCAAGTACAAATTGACCTTTTTTGTTAAATTTCATAATTATCACGTTTTTTATTAAATGTGCCAGTAAGTCATTAGGTAATATTTATAATGATCGTGTTAGGTCTGGGTAAGTCCATTCATTTTAAGGAAATTTATTTAATTGTAGTTTTCAAGATATCATGTTGTTCTTATAAAGAACAACATGATATTATGTAGGTATATAGATATATTCACAAATCAAATCAGAAATGACTCAAAATGTTAGTTGAAAAATGTGATAAGTCATATTTGTGATTACTGAAGTTTTTGCCATCAGTACAAAGGTATTTGAGAAATAATAAAATATCGTCGCTTAACTTCTAACACCACGGATCACAAAATTAGCAATTTTTCAGGAGAGTAAATAAACTGTCTCAAATAGTTATTTTTAATTCAACAACTACCAAATAATATATTGTGTTAAAATTCTTATAATAAAATAGTATTTTTTATGAAAATGTAACATGTTCCTATATTATTTTGAGATACCATTATTTCATTAACTCAAAATGGGTATTTTTTGAGTTACACGGTGTTAGAACTTAAGCGACGATTTAGTCAACCATTTTGTCTACATATTTGTGTCAGCAATAATAACATTTAACACGGAGTAAACAATTTCAGAACTTACCTCGGAAACACAACTGATCCCTCTTCTATAGCACTCAATTTCACATCCTTGCACGTCAAATTTCTTAAGTAGACAAAAAACTCTGGCTCGATATTTTCAGGTAACGTTTGCTTTAAGTACTCAATATCTGTAAATGGATATTCGACATTAAATTTCCTCTTAGAATGGTTGACGTAATATTTCTATTCTTCTCTATCAGGGGCAGTCATGGTAATTACGAGAATTATGGCATTAATCTTTAAGCAATAAGACTCTTCATTATAACTCTTGTAATGTCTTATCAAAAATGAGTAACAATATGAATAATATAGTAATTGTACTTTTGTTTCAATGGGACAAGCAATTCAATTCATTTAAAAATATTACATCAAAAAATATAGAATGAAGAAATCGAAGCAATTTCTTCTAGTCAATTAGTGATATTTTTGTTTTAAAAGCGATGAGATATGATGAAACATTAAAAATATTCAAAGTAATTACCGCTGTCAGAGTAATGGAAGTTTTCAAGAAATTTAAGGCACTCCTCAAGTCCGGCAAATATTGTAAATTCCCCTTGGAATGGATTATTGCGAAAAAACAAGTCAAACACGGCAACATCATTCACTTTGCCTGATTTCCAGTAAGCATATGCCATGGTTATCTGATATAGGTCTGTTAAAAATAAATAAATTATGTTTTTAAATTAATGTGCAACAAAATAGTATGTTTACTTTAGCATTGTATTGAGTGTATATATTTATGTATAATTAATAGTTATTTCTCCTTTGTAAGGCTACATTTATTATTTCAAAGTATTATTGACATCTTTAATGATAAAATAAACATATATATATATATATATATATATATCTGTAATTTATGTTAAATAAGTACTTAGTCATTATGTAGTGTAATAAAGTTAGCCTAACTTAAAATTAACAACTTTTAAGGCGCAAAAAAACTTCTACACGAAACTTTATCAAAATATTTCAAGAACATTATTAATACACTTACCAGTAAGCAGGGGCTGAACGATACCGTTCTGCCGAGCCATATTTCTTTCAGTAAGCGACTCGTCACTAGACATATTCTTCACGACTCAAGAACTTACACGAGCGACTGCAGGCGTGAGGAATGCTTGGTATCTGCCAAACGACTAAAAGAAATAATTTCATCGTGACCAAGCAGGCTGCTTATCAGCGCGCCAAACACTTTTTGACGGAAAATATACGCATGCGCTCCTATTTCCTTTCTATTGACTAGATTCAATCTAAGGTCGTTTGTAAAGGTCAAATTACTACAATATTTTTATTTTCCACCGGTACGTAATAAAACAATTTAAATCTAAGCTATATCGACGAATGATTAAATATAATCTGTTATTAATGTCAGATTAAAAAATATGTCATCAGGTGATCAGGCCAAGGCTTAGTCCTCAAATACATTAAAAATATTGTAATGAATAATCGTGAAATAAGATTTAATTTAATTTATTTGTGTAATAAAATGCATATATCCTGAATTGTGTATAACATCCAAATCCAATTTCTAAGTTGAATTTTCATAATATAATAGGTACTCAGGGTACTCTATTAAATGCCTGTACCATGAGAATATTTTAATAACTATATAAAATTTGACAAATGGCAAAGCGTCTCTAAAATTGGAATGCAACAATTAGTTCCTATTATATAACATAGTCGGTGAGCAAATGTCTCAAGAACAATATTGTAAATCTGTAATGTTGACAGCTAATATTAAATTTAGCGGTAAAAATTAAATTTATTTCAAAAGTACTCAATATAATCAATTATGTTATATAAGTAAAATAAAACATTTGTAAAATACAAAAAACCCTGTTCAGTAAATCCAAAATAACAAAGATTATTAATTTAATTTTTTAAGCATATGTTTTTGTATAATAATGAAGTAATCATTTTCAATTCTGATAAATATTTCTCAAACGGTTGAAACCGCTAGTGCGTAAGAGGGCTAAAACAATAAGAGATGAGTCTTTGCTGGCATAAAAAAATGTTTTTTGTTTGCTTTTCTACTCAAACATTTCACCAGTTACTATGATCCGAATTTTTAACAGCTTTAACCATGGATCGGCTAAATCAAAAGTGGTATTGAACGTGTATGCACTGAACGAGAGCTGTCATTCTTATGTCATTGTTAATTGACATTGACAAACAAAGTCAAACCTAACAAAAGTTGAAGTTTAGCTTTCAATCTGTTTCAATTTTAATACAATAAAGCGCAATTCGCGCATTCTTCCTAATAATATGTAATCAAATAACTATTTGGTTTTATTTTTGTTTTTTTAAGTTCAACAAGTTTAGTCCGCTATGTCGTTAGTTCTATGGAGAACATATACTAAGTCCAAGAATAATAAAATACTGTGTAGAAACACTAATAAAGTGTTGTCTTGCTCCGTGTATAACTTCCTGGCGAGGAGATACAGTGATGATCAATTTATTAATAATGCCGATTATAGCAGCAGTACGATTCTAGTAGAAAATGGGTACAATGTCCAGGAGCTTCCAGTAATTGTAAGAAAATTGAAAGATGTGACGGGTATAAAGGAGGATACCACGCCGGAAACCCCATGGAGTGCGAGTGACTCTCTCAGTTACCATCTAATACAAGCAGAGTTTAAAGAATGCGTGGATTTACGTGATGTATTCACGTTGATCACGAAATGTACAAAAATAACCCCGAACATAGCTTTGGGGGCCATAGAACGGATTTACGATCTAGAAAAGAACCCCAGTACAATGCTGATAGACCCCAGCAGTATCCATATAAATTTTGCGAAGGGTGCCATCTTAGATAAATTATTGCGAGTTGTTATGAAGACTGAGGACACTCAGACAATACTTAATGTTATGAAAACCGAATCCACAGTGATGGAGCCTTACAAACATAGATTCTGTGATGAGTTATTGATAAGAGTGACAGACAATAAGCTCTCCGTGGACCAACTATGTGAATTTGCATTATTTTTGATTAAAAACAACATTGATGCAAAGTATTGCCAAACTATTGATAAATTATGGGTAGGATTTGTGGAGCGGGAAGGAGATATTAATGAGAAGAATATTGTGAAAGTTTTTACAGTTTTGCCAGGCTTGAAAGCTAGCAAAAGAATGATACTAGCACTATTAGAACAGAAGTTATCTGAGCTGTGGTGTAATATTGGTGTAACTGCCATGCAAGAAATACTTGCAGTTTTTATACATGAGAAATACTTCTCACTGCAGTCTTTTGCTGTTCTTGGGAGGTGGTTGAACACAAACATACATAAGTTAGATGAAGACTCCCTCTTAGACATTGTTTCTAAACTAACTAGATTGAAGTACTCAGATGACCAAGTTGAAACGGCTATAGAGAAATATATGAAACTGAAAGGCTTAAGAGTCGAGTCTCATGTCTTGATAGTGGGTGTTTTGAACTACTGCTCACATTTTCAAATACGGAATGAACAGATTTTGGATATGTGTTGCAAATACTTTATGGTGAACGGACCAAATATACCTCATAGTTTTTTGAAATCTTTTATATATCCGATAGGGTATTTAGATTTTGGTCCTAGTGATGGTAGTAAATTTTGGGATTTAGTAGAAGATATTTTAGTTGAAAAATTTGATAAAATCAACGCTGATGATCTCTGCTCCATTATCCTTTCGTTCATTTACCAGGAACAATATCCCTTGAAAGTTGTTACCAAAGTGTACACAGCTGAGTATCTATCTAAAATTACCAATAATAATGTTCTCAAAAAGTTACATTTAATAGATACAGTTATGACATTAGAATGCAGGGAGCATGCTGGTCCATTGTTGCCCAAAGATCAGTGCTATAAGCCAATAGTACATGATAGGCGAATAAGAAATATCGTGGATAAGATTTGGGATAGCTTTGTTGTAGTCACTGGCAGTAAAGATAAAGTAGCAGCTGGGGTTTTGGTACCTAACTATTGTTCTGATGACACCTATCTGATTGATGTACTGGTACATCCAGCAGGCTTTGCAAATAAATCATATAATTGGATGTCACAGGTAGTTAAAAATGAGAATATAGCTGTATTAGTACACTTGCCTGATCATTATTGTTCTAACTCTGAGAGGCTGATTGGCCCACAGATAATGAAGAAAAGACAGTTAAAAATGTTAGGTTTAAAGGTTGCTAGCCTTAAGTATTCAGTGATCAGTCAATTTTATACTTCTCATAATAATGATGCATTGAAGACATATCTTAAGGAAAGCATTGAGAATGCTGAACCTTGCCAATAAATTAGTGTAGTAAAAAATAAGAAAGAGTGCCTCAAATTGATAACAATGATTATAGGCCTAAGATTGCTGTGATTTTATGTAATAATAGTGCTTCATTCTACCAATTCAACCATGTATGTATATGAATCTAATTATAGGATCTATTTATGTTGTGTAATGCTGGCTAGAACTCTAAAATGAATTATAT
This sequence comes from Spicauda simplicius, assembly GCA_949699795.1. Classification (NCBI taxonomy): domain Eukaryota; kingdom Metazoa; phylum Arthropoda; class Insecta; order Lepidoptera; family Hesperiidae; genus Spicauda; species Spicauda simplicius. The sequence goes on along the minus strand of OX453058.1, from coordinate 6,532,212 downwards.
AAGTAATATTTCACAATCAACTCATATATTTGTGTCAACTCTATTCTATCCATGTATTGTTTTTGAAGCTAAATATTGTTTCTTTATGATTTTAATACCAAAACAGTTTAATTAAAATGATTTTCTTACTTTAAAAATATAGTTACTAAGTATATATTGAACAAGCTATCTTCATATGTTTACTTTATCATTTGTTTTTAAATATTTCCGAATGTATACATAATATTTATGATGTAATTTAATCGTCAATTAGAGAATAAAGGAGCCTTCCTTTTTGATAATATTATATTTAAGAAAATAAACAGTGTTTTTAGTCTTGTATATTTGTGAAATAAATATAATACAGGTATTGTATCTTTTATTGCATATGTCCTTTTTAAAGATCTATGAAGCTAACACTTCTTTGCATAATGCTTAATTTCATTCAATGCTTGTTCGTATTTTAGATTCTCCTTGCGCGGACTAATCTTAGAGCCTATCTGCCGCCTTAAATATATTCGATTAATATATTCCTATTGATCAATAGTGTTAATAAACTTTACTAGTTGAAATCATAGAAAAATACTTGGAAAAATATCAAGTGGGCATTAAATATGTTAATAAATAATACCAAGGTTTCAATTTATTATTCTAGAAAAGTAGGTAGAGTAGATATACACAAGTTGCAAGGTTGCTAAGTAAACTAAGTAATTAAACACGAAATTTATGTCAATATTACTTGGGACGGGCTGACGGATGATTTATTCAGAGTATGTACTTGAATCATTATTATACAGGGTGTAAATGACAGCGTACCGAATATTAAAAATATGGATTCCTGACACGATTCTGGTGCTTATGGCGTTGGAATTTTTCATCGGATTTTCCTCGGATTTTCCATTTTTTTATGCACTTTTTTTTACAAATTTTGGTAGTATTTCAATACTACTGCATAATGCAACATGAATTTAAAAGAAAAACACTCATTATAGTGTTTTTCACGAAAATCACCAATGTATAATGAATGCGCTATCAGCTGTTCGACGTCCGGTCAATGACGCCGCGCGGCTGAGGCCGTGCGGCGGGCCGCCCCGCGCTCCGCCGCACCGACTTCCACCAATTTAGGAACCAAGTTTCCAAAAAACATTCAATACCTAATTCAAACACTTTAACGCAAATAATAACTGAAAACATTATTCGGAAAAATACTAAATACCTATTCTTTTGTTTATTTTTGTGTACCTAATGATTGAAAACTTCTTCATTTATTTAGGGCAAATAAAATTAAATCACAAATTAATAATGATTAACATTTTAACGTATTTGTTTCAGAAGCAAACATTAAAGAAATGATGTAGGTACTTAAGTATCATGCAAAATTCTATTCCACATACACAGTACACTCACACATACAGCGCGGTGCGGCTCTTCAGTCCTTTGCCGAAAGGCGGGATTAACGCCGCACACAGAATAAACAATGAAAAGATAACACAATGTGGCTAATAAAGTACTTGTTCTCCGTAGGTCATGTACTCGAGATGATGAGTTAGTTTCTGTGATAAGAATATCAATAGTTATTGATTGATATTATAATAGCTTTTTATACTTTCGTTTTTTTTTTATGTTGTATGTTGTTATTTTATGAAATTTTAATTTGCTTTTATGTATTTAAAGTATTTAGAATCTTGAAGTAAACAAGTCTAATTTAAACTAACATGAATAATGTTTATAATGTACCTAATTTGGTATTTTATTAAAATTACAAAACAACGAGTGGACAAGTAAAAGTAATTGATTTGTCAGTTTTAAGTTAAAGGTTGTGTCATATCTGAATTTAATTGGATCTGTGTAATGCACTCGCTTAGTAGTAACTCGTCACGGAGCGGCGTATTGGCGGTTTTCTTTGATAGTTCGGATATTATTTAAAATTTGAAAAATTGTCACAGTTCGTGATTTTCGCTTGCGGAAGACGGATGCTCTGCAAATTTCGGTTTCGTGTTAGTCGTGTCGTGTGTGAACTGTTATTTATTATTACTTGTTATTGCTTTAGTTTTGTGTTTTTAGTGTTTTTATTGTTATTTAGTTTTTGCAAAATGCAGTTCAGTGCTCGTGAATACGGGGAAATGCTAATGTGTTATGGTGAAGCACGTGGGAATGCACAGCAAGCTCTGCATCTGTACATCCAGAGGTACCCTTATGCTCGCCATCCAACGGACAGTCGTGTGATTTGAATGATTTCACGTTGGTCTAGGTAGGTACAAAGTTAATAAAATAGAATAAGCGATTTGTTGTTAGATGCGTGCGGGGAATAACTACTTATAATACAATAAGCGATCGGCGGTCGGTACGCGGGTTGTTCGATGTACATTGCGCGCTCAAAAATGACCAACTCGGGAACCAATCATTTCCGAGGAAAATTGATGAGTTATTTTTAGTTCATTTAGTGTCACAAATCTACCATTTAAGTTTTCGGTACGCTGTCATTTACACCCTGTATTTCTTATTTCTAATTAATATAAAATTTTAATGTGGATTCTATAATAAGGATACCCACATACCTACACATAAAAGGATGTACCGTATTGCGGTGCGTTGCGACGTAGTCCTGAGAAATGATGTTGTAAAGTGGACCTCTAGGTCATATCATGATTTTTCAAACTAAAAATTGGTGCGGTGTTTATTTCTTAGAATTGATTTTTAAAATTTAAACCGGAACAGATATCTATCTTCTGCGTTCCTATGTCCTCTTTAAGCGTCTCAATATCAGTGAGATAATACGTGTAGAGTGGTTCGGAAGTATTGATGATTTGAGTCCGTTTACATTACTTATCGTAGAGATCTTCATGACAACACATCGCAATTTTAAATGATAATGCCACTTACCGATGTGACGTCGTGTGTTGGTAGACAAATGTTTTAGCCCGATGTACTTGTGCTAATACCGTACCTATTAGAATGCAATGTGTAGGAAAACAATCGTTGCAGTATCATTTGCAATAAACGTTTATGATGGATGGAAATAACATTTGATGTTCCGTATTCTCTACTTCCACAGGACCGTTTGTTCGGTCCCGTGGCGGCGTGCGGACATAAGCAAAACGTTTGGTAGAACAAAGGTTCGATCGGGGAGGCACCACCGCTACACCTATTTCTAGAGTGAAGCTGTTTTTGCGGTTCGCTGGAATATAGGTGGATAATATTATTAGTATTTTCTTTTATCTGTTTGAAGTAACAAACAATCATGCAGTCCCCTTGATGGTAGGTAAGTTGTCGCTGCCGCCCATGGACATACCTAAGTAAAAAACTTAACAGGACATGGGTTCTATCTAAAGTCAATCACAAATGCGTTGCCACTACCGCGGACTATTATGGTCGCTTCATATAAATTGTGCCGACAACCACACCCTTCCATCGAAACGTATGAAATGCTTCACGCTAGAAATAGGTGTGGCGTTCTCCGTGGCGTGGTGCTTCTTCTGGCGTGGTACTTCCCCGGTAGAATTAAACTGGTTATACAACCTGTAAAAATGCATATAAATTAGTGTCCGACCGAAATTTCGCCTTCATCTTCAGTCACCTTCGGCCATAAAATCCATTTTTTCGAATTATCGGCTTCAGCCAAAAAACCGCCTTTCCGCCTTTGATCCGATACTAGTATAAATATAAGTGTATTTTTATACTTATACCTAAGAAAAATGTAGTCGATAGAACGTTAGATATGATGGAAAACAGTCACCGTCGCCTATACACATTCGTGACATTAGAAGAGTCATCAATGCAGAGAGATTGCCTCGCAAGGAAGTTAATTTCCCATTTTGTTTGTTCGTAGCACAAATGACCATACACAGGTAATTATAAATGGCATAAGGTAATTATGCAGAAAATTTAATTATTTATCTTAATTACGATAGGTTCACAGGAATGAAAGAAAATCTAAGTTATATCATTAATTTATTTCATTTTACTCGTAACATCTTTCCCTTAAAATTACTCACGGGCTAATTCACTAGAATTTATTATTTGAATAATTTCTTAAACAGCTTTTACAATTCGAAATATTTTAGGTACTATTTGAAACTCGTTTCAGATCAAAATATGTATAAATATTAATTGATAGTTCTTTGTTGCTGTTTTGCAATAGTTTCGGTATAAAATTATGGCCTTTTTTAGAGATCTGTTGTCTACTTTGGGTGTATTGTCCACGATAAAATATTTTTCGGATAACTAAACTAGATTTCCGATAAAAGAAAAACATTATAATGACATACACATACGTATGGTACATGTTATCATACAAACACAGTTTTGCACTCACAGGGGTACAGTAACGCAGGTTTTTGTAGAGGGCTTCGATAACGTGTTCTACATTTACCTACTAAATTATATTTTTACAGATATTTTAAGTGCATTTGTTTGTGTTTGTTATCCATTGGAATGCTTGTGAGTTGTACATACGTAGTGCAATATAATATAGATAGTATTTTATCGTGGACTACCGATTTAAGACATTTGATAGCGTAATAAGGTAAGCTGAAGTTTGAAATGAACAGTTCAAATATTTATTTAGTAAACAGCCTCGTATTATTAATTAATGTAAAGAAAGTACAGGAGACGACATAAGTCGACCCGATATAAAATTCTGTCGGGTCAGAGAGGTACAGTACCTAATCAAATAAATGAAACGGTGCAATCTACACATCAGTGAAATCACAGATACAAATGGCTTCATGAAGATTTTATCGGCGTTGCCTCCTTTGATAATTCATAGCCAGAAAACAATACTCTATAATTTAATAGCCAAATCGTGTATCACAGCAACTCTAGCCTGAATATCAAATTGTTAAGAAAGTGTAATGCTGGCTCACAGCCTAAAATCTAAAATAGATAATATTATTACACCAATAAAATACTTCATACTCGATAAGAGTTAGGTAGATACGATACATAGTTACATATAATTTTCTTTCAAGACTCAAGTTAAGGCTAAAATGTACGATTGAAAACACGATATTAAAACTACCTATTTGAAGTAGGATACTATGTGCACTTTATGAATTACATATTACTATGTAATTTAATGTGTGTTGTTCTACCACACAATGTGATTTTGTATTTATAGTGAAGAGGTCGAGGGTATCGTGCGTTGACGAGATTTATCTACTCGCAGGTACATCGTAACTCATTCATCTTAATACTGCGTCGTCTGTTTGCTTACTTTAATTGAGGTGTTGTATAATGTTGGACGATTCAATGAACATTTGGCACATATTTCGACATTAGCAATTAAGACTTTAATATGCTAAAATATAATAACAGCGACCATCGTCTTATTTAAATAAAATCTAGTTACGTACTCTCTACGGCATTCGTTTAAAACTCTATCTGGAATGATTGATGAAACACAGGTAATTCTAAAAAGCAATGGGAATAGTATTTTAAAATTAGGTATCTATTCGCTAAGCATTTACTTCGTAGAATGAACACTGATCGAGTATTTCAAATAACTCTACATTCTCACACACACAAATGTATTTTTTCAGTTCGTCGTCGTAAAATAAATGTTTTATTTGCAAATAAACAATCAGTTTTACAAATATAGTACTATTTTGCCTAAAATATATACTTAGTTCCAACCCATAAATAGTCAATCTGACCAATTTCTATTATACATCCAACAGTACCTATTAGTAGGTATAAACAAATGTCCATAGTAGGTATATTTCTTCCATTAATGCTGAAATGAAGATATGTACTATTAATGCATCTGTATTTGTATTTTACATCACTAGGTGATACATAACACGTCCACGAACTTAAAAATAAGTAAGTAGTAGGTATATTTCATCAATAATAGGTACATAATATTTATATAATTTACTTTTATTTATACTTAATTTAATTAAGTGAAATCTGTTTATATTTCATTCTCGATCAATACCCTCTCTTTATGAAAATCACACTGAGTATCACACTATAACAGCTCTAACACGGAATCTACGAAGAAATAATCTTTAATTATTATTTATTTAACTAATCATGAGATATTATGTCTACGTGTTTCTTTTTAGAAAAGTATTACACACGGGTAACATCGTTGATCTTAAAATTGTTCTACACGTGTTGTTTCCTAGTCATGTTTTAACGGTGTATTCCAAGTTACCGATTGATTTTGTACTCTAATTTTACTTGCCTGTCCTGGCCTTAAGGGTGTTTATGATTGCAATTCTTTTTTTCGGATACTTCACCTATTTTTGCCGTGGCGCTGTTGGTAACCCTTCAACAGCCTGTCTCGCGGCCGGTTCTGCTTTCGGCGTACATATCCACTGGTAAAGCCTACATCACAGCCCGGCAGCTGTCATAGGAGATTACGTCGCCGTAATAAAGACAGACTTCTATTATTATTACCTATGATTTCTAACTAATAATCTTTATGTGATATCATGCACTAGAACCTTATAATTATTTTGTAATCTGATCTAATCGTCTAGAATATGAAGTTTTTGAATCACGAAACTTTTATAATTAGTAACCTAATCACTTAAGGACTAGGATGTTCATAAATCGATTTTATACTTTGGCAGTCACCTTAGTACTCGTAATACGAGTGTTATTATGGTGTCATGGAAATAAAAATTGACATTATGGCGTGTACCTTGAAAGTACATAAAATGCAGATACCAGTTTTTGAATAAAAAAATGAGAATCGACAAACGTGTCCTCATTTAATTGATCAATATCGAGCACGCGACGATGTAAGATTATTTAATTATTTTAGTAACAATCACTTACTCCATACACCTATTAATAAGGTATTTAAGTGACCGTTATTATTAGTACAGAATTAGTATTAAGTATTATTATTAGCCTTAACTATCGATCAAAACGACTTTTACGTAAAACTTTTTCTTAGGCGCTCACGGACTATTACATCCCAATCCGGGAAATTGATCAAAATTGGTTAAATTTACTCTCATCATAAACGATTTACTGTGATAGAGAACTTAGTCAATTTCACAATTTCGACAATCTTATTCTCTTACTATATGTTATTATAACCGTTCGTTTCACCCCTAAATGTAACATGACATTCAAAACACTGTAGAAGTACAGATGACAAAAATATTATATAAATGATCACAGTAAGGAATCATCTAACTACGCGAATGTGCGCAATAAGTTTACAAGTTTAGACACTAACGGTATTCACTTATGGGAATACTTATACATCTCCTTACACGCCATGTTTTTGAATTTTCTTCACTACTAAATTTTTTACCGTAAGATATATTTTAATATCCCAATTTTTTAATATGAAAATTTAATTAATTCAATAACTTTACTGCCCATCCGTCTCTGAGGGAGAAACTTATGCATCTCCGATATATTTATCTAGGGGGAAATGAAGTCAGAATTTAGAATGCTCTAGACAGATAGTCAAAGTCATTGTGACTAGCCTTTAATAATAGATTTTAAGACGAATCATCTCTACATTATCCCGGATATAATGAATATAATAGACAATATCTTGATTTTCAGTCCCACGGTAAATTTTAAGTTGAGCAGATGTAAAATCTTAGAACGGAATATTTATTTACAAAATACATTTTATATAGATAAAATTTTTACGGTTTGTATACGCTTATAAAGTGACTACGACTTGTTAACATTGATAGAAAAAAATAAAGTCAAATGGTAAATATAATAACCGTAAAATTAAACGATATGGCGTATCGGTAACAAAGAGACCACGATTACACTTAGCTAATCTAACAAATCAATAACAAACCGAACTTAAGGCTAACGCCCACGGATAAGGCTCGTCGTAAGATTCATACATACATACTTAATATCCATACATATCTATACAACAGTGAATAAATTCCAAAATCATCACTCTAAGCGTCAAATTTAACAAAATTTAAATCTAATCTAACATTTACAAGTCAAACAAACATCAATATAACTCCAATAATTGTAAGAAAATACATTTCGTAAACGAACTATAGAACATAAATATCGTCTCGGCAGTCTTTCGAGAGCGATTTGCGATGATCTTACGGAACGATTAGCGAGACACGATCAAGATTCGCCCGAATGAACATTCAGAACAGAGCACTATCAGTTACAAGAGAATCACAAATACTTTTCATAAGGGCGCGTAGGGGCGCACTCGTTCGCACTAATAGTTCGACAGAGACGCTTCTAGTAAGATAAGTATTGCCATGTAGAGCGAGCCGCGGTGGCGCGTTCACGAGTAGATGGTGATGACCTCGCGCCCGCCGCCGCGCACCATCAACACCCGCTCCAGGCCCTCCGTCAGCACCTCCAGGAACTCCATGTCTGCGGAGGAACGACACGTTGCAATAAATAATTATTTCAAAATCTCGCCTAATGTTACTCTTTACTTTAATTTGTTGCACAATGCTGATATTGATTTAACATTCATATATCCATTTAGGGCTCTAAAGGACTCCTTGACATATTCTGGAAATATTAATAAGTCAAAGTTAGACTTCAAAGCTATGAAGGTAGATAATTAACTAAAAATACGTATCTATGTACAGGATATCGTTTCATTTGGCTTAAACGACTTTTCGACACGAATCTTCACTTTAAAAAAGAATCTTGTAAAATAACGCCAGTCAATTCATAGCACGTAAGTCTGAGTTCCTACCATTATCAACTTACAGTTCCCTCTCGAGCTTGGCGAGTCACGATGACTTCATTCCGCTTCACCGCTGTGTGCATGCGGCGCACCGTACCTTCGTCACTGTATACATGTTGTGTTTTCTTGTCATATAATATAAACTTACTGTTGGATTCCCTCTCGAGCTTCGTGTTGCGCGGTGGATCCGACAGGTTCAGGATGAAGGGCTGGGCGTCGAGCGAGCGAGTCATGATGACTTCAGTAAACTTCACCGCTGTGAGCATGTGGCGCACCGTACCTTCGTCACTGTATGCATGTTGTGTTGTTATATAATATCAACTTACAGTTGGACTCCCTCTCGAGCTTGGTGTCGCGCGGTGGACCCGGCAGGTTCAGGATGATGAGCTGGGCGTCGTGCAAGCGGGTCACGATGACTTATTACAGCTTCACCTCTGCGTGCATGCGGCGCACCATACCATCGTCACAGTATACAAGTATTGTGTTACCATATAATGTAAACTTACAGTTGGACTCCCTCTCGAGCTTGGTGTCGCGCGGTGGACCCGGCAGGTTCAGGATGACGAGCTGGGCGTCGTGCGAGCGAGTCACGATGACTTCATTAAGTTTCACCGCTGTGTGCATGCGGCGCACCGTGCCTTCGTCACTGTATAGATGTGTTGTATTATTATATAATATTACTAATTTTTCCCACCGGCTTCGCTCGTTTCAGTAAGGTCTAACATGGTAATGATTCATTAATAATGAATACCCTCTGTGATAATCTAGGTTGAAATCTGTTTTTTTATCTGATTGAAGTACCAAACGGGCATGCAGTCCACCTGATGGTAAGTGATCACTGCCGCCCATGGACATCTGTAAACAACTTCAAATAAAACATGGCTTCTATCTGAAGTCAATCACAGATGCGTTGCCATTCCCGGGGACTATGGTGGTCGCCGGCACCGAGATTTCGAGCTATAATATTGTAATAAACCTGGTTAAAATCTACGTGTATGTCAAAATTCAGCATAACAACACACACATACATCCTAACAAAATTTTAAATGTATTATATGACTTATAGATTAAGAGTATTACTTAGATATTAAGATTATTTAAGTTACACAAATCGATATATTTTGTATGATTTTTGTCAAATTGACTAAGACCAAAAAAATTGAATTCTATCAAGAGACTTCCGTTTTTCTAAATGTTTTGTTAAAACGCTTAAAACGACTTAAGACATATATGGTTTACCTATGTGTGGTCTTGTAGCATCCTGTAAAGTTCACTTGATATTAAATTGTATCTGCTCTTCATAAATATCAATAGTATCTGTTCACCAGTATTTCACCGTTCTACTTCTTCATATTATTTTTTGTCTGTTTCGAGCTATAATGTTGTATATAGGTATTGTTATGTACTATCTATATTACAATTGTTCATCAACTATATACCTACTTTTGTTTCTTACTAAAACGTATTCCAAATAGATATTACTGTTTATGATGGTGATTTTACAGAGGATGCAGCAGCGCTATATTGAAACGAATGAACGATAAATGATTCCATCATTTTCAGAAGACCCAAAAATGGATGAAAATGCTCATAACGTTTAATTTAGCAGTTAAATGGACAATTTATCTGTGGCTTAGGCTTAACATTGTTAATCGTTTACAATAAGTTACCATCACAGATGAAATGGTTCGTTAAACGAGTATTTAATGGCTATTCTTTATATTTTGTTATATTAGGTATTTAATACATACAGAATAAAATCCTTATTTTTCCTATGATTAAATTTTGTTTTATTTGTTCTCTCCGCAAATAATATCCAGTCATCATTATTGCTGGCGCATTATAATTTAGTTTATTAATTTATTTTAATTTAGTTAACAGTATTATCCGTGTGGATTTAAGATTCTTGTATTAGATTATGTTAGATATTTAAGATTTTCACTTTAAACGAGGGTGTTCCCGCGCCTCCGACGTCTACTACGATGTGTATTCCAAGTGTTAATCTTTTTTGTTATCGAGGGGGAAACCTTCAAAAGGTACCCGACGCCGTGGGATCAACATCGGGTTTATGTGGGTTTTTTACCTCACTAAAACACCCCGGTGGCCATCTTCAGCGCTGCGTGGAGGACTCCGGGATCTCCCGTGGAACACAAACGGAATCCTCCGCGCTCGATTCCCCATTCGGGCTCTTCCCATTGAGCATTTGTACTCACTGCGCCTTCTGGTGTTTACGACGGCGTGTGGCCACACATTCCGTCGTCCTATCCGGGGTCGCTTGGCTAGACGATTCGAGCTCCCACTCTTACCGCCCGCAACCCCAGAAGCCCCTTTTAGTCGCCTCTTACGACAGGCAGGGGATAACGAAGCTCTATTCTGGTCCCAGAACTACAGGGACTCCAAGTGTTAATCTAGGACATGAACTATGTGTGTGCCAATCTTCTACAAGATTCGGTTAACAAACACAGATTGATGAACGATTAACAAACACACATACTCATCCGCATCCTCACAAACATTCTTATTTATAATATTAATAGGATCAAATCATCAAATCAAAATAAGAGAGAATCAAATATGACTTACGGTGTGATAGGGATGTTGGGCTTGGCATTGAGCGCGTCTCCGTTGGCGCCGCCTTCTTTCATCTTCTCGGCGTCGAGCGGAGGCGAGGGCGCCGCCTCACACTGCGAGGTTTCAGGCGAGTCCCACATTGAATCGATTATGTGCAACAAGCTACTCCGAAATTCGTCCTATTACCCCAATTCGTCGTTCCGTTTCAAATTTAAATTTTGATTCGCGAACCGAACGTTGCACATGACGGATTCAAGGCGAATGAAACACGGGATGTCATATATCACTTTAAACTGTAACAGTAACTGACTACGGACACTCAAACATCCAATCTCTTATCTAATGTGAAATGAAATAAATAAATCAAACAACTCAACGTGAAAAATCATTGCTAAACATATGACCACCGTGTGTAAATTCGCTAGGACTCGTTACTTAAAACGATGGAAATATAGATAAACTGAAATAACGTGACTATGGTTGTGCAGAAAGAAATAGTTTTTCGTTAAAAGCAATCGCCCAAGTTCACATATTTAGATACAAAATACAATACAATACGTTATGATACCAATTACTTTATTAATGTTTTTGAAAAAAGACTAAGTACGTAATTAAAAGTGAATATGGCTGATTTTAAAATTGCCCATTATACATTCCCGTTTTCCATAAAAAGTCATTTTTTTACCGTTAATCAACCAAAGTTAAATTTAAAGTTACCGTATTTTACTCAAAATATATATATAGAGATTTTTATTTGTTGTAAAATTACAAAATATTGAATTAACGTCAAATTTTATTTGTTAACTATCGTCTTCTATAGGTATATGAATGAGATATATGAATTATGCTTGTTATGGAAAACGTTATGTTAAACAAAAAATAAAAAATAAAAAGAGGGTTTATAAATCTATTAAAAATAAATAGTATTGGAGAATATGAAAATGCTTTCTTATAGGATAAAAACACTTATCCCACATTATTTTCAAAATATGTCAAAATCTAAAACTACATATAAGAGTACAGCAAATCTTAACAGATTTATAATGATGTTGTTTGTTTTTAATTGTACGTTTAAATATATTCTACTGATTACAGATATATTATTTTAACTTCTATTAAATTATGATATACAAAGTCTCAATATTATAAAATTAATGTCCGAATAAGATATTAACTATAATTCACACATTCTAATTAGGGTAGGTGTTGATAAATTTCATTGGCTTCGTTAAATGCATTTTTTATCAATATTATGTAATATAAAACCAAGTATTAAGCTTCCATCAAGTTCTTACCATAGGTAAGAATACTTGACGGAAGCCAAATTTAGGGATTTAGTGAAAATTATCTACCAATATTTTTAACAATGAGCAAGCAATTTCTTTATGTAAGTATCTACGAAGAATTAAAAAAAAATATGTACAAATTAATTGTTGATAACAAATTTTTAATGAGATTTTTCTACTATTTATCTTCATTATCAATTTTTTTTGATAAGAACAAACAAGATCAAATTACTTTAATCCACAAAAAAATACCGGGTGCCTCCAGCCCCTCACCATTTTAAAAGAAAAATTGGTACAAGAATTAACGATAGGCAGTCGTTATTGTTAAGTTACTTCCTATTTTATATATACTATGTCATTTCGGTACAAACGGCCGTAGCTAAGGAAAGATTAAAAAAAAGTAGGCAGTTAGGTAATTTAATAAAATAACGTAGAGCGCGGTTTAAACCCAGACCAGGGATCGGAATCTCATAGTAATGACAACATGGTCAAAAAATCTTGAGTATAAGTTTAGCTGGCGTATCGTTAGAGTATTTTTCATCATTACGTGCTCATTGTTAGCTAAGAATAGTTTATTTAATTCTAGGCCAATAGTCACCTTTTCGTCCTTTTCTTTATCCTCACTATCAGTGAGTGGTGGGGAAGGTGCATCATCAGGAACGGGTTCCGCGCCAGGTTCAGCAAAGCGGACCTTGCTTGCCGTCTTAACATCTGCATGGTGATGGTCCACTATGGCTTGTACCTGTTCATATGGTTAATTGTTATTATTACTGTGACACGCTTCATGATATATAGAACGAACTGGGAGTTGCTTGGATGAATGATGAACATCATATCAAACAGTTCACATATAATAATTGTAAAGTATTTCGATTTAACGACACAAGTGACTCGAGATTATGGACTGATTATTCATCCACAATGATCGAGGATTGTACATTTAGACAAAGAATTATGGTTCGTGCAAAATGTGATTAATATTGATTGTAATGCTGTGTTTTTAGTGTCAAGCAAAATCTATGTAACAGCTTTTCACAATGTGCCCTTAAGTGTGCGAATCAAAAACATTTAAATGAGGCTTAATTTAATTATGAATATAACAACATTGCTCACATTTTGATAGGCAGTTAATAGTTTATTAGTGTTTCGATATTATAAAGTGATGCGGTGTACGTAATTATTTAACTTTAATTGTGACAATTTATTTAGTATATAACATCTTACCGTAAATATTAAGATTGAAATAAAAACCATCATTACTATAAGGGTCTTCGATAAAAATAATATTTTTATTGAAATAGGAACAGTCGTCACTATCATTTACAGTAGGATGTTCACAGGAAGACATATAAATGCATCTAAACATAAACATTCTAGTACAACAACGAAGTGCATTGGTAAGAGAAAAGTAAGAGCAATTGCTTGAAATAAGAAAAACAGGACATACTCTTAACACCAAAAGCCAATCGTGTTATAAGATAACAGCTATACATTAACTAGTGATAGACATTTCTGTGACTGATTAAGATGATGGTGGAAGAGTGCTAAGGGAGAGAGTTTCGATCATAGAAATATAGAAAACGTAGAAGACATCTAAATAGTCTAAACATAATATACATTAGAAATTTTCTGAAATTAAAGCGTTTCATAAAGAGATGCCATTTACACACTGATATAGTTAGTAAGAAAGTAATGAGCATGATTAAGGCATACTAATAAAAATTAAATTAAAAAATAATTTCAGCTAGAGGCATATACATAAAGTGGACTTTATCGAGGGTAATGTATCCATTTTACCAAAGGCAATTTCTCCTCAGCGTTTTGTTCACGATAGTCCACCAAATTTTGCATCTGTGTTGGCAGCGATAGACAAACGGCACATTAGTTGTTAATTAAAGACAAATATTCTAATGACAAGCCACAATTATTTTATACAGCAAATGCTATTGCGACTTTTAGGAGTGCTTTCGCTATTATCAATGCTAAACACATATTGGTCTTATTTGCTCAGTAATTGTTATTTTTCATCAGTGAGAGGTTTCATCTGTGATAAATATTTATAATATTTATCACAGTTAACTAATTTTGACTATTTATATACATCGTGTGTAATAATTTTGATACATACCATTCCGAGAGTCTCTTTCTTATTAAGTCTAAGTTCACGTAGCATTTGGTTGCGTTGTTCCATCATCAGTGTGCGTTCGTATGTATAGGCAGATATATCACTGTCCGTCTAAAATATAATATGGAAATTAAAATCACTCCTTTAGTCTACGTAGTATCTTTATATTTTATTTAAATTGTTATCCTACCATTTCAACAACTTCAACTTCAGCTTCAAGACGCAATTGGTAGAGGAACATCTTCAGATCTTTCTTCATTTGTATGGAGTTGTCTTCCATCTGGGCAACGGTGAAGATACGCATCTTACAGTTTTTCCAGGTACGGTGTTGCTTCAGTAGGAACGGTAGCAACATCAGCATACCACCATCATGTACAATCCACCAAATATCAATGTTACCGGATACCTAGAAGAATTAAGATATTGAAAAAACTAAATAAATAAATGAAAAGAAATTCTCTATTAAACAGGTCCTAACATGTGTGACTATGGCCTAAAATTCTGTTAAGGTAACGTGTTGACATCGACTGGCTGGATAAAAATATCATATAGTCTCTATATTCGACAATATTTATAAAGACAAGTGACGACAAAAACTACGATCTAAACCCAAATATAATTTTAGGATAGCTTCTATACAAAAAATCTATGCATATGTTTACCTTTTCTGTAGAGGTAGGGAAGAAATTGATTCCCTTGGGAACGAGCATGGCCATTCTTGCAGCAGTGACCGCGCGCACGGTGTGCAGGAAGACTTGCCAAGTGCGATCATCTTCGGACTGTCGCCATCCGTACGGCCATCCGACGATTACCGTATTCGGCTTTAAACCACCGAGCCCCGTTGTTTGGACACTAAAAGTAATGATGGTCATTTACATATCTGTATCAAAGTAGGATGTTGGTATAGTTGATTATCATTAAACTTCAACATCATTTCACCGATCCCAGTGAAACATAGAATATATAAATATTTTAATAGTTTTTGGTGCAATTTATTAAAGGCAGACTTACGACCTCAATTCATAACTTTAAATCACCACAACACACAACATGATAAAAAATCAATGCAGTAAATAAGTAGATATACAAATAACATAATGTTTTGCATAATAGTTACGCACAAAGGAGGTTTTATATTCCTGATAATCGGGAAGTTTTACAGATTTCGATGATTCCTATAGATGACGAGATATTGCGAAAGTATTATTAGGATACTTAGATTAATTTCAAGGATAAAATTATGTTAAAAATTTCAGATGTATATTATCTACGTCAATATTAGTACATTTACAACTTACAAGTGGCTCAAACCATCAGCGATGCTATGCGACACAAGCGCGTCGACAAAACCTTTGACCCTTTCCTCATCCATACATTGACGAAGGTTTTGTCTAGCCGTGGTTGCTTCTGATGCTCGTCGGGTGAAGTCTCCGCCAAGAACTGATACACAGACAGTCAAACCCTTTCCTGAAAAAAATATTAGTATGTCATTGAGTTTAAATGGAACATGTTCTTTCTTTACGAATTATTATTCTATGATTCATTTTTTTTTGTTTTCCCTTCCATAATGAAAAATAAGAATAAACTACAAAACAAAAAAAGAAGGAACGAATGAACAGATATTTTTGGATTTCACGTTTGAAAAAGTAATATGTAGATTGTAGCTACATGTAAAGAACAAATAAATTATTTAAAATCATAATAAAAAAATAATAATTTTACCGGCTTTAAGCTGATTAGCAAAAGCAAGCAATTTCCGATATTTAGGAGTAAGGTCATCGTTCAACTTAGCAAGGACTAATATTTGAGGTCGCCAATTCTTAGTATGTGGTGGCCCTTCTTCCAGACGTAGTAGTGAATATCGAGCAGCAGATAATGCTAAACCTCGAAGTCCATCACCCCATTCCTTCTCAGCACTGAAAACAAGTTAACAGAATGTATTTACACCGATTTTTCTTGTCTTATATATTCATTTCGTAGCATCACGTGTCTGTAGCTGCTAAGGCGTATAATATTTCACATTATTGCTTACCCTCGATATTCAATGTATTTGTAGATGAGACCAGCCATACCCATCGCAATGAGTGCATAGAACCACGAAGTCATAAACATGATTGAGATACACAGGACAAGGCCAGCGAGTGACAAGGACCTTAAATGTATAAATCACATAATTAATTATCTTAACCATTACATTATTATATGTATCTACATTTCGCGACTTGTAATTTATTATATATATTACAAGTCACGAATTGCTATAGTAGTAGCTTACCAGTGGTAATATTTGAATCTTGGGCGCCAGTTAGGAGTTTTCAATAAAGTTTGTAGAGCGCAAGCCAAGTTGACGAATCCGTAGCACATAAGGAAGAACATGGATAGAAGAGGAGCAAGAATATCAACGTTGCCTAAGAGAATGCCGCATTGGCAAATCACCATCGTGAGCAGCAGAGCCCTGTGAATCAGAAACGTTATTATTATCTTAACTGTTTAATTAAAATTGTCTAAGTAATTAAAGATCAATTTGATAGCCGAGATCAAATTGGATTAATGTCTGTTTCGGTCATGTGAAATATATGTTGATTAAGTTATCTCATAATTAAATTGTGCGTATTTACTTGTAAATTGTAAAGAGTAATTACCTGGTTGGTTCTCCTCTGCTTGACGAAACGGCAAATGGAGCAAGAAACGGTATAATTTCATCTTTTGCAATGGCTTGTAACAACCGAGGTGCACCCGTTAAAGATTGCAGACCAGCTCCCAAAGTTGATAAGAACGATCCGACGAGAATTACCCATTGATTTGGCCATGCCATGTTTGCAACAACAAGTTTACCGCCTATTGATTGACCAAATCTGAAAGTCATATGTTAAAAAATGTTAAAAAAACTAGATGGCTGTGAAAAATTTACCTTTACGCATATTTTTGGCTAATACTTATATAATATTTTTCATCATTTCACAATGGTAGATCAACTCAATAAAGAAGTAATATTAGAAGAAACTTTCAAACAGTATTCAAAATTTGGAAATTCAAGTAGTGATGGGAAGCATATCACTTTAACAAATATTGATAAGTGGTTAAAAGAAGCCAAGTTACTTGACGGAAAAAAACTTTCAACTACAGATACTGCGATTGCGTTTCAAAAATTTAAATCAAAAACTATTGACTTCAAGACATTTGTACAATTTATTGAAACATTAGCCAAGGAACATAAAATAGACTATAATCAATTTAAGGATAAACTGTCTGCTTCTAAAGTACCTGGTACGTCTCAAGCAACTAAACCGGAGAAATCAAAATTTCTTGATAGAATGACAGACACATCAAAGTATACGGGTACACACAAAAAACGATTTGATAAACAAGGAAAAGGTAAAGGTAAATCAGGACGCGAAGATGTAACAGAAAACTCTGGATACGTACAAGGTTACAAACATAAAGATACGTATGGCACAAAAAAGTAATAAATAGTTTTGGCTCACTTATCCCGAAGTAGTAAATTGTCGACAGTTCCCGCAAAGAGAAGGACGCAGGAAAGATAAACGGTCGAAGTTGTTAGGATAGCGCCAATAGTTCCAATCGGTATACTCTTTTGGGCATCAGCCAAATCACCGGAGCGATTAGAACCAGCCATGATACCTATAAAAATATATATAAATATTAAGAAATGGATAAAAATACAGTAAAACGCATAAATTCGAATGAATTAATTTAATTTTTAACCTGTTACTGATGGGAAGAATATTCCAATTAGGATAGTGAAAGTAGTGGTAAGATCAGCATATATTTGATTGTAGGTAGGCCTTTCCATTTGTTCGATGTCATCAGGTTCTTTTCCGTACGCAATGTATTGTCCAAGTTGTAAAAAGGAATCTTGTAAATTGTCAAAGAACACTCCGCTAGCCAAACCCTGAACAAAAAGTTGTACACATTATATGTTATAGTTTGTTGTAAATTGCGATTGATGTATGTTCAAACGGTAATTTATTCACTCACCTTAATGCCTTGTACAACGCTGACATTGTGTGCAGTATAATAAGGGTCACATGTTTTATTGGGACAAAATAATTGATATAATTCACCACCAACATCCTTTGAGCAATTACTAATGTTAATGTCCTTAAGTAAGCGTTTCCCCAACACACACATCCTAAAATTAAATAGTAATGTAAATTTCAACAACAATTTAGATTAGAATGTATTTTTCTAAAATTTAAGCTTATGGATTTGAGAGGTAGGTAGAATTCTATTTAAAGGCGAGTTTCTTTATGTTTCTAACATCATCATAATAACTATTAATACTATAATTACTACCATACAGTGTTAATCATAGGGTCTTTGGTGGAATGAACTTAATATAAGTTATAAAGGGAAACAATTATTAAATCAAATGGTTTATCTTGAAACTAGATTTATATTTTAAGTAGTCGTAACTCTTGCAAATAAAAAATGTAATAATCTGTTTGCTCACTGAAGTTTGTCGTTTCCGTTGAAGTTTACGAAGATTCCAGCGTAGACTGCGGAGATGGAGAGAATGACGCAAGCCAAGGCAATCGTCGCAAACTTGTTTACAAACTTTACGCCCACGAACACAACCATGCCCATTATGAGAAGCAAACCGGTGCCGTATACTCGGAAATTGTTATACATCGCATCGGGATCCTTTGTGAAATCACCGAAGATTGACATCCAAGGAGCCATGTATGTCTGGAAAAAATGAATATGGATCCTTCGTAATTGCGAAAATAATCAAAACTCTTAGGATTTTACCCACTTGGATATTGTCTACTTAATTAATATCTTGAATAATGTCTACGTTATATGACGTTCTAGTATTTGCTAAATTTATTGTACTGGTATTAAACATTAGCAAGACACAAGTAAAGTAATAAAAAATCTCAAATTCTAAAGTGTAGATACTACGTTTCTTCTAAACCACCGATGTTACAAGATGTCGAAAGAAAATGTGGTAATTCAATTCTGGTTGATAAAAGTAATCCATTTAAGTCGGATATGGTTTTAAGTAGATATGAAAGCGGTCGATGGCTTTTTTCCTATCAAGAATCCATTATGTCCTTCAATTTTGAGGTTGTAAAATTTTATGCCAGGGAATATCGTCCTACTGGCACTGAAGTTTTCCTTATTTGCTTTTAATTTAGTCTTTGATGTAATATGTCAATTTTCGGAATGAAAATGAATAAAATTATCTGAGTACCCACCATGATTTCGCAACTTTGTTTTTACGTGTTATTATACTGCCTTCATTTTAAATATAGGTTATAATAATGACTTAAAGGTCATAATTAATAATTCACGCTCTAGTAAAAGTACAATCATTAGATAGACTTATTAAAATATATTTAATGTACATAGGTATGTACAGAACAGATGCTTTGAAGATTTATTCTTAGAGAATGCAAATTTTCAAACTGGAATTTAATGTTCCTTGCAATCATCAGCAATAATTTACAAGGATAAAAAAATACAAACGAATATTCAAGAAATTTTCAAGAAATATTCAAGAATTGACAAATCTTCAATGAAAGGTTTCAGAAAGTACATCTATAACGAGCAATGTATTTATTCTTTAGAAGATGCAAGGACATACTAGCACAATCTCAACTGCGCCGACGATGTACATAGCAGCGGCCAGCGTGGTTCCGGTGTAGAAGAGCATCCCGACGGCGCCGCCGCACTCCGGGCCCAGCGAGCGACCGATCATGAAGTAGGAACCACCCGCCGGTACTACGCCGTTCGTCGCAATCGCAGACATTGATATCGCAGTTAACATTGTCTGGGGAAGTGAAGGGAAAATAAAGATGTAGCAATTGTTATATCTTCTCTGCTAAGCCACAGATGATAAAATAAGCAGAGATAGAAGACTGAATACGGGTGACAGTTCTTACTAATTCCAAAGTAAAGGTAGGTCACTATTAGCAAATTCGGATTACAACGTAACCGTCACGTTGTGTAAGATTTTAGGTAAAAGTTTTGCACGGTTGTAGACGTGGCAATTTAAAGTGGGTACTTTTAGTACTTTTAAGGTCTATTTATGTATATCATATTTCACTAGAGGGTTATTTATCCAGTTGTGATGATGGTGGAAGTAAATTATAGGACGTCGGTTTATCTACCCATTAGTCTTTTGAGGTTTACTATCGTACTTAGGCTACCCTAATGCGATGTGCTAATCGTACTGGGCATTGATGTTACATGGGAAGCTGCAGATCAACGCCTGCATTTTGTCCCTTTGTCGCCTCCCTTAGTATGATGAATCTCATTATGTTACTCACCGTACAGCAACAAGTAAGCACAATCAAGAATCCCTGTATAGCGCCCGCCGTGCCGACTACCCAGGTGAGACGGATGAAGAGGATGACGCCAAATATGTTCTGGATGCAGGGTAGGTAGACGCCAATGAGCGTGCCCATGCGGGCCGGGGGCGCGGGCTTCGGTGTGTCCGGGTCGGCGGTGGATGCGGTCGGGATGGTGTTGGAGTAGTCCGCCAGAGAGCTGAGGAAGGTCGCCGCTCGCGGACGGTCCTCGATTTCCTCCTGGAAATAGGTTTGCATTGAAACAATTTTGTATTGCTGAGGTATTCATTAAGTGATTGGGATATCTCGCTAAAATTGCAGAAATCGCGTGTAATATTTTAAGTCTGTACAAAAATGGCAGATATTTAATTAAAAATAGAAACAATTTATTCTACACATATTTTTTTATCCTATTGAAGTTGCAAACGACCATTCAGCCAGTCTGATGGTGAATGGTTATTGCCGCCCATGGATAACTGTAATAAACTTCATACAGAATATGGGTTATATCTGAAATCAATCACAGATGCATTGCTCCTCCCCAGGACTATGATGGCTGCCTCATATAAAAGTGATCCGGCTACAACACTTCTTCCGAAACGCAAGGATTGTTCCATGCCAGATAAGTGTGGCTTTGATACTTCCTCGGTTGAACTGTATTGGTTCTACCACTTGGCAGTAGTAAATATCATTGAATTAGACAATGTCATACATACAAACCTACATAAATACCCTAGAAAACCATCACACACCTGAGGCAGTCGGGTAAAAATGAAAACCTAACCCGTAACCGCATAATGAGATTATACCAGCAAATTTGCATAACTTTTTATTTCTCTCATAAAAACGAGAGTGGCTTAGGAAGGTTGGTACGTTGTATGAAATTCTAATATAATATCTCCTACTCGAACAGTTGGTGGAGTGCGTTGATGGCACGAATCGAGAGCCGAATCACGTAATCGACATAAATAATGCTATTCCTGCGAGTTTTCGCTTAACCTGAATCGGAATAAGATTGGTCCATGGAATATATAATGTAGGCTGTTTATTGTGAACTTTTAGTCTAGTTTTTCAGTGGTATTCTATTTTTCCGCACACGTAGTTGACAAAAGTGTTGTTAAATTAGAACGGTTTACGTCACAAATACCGCATTGTCGCAGTCTGCTCTCGAGGGTGTTATTTTTAGACTTGTTTTTTATGGTAACATATTTTAATATTTTTTCTTACGAGAACCGTTGTGTAGTTTGATTTATATGTAATTTTGTGCACATAGCGCCACAATAAAATTCCTTGATGTAGATATATAATGTTTTTGCTGTGTTAAAATGATTTATTCACATAGTAAAAACGTATGTTGATCACTTCGCAATGCTAGATATTTATTACTTAATACTGGTTGAAAGATATACAGGGTAAACCTTTTTTGTATGTTGATAGACTGACAGGCACATAATAGAGTAAATGTAAACGCAAAAAGGAAGAGTGGATGAGTGGACAATTTACGAGGAATACACGATACAGCGCGCGTCGGCGCGTGCAGCGGAAGTATGGTCGTCTTGCTGCCGATTCAATATATGTACGTAGATAATTCAAACATTATAAATTGCGTATAGAATATTTCTCATAGATATTTTGTAATTGTAAATGTAAATGTGTAATTTTATAATTGTAAATGTGAGAAAAATTGTTGGTCCTTAGGGACCCTCCGAGGATGGGGACCCTCTGAGAAGGGGGGCCCTGGGTACTGCCCCGGGTGCCTTTATGGTAAAAACGGCAATTGGCTTACATTTATATGTCGCGACCGTCTTTATACTAACGCATCCATGGTTGACTTTAAATGTAACCACTAAATAGATTAGGAAGTTAATGACGTTTCTATGACATTTCTATGGGTTAGTTAACATATTTTGCCATTAAATGGATTTTATGCTAGTTTGCTACTTTAAGCTCATAAAAACTTGTTCCTCAAAGTTTTGTCCATGTTTATTAATTTATAAAATTCTTCGAGGTTCTATTACCTATATAGGAGTGTTATTGCCTATTTTCACGATAATTTCAACTCAATATCTTCCGTAGAATAGTGTAGCTCTAGGCAATTTCTTAAATACATTTCACTACATTCAGTACAGTCCACTAATTCGCACTTGGCCAGCGCGGTGGTCTATGGCCTAAAACTCTCTCATTCCGAGAGAAGACCCGTGCCCAGCAGTGGGACAATAATGGGTTGACGATGATATCGAAACAATTTTGTGTTGCAGTGGTTTGACTGCGGAAGCCCTTAAATAGGGATTTAGGCGGTATTGTGTTCTATTTTGAAGGGTGTACTCGTAGTTTATCTAAAACTAAAATGAGACAATCCAAGTTAATCCCCAAGAGGTAGCAACGTAACTGAAGCTAACGTCAGGTTGTATTAAAATCATATATGGCGTTGTTATACACACATGCACAACAGTTGTAATGTTTGATTGAGTTGTTATATCACAGAAATAAGTGTGATGATTTCCCCCTGGCTTCACAGCCAGGTTTCTACTATGTTTTATGATATGATTTAAAAACATTCAAATCAAATCGTTTACTTGCTTGACTATAGGTAGGTACATATGTACATTTCTTACAATTATTTTTTCCAATACATTCCACGTCTAGGGCAAGCAAACATTAAACTAATTTAAAGATTATTTTATTCCTAGTATTTTACGTTATATCTGTCGGCGCGACATCGCGTATTTATGAAAAACACGTCGCCGATAATAATTATTTTAGTTAGTTTAAAGATCGAAAATTGTTTGTTTATTGAATTACCAACATTTAATGATTTTTAGAATTGTAATTTAGTTTACCCTCCATAAATTTGTTATCGTCACACCACCAAACATTGTTATAAAAAGGCGAGCTAACGCCGGTAGAAATATTTCTTGTTTAACCGTCGAAGCGATTGGACCTCCTCAGTTGTGAATAAATCGAAGAAGTTTACTGCTGTGTTTTACTTGAAATATTCAGAACTAGCAGTCTGCATGGTGTTATTCTTGAAGACCTTTTTTCGCCGTGCTATTGCTACCGTAGGCAGCAAAACGTTACGTTGAATTTTGTTCCTGCAGCTCTTCAGTCTATACAGTAATTGGTATTGGCTCTTGATCGCACCTGTTCTAGATTGCCCTGTACTACATTAAGTTCTTTATCGTCTTATTAAATAAAGCGGTGTATTTAATACCAACGAATATAATACAGAAATGCTGGAGATTAATATTTAAGCCGCCATTAAACTTTAAATGTTTCAGTAACGATATTAAACGTAATATTAACACAAAGCCTCAAGGCAGACGGCGTCACGGCGGAATTCTTATGGAGGCAATTTATTACAACGTAAATTTAAATTGCTAGGCGGAGGTTTGAGGCGTGGTATTAAATGCCTCGGTGTTTTATAAAAATATTAAACTGACTGACTGTTGGGTACGAGTCTTATACCAACACCGGGTTGCAAAATGGGGTATAAATTTTTGAAAGTGCAAGTTAGTGGTTATAGTCAGAGACAATGCAAGGGCCTTTGGGCACACAAACATTTGGGGCCTCGTTATATAGTATATGAAACATTTAAATACAGACTTCTAAAATTTTCGGGGACCCTGGGCACCCATGGGCCCCCAACAAATAGGGGGGTATACTTATGGTAACGACTATATTGTATGTGTTTTTAAGAATAAATGTGAGACTTCAGTATCACATAAATAATATGAATAGTAAATACACTTTATATGGAAGTTGTTTCTCCAAGTTATTCATCTATACGGGAGAAAAAATTCTTTTTAGAAAAGGCCTAAGTTCTGAAAGGGTGGGATCGCCTTGAATGTTAAATATTTCAGGCGACCCAGATGCTCTGATAGAGTTTTACGATAGTTACAAGATCATAAAAACTGGGAGGAATTTCTCTTCACTTGATATTATCCACCCAAGCATTAACCTTCCTTATTTTTGCTTATATTAACGTAAACTTAATCATTAAAAAATTTTTAGACACACAACTTGTTAATTAGAATTGTTTAACGTAAAAACTCCGTCAGACGCAAGAATTCTGTTCTAAAATACGGGCCTGCTTTATTTAATATATTCCTATGAATAATGACCTAAAAACAATAAAAATGCTAAATATTTTTAATTCAACGCCCCGTACGAGTGCCATTATGTGAAGTGCCTTGACTTGTACAAATTGAGATATACAGCCGGCATCGGTTTTAATTTCACGTAATACGATATACGTAGTAGTGATGTAACGAATGTTTATTTATTTGTTTTATTTATTACTAGCTCTTACCCGCGGCTTCGCCCGCACGGTCAAAGGGCCTTAAAATTAGCATTTAATAGCGTGATTCAGAACTTGCAAGTGAATTTTACTAACGCCATCTATTAACAACGTCTAGAACTAGTAAAGGTATCGACTAACAAAATATCGATATTCTCATGGGAATGAGAGACCGCGGTAAAAAGTAGCCTACGTCACTCTCCGCCCTCCTATCTCCCAGCATATAAACCATATGATATAATAGCT
This sequence comes from Spicauda simplicius, assembly GCA_949699795.1. NCBI lineage: Eukaryota > Metazoa > Arthropoda > Insecta > Lepidoptera > Hesperiidae > Spicauda > Spicauda simplicius. The sequence continues at coordinate 6,506,726 of OX453058.1, read as the reverse complement.
ATGTGGCAACGTGAAAGAGTAATAAACAAACACACTTTCACATTTATAATATTAGTATGGATTATTAATTAATTAATTTGGATTAATTAATTAATCTGAATATTGACATTCACGAACGCGAATATATTCAGTTTTTTTATATTTTAACGTCAACATGGGCGCCGTATCGTATATTTTCAGAGTGTATCTTCATCTACACATATCATTTACCAGTATAAAATATAGAAGTAGTGTGGAATGTAGGTAGATAAAAAGTTAGTTAGGCTATAATTTGCATAGAACTGACAATTTTTTTAAATCGTCAAACTATAGTTTTATATTCGCAAAATATTCGAACAATCCTTGCGAATGACAATTTATAAACACATGCGAAAATTTGCAAAAGCGAAAATTCGTTATATCACTAACACGTATCAACACTTGATGGAATGGGATTCGAGAGAACTTGCCGACGTGAAACGAAATTATGATGTATGTATTACTCGTATTCTGAAATGTATGCTTATGAATACGTATGACGCATAGTCACGTTAATGTACTTTAAATGTAAGAACAGTTTTGTTTTCCTACTTAGCACCCAGCAAAATTAGCACCGCTTTTAAAAATTCTTACTTTTTGAAGTGAAACTTCTTTAGGCGCATGAGGGTAAAATTTTTACAGATGAAACATCACGCCGGTATGCAACGGAAGTGTCGGAAAAGAGAGAGAGAGAGTGATCGAGACCGATTGAGAGAGAGTAAGACAGGGCGAACGTAGCATGAGCAACTAGCCGTGGAGTGAGAGTAGGGAGCAAGCGAGTGAGAAAGATTGAGAGCAAAAGTGAGACAGAGCGAACGTCGTATCACGCCTTTTTCCCTTCCTCTTAATCTTGGAAATTTAAAGTTTTAGATTCGTATAAATATAAACAAGATTTATACATTAGTTCGCCAAAGAAGTTTCACTTCTGACATGTGTACTTTGTACGCACGCATGTTTTTATCTGACTGAAGTAGCAAACGAGCATGTAGTCCACCTGCTGGTAAGTGGTCACTGCCACCCATGGACATCTGTAATGAACTATATACAGAACATGGGTTCCACCTGAAGTCAATCACAGATGCGTTGCTACTCCCGAGGACTATGATGTTCGCCTCATGCGAAAGTGTGCAACCACACCCTTCTACTGAAACGCAAGAAATGCTTCACGCTAGAAATAGGTGTGGCTGTGGTACTTCCCCGGTCGAACTACACTGGTTCTACCACCTAAAGTATTTAATGTCCGAAAGTATTTAAAGTTACTAATTTATAACTTTAAATACTTTCGGAATAATATTTCTTTCTAAACCGTCTTTGTTAAAAACCGATAAACTGTTTAACGTCTGTTATACTGTTTATCAGTTTTTAGCAAACGTAAATATTTATTAAAAACTTTTCGTGTTTTATTAACTCTGAAATATATACTGCGAAGAACTTATAGTATTTAGATATACTATTTTGAAACTATGTACGTATAAATTTATTCGATTACAGGAGCTTTAGCAATTGTAAGCTGTAAAATTTTCAGCCCATATTTCAGAGTATTTCCATGTTAATGTATAAATGCGATAAAAATTTTTGACTTAACATATCTCGCTGCACTCAATAAAACATTATTCAGCGAAATGCTAACGTATTTTTATTCGTATATTTATCGAAACACTATGTGCACTCCAATATCTCATATTTCCTTTTAAGTTCAGCCGTTCAGCAGTTTAAGTTTCTAGTTCAGTCGTGTAGAAGATACCTAGGCATTATAAAATTGACTATGAATTTGTTTATACAGGTAACTTCTTGTAATTCAATTCCACATCTACGAGTTGGATAGTGTGTCGTCCACCCATTAATGTCCCATTGCTGCGCACGGGTCTACTCTCAGAATGAGAGAGTTAAAGGCCGTAGTCCACCGCGCTGGCCAAGTGTGAATTGGTGGACAGTTGTTAGCGGCGACTTGGATAGTATTAGTATGATAACGATAGTTATTATATAGGTAATAAGAATAAAATGTCTAAGAATATCGGGGGTTATAATTATCGTCTATTTACATATTATAGTTTATTAGCAAGGGATTCAGAATGAGCCGATGAAATGATAATTGGGCAGGGATTAATTGCAATTTATATTTCTAATCATAATTATTTTATTACTAAAATAAATCGTCATCGTCAACCCCCACTTTTGGGCACCACTTTGTCCCACTGTTGGGCACGGGTCTTGTCTCGGAATGAGAGTTTTTAGGCCATAGTCCACCGCGCTGGCCAAGTGCAAATTGGTGGACGCTAACTAAAATAAATAATACACCTCAAATAGTAGGTAATACTTAATACTATATATCGAAGAGAATAACATAAACCCTAGACTGTATTCAAATGGCTCATATATAATTCACAGACCATTTGCACACGCCTGTCTACCTCAAAGCGATGGGATCACTATCTAAATGTTCTGAAATGCATCCTGAGTTTGCCGGATTAGGTGCACGCTTGAAAGCTTCGAGGATACGATCCTACTAGAATTTCTGCAATAAGCCGAGTGACAAGGTAAGACGGTTTATACGTAAACACGATATTACTCTTAGAGGATTATTTAGATTTGTACATTTGATTTATTTTTGAATTTGAACGTTAGCATCCTAGAAGAAAAAGCGGTGCAGAAAAACCTAATTTCTATTGTGGATGTGGTTAAAATAGTATTTTAAAGGATTAGTAAGTGCGAGTCGGACTCGCGTACTCAGTATTTTGTAAAAAAACGTTAAAAAAACACGTTTGGTGTCTGAGAGCCACCCTTAAATATCTATTTTATTCTGCGATAGCGACAACAGAAATACATTAACTGTTCAACTGTACCTATCATGGTTCATGAGATATAGCCTGGTAACTGACAGAGAGACGGAAAGACGGCGGAGAAGCGGAATCTTAGTAACAGGGTTTTACCCTTTGGGCACGAAACCCTGAAAACGAACTAAAAAAGCTTTAATAAAATATTATAACTACATATTATGTTTTGAAGCTCTCATGATGTTCCAAAATGATTAACGGTGACCATGCGCTTTAGCCAAGATATGGCAACAGTACTCATAACCATAGTAACGAAATAAAAACAAAACTATATTTCTCGATATTTTCATTCCAATATAAATCGACAAAACTTGCAGATGCATCAATACACGTCTCAGAAGCGACCGTATATTATTCACGCGCCATATACACTTGGTCGTCGGCTCGGGAATACCGGCAAACCTTCGCGACAATCTAAAGCGAATCGAGATCGAGCACCTTTGAGTGGAATATGTTGGAAATAGTGAAAATGATTTTTCGATCCGATTTTAAATGTGTGTCGGTGACAGGTATCACGTATGCACATTTATCGCGTATATTGTCGCTACTTTAAAGCCATTTGGTTTAAAAGCTTTTATTTAACTTTCAATGTTTGTGAGTAAGTATGTATGTGTGTTTAGGTCAAATCTTGCAATCTGAATTTAACTCACTTCTCAGTGTCCGATTGAACTGAAAAGCTTGTCACGAGATAGTTCACATCAAATTTTGTCCAGATACATGCCTGTGGTTTCTTGGTCTAATCCAGCTATGATAGAAAATTGTAAGATGCAACAAAATGATGGGTTTGACTACAACAAAATTTATTTTTTCCTTTTAGTGCATTGAAATAAAAGCTTGTATTAAAAAGTATTTTTAATATTATTTTATTAAGACTGTTATTTCTATATTTAAATGTTATTTCTATATTTGTACGATGCAACAAAATGATGGGTTTGACTACTACATTTTTTTTTCCTTTTCAGTGCATTGAAATAAAAGCTTGTTTTAAAAAGTATTTATTTAATATTATTTTATTAAGACTATTGTTATTTATATATTTGAAATAATCTTAATGCATCACCTAGTGTAGAGTACATTTGTGACACGGTGAAGATGAGTTTCCGTTCAATTTCGACTTTGACGTTACGTATATTCCAAGAAACGATAAACCAAAATAATTTTACAACTGTCAATCTCAACGAGCTAACAATTCTAGAGCACAACTTTGAACTTTCGTTATGCTAACAAAATACTTTCTCGATAAGATGGAATATGATTGCATGTTTTGCACTCGTGCACTCTCCATTAACAAAATTCCCAATTAGATGTTGTGTTGCAAGTATGTAGTTCTATTGCCTATTGTATAATTACTAGTTAAAACCACACTAGTTTTAAATTATATATTTCTGTAATAGCATATCTTAGCATATATAGATTTAGTGCATGTTGTACACGCTTGTAAGTGGCATACATATTAGTGTGTATGATTTATGATTAAGAGTTAGTTGTGAATGTTGTATATGCTATGCTGTTGGTGTGTCTAAATAAATAAATAAATAAAAATGTTTTTGTTGAAGATGACCAAATCGTCTATCTCAATGATGCATTTGTTATGTATACGTCAAAAAAAACGGATTCCTTGGATTTTTGTACGAATTTATTGAAATAGAAACAATGAGATGAAACATGCTCTTCCAATATCTAATTTAAACCTGTCTTGGTTAGACGCTGGTGGCACTACCACTATTTATTATTTATTTTTCGAGGAGAAATCTCTCAAAAGATAACCAACGTCGTGGGAACGATATTCAGTTATCCGGGATTTGTACCCATTGAAATCCCACCGTTGGTCATTCGCTTGCTTCGAAGAGGGGATGTCCAAAAGTCTGCAACCAGAGTTTATTATTCTGCCAAATAACAGCCCTGTTGATCACTTCACCATACCTGTCTGACGCACAATGGGTCCCGGGTTCGATTCCCGGCCAGACAGGTATCAGAATGATGAGTTTTGATTCGTGTTCTGGGTTTGAGTGTTTGTGTATTCGTCTTGTGTGTGTCCATGGTACCCGGATACAGGAGAAAATTCTACTGTGAGGCTATGAGTGTAGAAAGCGTGTTTTAAAAGAAGCGTGTTTTTTAAAGTGGTAAATTTTACATAGGGATAAAATAGAGACGAAGATTATCCTGATGATATATAAATTTGTGTGTTATTTTAATGTTACAAAGTAAATGTAAGTCGTATTAGTAAAATCAAAGGATAAATAAAAACGATTTGGTGGAATTTCGAACTTCGGCGATGCTACATAGATTGTTCGTGACAGGTCATTAGGTACGTGTTTTTGTTTGATACGCGTCTTCGGCGTTTGGAAGTAGGTGGGGATAAAGTGCGGCTTCCTATCATTTGTCACATATTCCATTTATAAAAGCCAAGTTACGCTTATGCCTACGTGGCTTACATCGAGTATCGAAATTTTTCTATCGGAAAATTTCTTAACGATTTCTCTGTATGAAAAAAAAAATATATTTTTGACGTAAATATTCTATACAGTTTAGATTACAATGCAACATATAATAATATTGAAAATAACACAGCGCTTTCTAGAGGGTGGTAGAAGTAATCAAAAAGTATGCAGACTTTTTTATCTGACTGAAGTAGCTAACAAGTATGCAGTCCACCTGATTGTATGGTCACTGCCGCCTAAGGAAATCTGTCATCAATTTCATACGGAACATGGGTTCCATCTGAAGTCAATCACAGATGCGTTGCAACTCCCGAGGACTATGATGGTCGCCTTATGTGAAAGTGTGCCGGCAACCACATCCTTCTATCGAAACGCAAGAAATGCTTCACACTAGAAATAGGTGTGGCGGTGGTACTTCCTCGGTCGAACTACACTGTTTCTACTACCTTGAACCCGACTACGGGATGCTTAGTGACCACTGCTTCTCATAAAATTTGAGCCCAGGAATCAACCCCAGATAAGGTTTAGTTCTTATATAAGGTCGGTCACAAATGAGAAACATACCAACACTTAATACTGTTACTGGCATCACATCGTAATCTATCACTTTTTACTTAACGAAAAATAAATAATGTTTAACTTACCTATAATCAAACTCAATTAACATTCCTAAGTGATATAAATTGGCATAAGCGTCGAAACAATCCACAAAAGCTAATGCAAACCCGTAAATCGTCGCTTGCAATAAAAGGATCGGCCACAAAACCAGCTGTTTTTCACCGAGCCTTATCCTATTTGTTTTAATTTGCCCGGCGTAGTTTTGCCATTTTATGTAACGCGGTTTCTGCCCACTGCAATGTGGTCATAATAATCATATATAAGGGAAGGGTTTAGGTCTGTCCGGTTTCGTCGCTTTATGGTCATAAGAGTCGAATATCACTAGATTGGAAGCCACATGAAGATGTATCTACTTGCGTACTTTTAAGTATAAGTAAAATGGCTACAAACTAGAATTTTAATCGTGAGTTCGAGGTTCGTATTCCAGGCGAGCACCTCTGATTTTGCATATTACGTTCCTTTTAGAAATTAATTGTCACTTGTTTTAACGGCGTAGAATAACATCATATGGAAACCTACAGGTTGAGAGTTCTAAAAAATAAAAGTCCCTAAAAGTGTGTGGAGTTTACCAATTTGTTCTCGGTCAGCGCGTTTCATGGCCTAAACATCTCTAAGAGGACACCCATGCCCAGCACTGGGACAGTAGTAAACAGTTAATTATTGAAGGATAATGAGTGGTTATTATTATTATTAGTGGGTATTATACATACATTTTGTAAATCTAGCAATAAATGTTTTTATTTCATACATGTGTTGTTCTTTGTCTCGTACTACTGAGATCGCGGCAAAGCTAGGTCAAATATATTTTGGGTCAAGAGCCCACTTCACGGAGTGAAATTTTGCATATTTGGAAATAGAAACTTTATAAGAACTTTCAAACAGGTACTATTCAACACGTCCCTCGGGTGCCTTTAAAGAAAATTCGGAGGAAAAGGTCTAGTATTGGGATCAAATGAGATCGTGCTAGTTGTTTAGAACAAAAACTTTCTAAGGTAGTTTGGGGATAATTGCGATTTGCATACGGTAATTGAAATATTTTCTGATACTGTACCCGTGGCAACGGTCGAAATTAGACCGTAATTCAACTCAAAAACTAAACTTGATATTGTCTATAGGTAGTATTTCCTAAATTCAATTTTTATTACTTTGTATAATAGATTATTTTAATACACCCGGTAAAAAGAGGTTTAAGTGACAAACCTGCATTTAAAATCAATAACGAGTATTTTGACAAAGAAATCTGTCATTTTTGACGTTCTGTGTTTTCATATGTTGAATGTTTAATTTCGTTTATTATTTGTGTTTGTGACAAATGCACGGTAGTGTGTTTTTAGTTGATTTTATGTATGTCATATGCATTTTTTGAAAAAAGTATTAACATTCTGCACTCCTTCTCTACGTCCACTATAACCGTGCAAAATTTCATAATAATCCGTCCGCAGCACATTGCATAAAATGCACTACAAGTTTTTGCTTCACGTATTAATATATAGATGGTGCAAAGAAATTAATTTTACATAATCCATATACGTATATGGATAATGTAAAATTAATTTCTTTCAATTCTATGGACTCTTAATATACCTTACTATATTTTATTACGCTCCACAAATTTGCTCCGATTTCATTTGAAGATTGTGGTAGAATACGATTCATATTTCTCCCAGTAGGGAAACGCGCGTACTCACTGTTATATAGAGACATAGAAATGCAAACAATATTTTGATAGCAACACTATTACATAACTCCAACGGCTTGCTATTGGAAATATTGAAAACATTTGCGAGCAATGCTAGCAAAGAGATATATGATTTTAAACCTGTTATCCGAGAAAAAGTTTCGAATGAGTGGCTCGCATCTTTGATTTTTAAAGCATACTAGTTGAAGCCCGCAGCTTCGCTCGCGTTAACAAGAATTGGTTGTACCGTGGGATTAAGATATTCCCACAGAAAAGCCTATTTGTTAATCCAGAGTATCAGATAACTCCCTACCAAATTTGATGAAAATCGCTCCGGCCGTTTACATGTGAAGAAGTAACAAACATACACACTCACAAACTTTCGCCTTTATAACATTAGTATGAAGTATGATTATGCTTTTGAAAGCATTTTTGAGAACATAAATATTGATAATAAGAGAGTATATTCTACTTGCTTTAAAGGTAAAAGAAACAGTAAGAGTTCTCCACCGAGCCCTCAAAGGTAACAAATCTCGTTGCCCAATCGCAACGAACGCATTAATTGCTTAAAAGTGAGTGTAAATCGCCGAGCCCTGTAACTGAAGCGTGCTCGACCTTGCTGGAGTGTTTTAAAGCTGTCTCATCTCATTCCTTTTGGTATTGACGAGGCACTCGGTCCGACCTTCTGCGGAAGAGCGGCCCCGCCATAAGGGTGCTTAGCTCAGACAATCGATCAAGGCTGGCCCAATATCCGCCCGGGAAACAGTCTCCTAATGTAGAACAAACCTGTGCTTCGAACAGGTGGCTTGCATAATTATTTGTGTTAATTAGTAACGGTAATGTATTGTTTTTAAGTCCTATTGTTTAATTTCGCATCTTATTATCTAAAAATAACTAAGATATAGTGATAATTACAACATGGAGTTGAGTAAGAATATAGATTGTACTTACACCTCCCACTTTCTTATTCCTGTTCTCCTTATCTATTCCATGCATAGGTTGCCTGGAAAAGATCGCTGCCTAGCGATAAGACCGCCTTTGTGTACAGTTTATCTATATGGTATGTTTTTGTTATGTTTCTATTTGTTTCTAGTGTGCAATAAAGAGTATTGTATTCTATTCTATTATATATGATTATTTTACAAAATGAATTTCAAAATTATATATTTAAGATTTTTTTTAGAAAATGTAGACGATATAATAAAATGGTTTTTGGTAAAGGGAGATCGCCCACCAGGCGAGGTGATCATGCCTGGGGAGTGGCCGTGCTCCGACAGTCATTGTTCGGAACTTGTATATATGCAGGGTATTGAGAATACTTCGATAGCGTGATTCAGAAATTTTAGTGTCGCCATCTTGATGAGTTGCGGGAAGTTGTCACCATAGCGCTATTTCTTGGTGAGTTGTGGGGAGTCACCAGAGAGCCATCTCTTGATGAGTTGCGGGAGATCGCCACAAGTCGATAAAAATATTCAATAATAATCTTCGGGCTAGCTGTAACGTTGTTAAAGTGGGCTTGGGTCTAATTCGAGTCACCGAAGAACGTCGGCATTTCTCTGAAATTTGATTCTAATCTCTCTAATCTCTAAAATTTATCAATGAAAATTAGAAAATTGTTCTTCTATTTGAAGATTAATTTATGTAACCGGGACTTTTTATCATATTTTTTACACGCCCATGGTATTAAATAATTACTTATTAATAATTATGTCTATCGAATTCTACCATAAATCAAATTAAAAACTATATTCAACGATTTAGACTCATAGTAATTTAATCTTCGTTATAACATAAGTAATCATTCAACTAGAGTATTACGCAAGCTAGACTATCCCCACTCTTCAATCGCCAAAAATAGAACTGATTACGTCCATAACCATATAAGAGCAAGCACATAATACCTAAAATTACAGAGACGAGCTATCTCGGGCAGAATTTGTGATGCAAATTTACATGATTTGCTCCTCACATATGAATACTGACGTTCATACCGGGCGCCTAGCAAAATGAAATTTGCTTGGCGTGTAGTTTACTTACTGTATTACTAGACACAATTTTATAAGAGTTTTTAAATTTGACGAAGGCATCTAATAACTTTTATATTAGGTTGCACTGCTTTAGCAGAAACGGGTTATATTATTTGTATGAATTTTAGTATTTAGATAAGTTATAACATTATAAAATGCGTCGTTTTATTCGTGAATTTTAAAAAATTCTAAAATGTTTACTAACGTTTTACATTATTTCATTGTCTCGTAATGATAGAGTTTTAGGCCATAGTCCACCGCGCTGGCCAAGTGCGAATTGGTGGACAATTATTTCATTAATTTTTATATATAGAATTCAGTGAAGATTTCGTTAAAATTAAATGCTGCAACATTTATTAAAATCAGTTTAATATTTCAAGCCACCTGAAGATTTAAATAAATATTTTGTTCTCATGAGATAATTCGTTAACTGAGATAATTAAGGCACATTATAACAGAAGCCAGGTTATTCAAAAAACCATTCATTCCGAATAATGTTTACAAAATGAAGAATAATTTAAATCAGCAAACGAATAAATAAAGTTGTAAAGTAATAAGTGGCGTTTCGAGTTCCTCGGCATTTATTATCGCGAATTCCCTTAACGTATTTCTTTATGTATAGCACAATTCAAACTTATTATTACGACTCGACGATTTCTTGCCTTGTGCCACTGTTTTTCTTATTTACTGCGCTTGTTTTTGGCAATATACCAAACTCTGGTTCTATCACAGTTTTTATTTCCCACATTTTCTACACACGCTTACATTTACAACTGTATGTAAATATACATACATTATGTATATTCGTATTCATAGGCGGTTTTATACGTGTATTCTAAGTGTCTCATTTAAGAGCAGTTGAAACTGAGTCTTACATTTGAGGATCCAGGTTCGTGTGTCAGGCACGTAGCATTGATTTTTCTAAAATTATGCATATTAGATATTAATTGTTATGACTGCTTCACGGAGTAGGAAAACATAATGAGAAAATCTGTACAGTGTAACCTGTACCTGTGAGTTCTTTAAAGTTCTCAAAGGTATGTGAAACCAAAGCCAAAGGTATGTGACCAATTCGTACTTGGCCTGAAACACGCTCATTTTAGTCGAGAATCGTGTCCAACAGTGGGACAATAATGATTTGACTAGACCAAACCTTTTCGAAGATATATTTATAATAATAATAATAATAATAATTTTTATTTGCAAGAAGCGTGTGCGTTTTAGCTCAGTGTGTCCTACCTATAGAAGGCATGCAAAATATAAAATTCGTTATTGACAAGTTCCATTTTTAAATGTTTTCTATTAAAATTACAATCATGCATTTTTGTTATTATTACTGTCACATTTTGTTTCAATGTTACATTCGAATAAAAGCTAATTATGTATTACATAAATCATTGAATAATACATTACAATATAATTTTTCGTCAAGTACTACATTAACGTCACAATTTAAAATGTCGAATAATCCTGCAAGCTATAAAAGTTACATTCCAGAAGCCAGTCTTTCAGTTTCCGCCTAAAGGAATAATACGGTAAATCTTTTATATAAATACCTGTATCCATATTCGTAACCGTATTTCTCGACTATACTTATCGTATCGAATCAAATTCTCTGCTACACTTTTGCTATAAATCAAAAATAGGTATGATGTTGGCTCAAAGTTGGTAAGTTGCGTAAATGGAGCATGAAATACATACGATATATGCATACAGATTATATCCCAGCATCGGAGGTGTGGAACTCGTTACTTAATATGTTTTATATCAAATATTTTTATCAAGGCCACGCTCTTTGATACTCGTAGAACCTCCAATTTCTATTACATTGTGACGTCTCTGATGAGAATTTCTCCGAATTTTACGTCCCAGTTAATCGTTATTGCTTCTTGCTTTTATTACACGTTATTATTGATTTTATTATGTGTATCTAGATGTCTCGATATTTGTCCTACGTGTTTCAGATTTCTGGATCATAGCGAAGTCATGGGTCGACAAGTATTTTATAAGGTAGTACGAGAACGTTTTGAGGAGATACCACCGTTTCACCATTTTCTATTGTAGTTTATTCCTTTTGTTAAAAATGTATGTGTGTCGACTGAAGTCTGCGAGGTGACCATCCTCCTCAGTCCAAGTCCTCAGGAGTTATTGATTTTACCCAGAACCTCTGCTCTGAATGGAGTTGTTTACAGATGTGATGTGCGACGTAAACCTCATACCATTAGGTGGACTGTATGCTCATTTACTACTTCAGTGTCGTAAAACTTAAATGTACATATTTGTATTATTATAATTATCTTTGTACTATCAAAAAATGCAACTTTTGTGACGAAAGGTATTAATTTATATAATTGTGCAATATAATAAGTTTGAATATCACAAGTGCCTAATTCAAAGTCGTTAATTATTATTTAGTAACAACCTAAAATCAAAATTCATATGTTTGAAGTATAACCACAGTAGAAATATGGGGAATAGTATGGAAACTGCCTATGTTCGAAAGGGCCAAATCTTGTAAAAAATTACCCCGTAATACCATGTTAAAGAACTACAAAAATCAATGATCTACAAGTTGTGTCATTATAAAACTCTTTTCCGTATTTAAGACTGTACCTAATTATAATTATCGTCATGCTGGCATTAACTGACGCCGTAAGATTACGTACTCATATTATTTATAAACTGCGTAGATATTATAATTCCATTGATTATTGACTACAGGACAGTAGATGCTAAAATAAAAATTAAAAACACTATTATTAAAAAATAATATAGAGACAACCCTTACTGCTTCAATAGAGTGTAGTTAATTATTTTATCAACTAAGCTTAGTTTTCATACTGTTCCATATTTGTACTGTGGTATGACGCTGTGTAATCTAGCCAATGCAACCAATAATCAAGCTACGAGAGAGCTACGCTGCTACGCTAGAGCTACGGCGCTACGGATCACTGCTAGCACGTATCCCAGTTCATTTAACTCGATTTCAATAATGCGCTCGATTTATTCCAATTCCGCCCCAAACACCCTTTAAGCCCGGCTCTCAAATTGGCTCTTGGCAGCGTTATTACAATTCTCTATAATTTGGTAATTAGAGAAACGAGGTCAAATTTTGAAATATCGCATAATAGCGATCCCTATTTTAATAGAACTGGCTGTAACCAATTAATTTCCCACTGTGAGACAGTTCTCCACATTAATGGGGGTAAGCCGGGACCGTATTCTACTGCTGCTGCAGTGCGGTATACTGCTTTTCAAACTTTGGGTTAAACTACCCAAAGTTTGCAAAACCGGCAAGTAAGATTGCACCTGAAACCATTTGTTATGGTTGTATCAAGGAAACAACATATCATAGTAATTATGACCTTAGCGCCTTTAAACTCTTTAGTTTCAATTGTCGGTCACTTATCCAAAGACAGACCAAACTTAAAGTTGTTTATGATTGCGGAACATTTATTATTTACCGATGTTACTTACTTGTTTGTACAACAAATTCAAGCAAGTCCGTGCGAGTATATTAATATTAATAAGTATTTTAAATATACATTACATTACGATGGGTGAAATAGATGGCGGTTATACAAACTGGGTGTATCTAAGGACACTCTCAGTTTGCGTATAACTAAAAAACCCAAATATCTAAATTTTTCTGTATTAATTGCCTAATCTGGACTAAAGCGTAACACCCACGTTAAAACAGATTGTGGGTAACTGAAAGTTTCATTTTCAATCAATCGATCAAGAAAAATCCCTGGAATCAGTCGGGGTCCTTTAAGCCTGATGATACAGCAAGTATCCATACTTCATAGGGAATAGCAATAAAGTGGTTCGCATAATTCGTTTAAAAAGTAAAAATAAAGTAAAGAAGTAAATATGTTTAGTACGCATTTAATATCCACGTTCACATTCTGAAGCAATTAAACAAGAATCAGTTGATTTACTTCCTTTTTCGCTAATAATAATATTATTTTTTAACAACTGTACGTGGCTTTTTTAATACTGTAGAGGAAAATATTATATGACTTTTCACACGGTTCCGTGTTCGGGTTTTACGACGCTTCGGCGTCATTTCACGGTAAGTAATACGAAATGTTGCTATGGTAAGCCACGTAAAGGAAATATGCATACACTATGTAAGCATTGTAATAAGTAAACTTAGATAAGACATTTTAGAGCATTTTAGAGACATATATCTAACTTAATAACAATACTCTCCTCTCTTGCTTACAATATAACAGTTATACAGTTATAATGGTTGTGTTCCACAAAATCCACAGCTAAAAGATTTTTTCAAAATCATATTAGATTAGATTAAAAGGCTTGCTTATCTTAAACAAAACACGATAAAAAAGGTGAACGCACGAGAAACAAAAGAGTGAGGATTTCTTTAGTGTAATAAAAGTCTTTCTAAATATTTGAAAAGTTTAAACAGGTAGAAATTAACTAACATGTAATTAGCTATTATAATAAATTAACAAACGGTTGTACCTTGTAACTAAAGCGTTCAACAATCGAACTTGGATCTCTTAAGGCAGGTATAGTATTGTATTATGAAAAATAAAAATGTGTGCGTGTACTAGCGTACACTCGTAAGAGTGAAACTTCTTTATGACGTTATTTTTCAAAAAATAATTTACTATATGCAACTTTGCAGAAATTGGTTAAATAAAGTTAAATTAGATAAAGTTTAATAAAAGGCTTTTATTAAACTTTATCTAATAATCTAATCTATAATAATTTATCTAATATCACGCGTGGTAGGGATAAGAAAAAGATGGCGCGTAACGGAAAAAAAAAGATGGGGCGTAACGAAAAAATGTTACACTATTTTTTTTCCAACCCCGATAAAGAAGTTTCACTTCAAAAAGAAGAAAATAAAGTAAAAGATAAAATAGAAAAATTAATTAAGAGAAGAACGAAACTAGAAGTGACAGTATAAGTATTGAAACACAAAATAATAGTAATAATAAATAAAATATAGAAAAGATAACAAGTAAAACCTACATTAATTAACTATTTTTTAAAAGAATTTGGAGTTCATTTTTTTCTCTATATCATCTAATATCACGAGTGGTAGGGATAAGAAAAAGATGGCGCGTAACGTAAAGTAACGTAACATAACGTAAAAAAAATTTTAAACAAAAAATACAACCGACTTCCATGCCACATAAAAGTAAAAAATAATTTAAATACATGTTGGTTTAGAGCAAACACAGTACTTAGTACATAGTCCCGAAGTCGGCGCTTACCATATTTTGCTGGATCATGACGAAACTACATGTATCTTATATGAGCGCCGACTTCGGGACTATGTACTAAGTACTGTGTTTGCTCTAAACCAACATGTATTTAAATTATTTTTTACTTTTATGTGGCATGGAAGTCGGTTGTATTTTTTGTTTAAAATTTTTTTTTCACGCTTTTCAGTCACGATAAAATCAGTTATAGCTGTTGCTAGTCGTCCGCTAACCGGATGAATAAAATTAATTATTCGTCCCATTTTCGGATGAATAAAATTATGTGCTGACGTCATCATATAAAAATAGACTTCTTTGACACAACCGGTCGGGGGCGCTACCGCGCCCCCTCCCTTAGATTCTGAATTGGAAAAATCTGTTCGAACCTAACCTAACCGAATAAAACAACTTTTTCTGAGTAAACATTTATTTAAAGAATAGACCTATAATTATCAATATTTAAAGTAGAAAAAGTAATATAAACCTTATAACTAAGAGTATAATTCAACTGATACTGATAAAAATAACCCATCCAATTTAAAAAGGTTGGTAGTACTCTTGCATCTTTCAGGTAATTGTATTCATTTTTGATCATAATTATATCCTCTCCGAAACTCATTGTTGGTATTGTGAACAACAACATTATGTATACGTAAGCACAATATGGCCGATGCCTACGGTTTAAACTTGCAGTACCCTGCATCATCAGGGTTGAGGAGTTGAAGGTCAATTTTCTTATCATACATCTTTGCTTTGTAAATATATTACATATCCATAAGTATCAAATGGCCAACGCCTATGGTTTAAGCCTGAAGTACCCCTGCATCATCAGGGCCGAAGAGTTGAAGGTCAAAATTATCATGTCATATCTTTTCTATGTAATCTCATCGCATGCACGTAAGCAACAGATCCCCAACTTCTATGGCTTGGGCTTACAGTACCCTGCATCATCAGGGTTGAGGAGTTGAAGGTCAACTTTTTTATCATACGTCTTCGCTTTGTAAATATATTACATGCCCATAAGCATCAAATGGCCAACGCCTATAGTTTAAGCCTGAAGTATCCCTGCATCATCAGAGTTGAGGAGTTGAAGGTCAAATTTTTCATCTTATATCTTTGCTTAGTAATCTTATCAGATATACGTAGCGATCATGTAGCTAACACCTATAGTTTAAGCTTGAAGCACCCCAGCATCATCAGGATTGAGGAGTTCAAGGTCCAATTTTCCACCGTATACAACCATTTTTCTAATGTTTTACCTTACATTTTTTTAAATATCATTTTGAATGCGTAAGATTGAAATAGCTAAGTTTTATGGCTTAGGCATTCAATACCCTGCTTAGCAATGTTATTACAAATCCGTGAGCAACAAATGTCTAACGTTTATGGTTTCAGCCTGCAGTACCCCTGCATCATCAGGGTTGAGGAGTTGAAGGTCAAATTTGTCATCGTACATCTTTGCCTTGCTATCTTATTATATATCCGTAAGCACTAAATGGCCATCACCTACGGCTTGGGCTTACAGCACCCTGCATCATCAGGGTTGAGGAGTTGAAGGTCATTTTTTTTATAATATGTCTTTGCTTAGTATTGTTATAACATACCCATAAGCACCAAATGGTCAACCCCTATGGTTTAGGCTTGAGGCACCCCTGCATCATCAGGATTGAGGAGTTGAAGGTCAAATTTTTCATCACATGTCTCTGCTTAGTAATCTTATTACATATATGTAAGCACCAAATAGCTAATGTTATAGTTTAGGATAGCTGTAACCCTGCATCATCAGGATCGAAGAGTTGAAGGTCAAATTTTTCGTCAACCTATATAAGCATAGATATATAATACATATTCCAAGTTTCATAAGAATCGATTCGGCAGAAGCCGAGTTATCTCAAATTATCTAAAAAACTTGAGGAGTGGTGGTGGTTTCCACCCCATAACTCAAAGAGTTAAGCATCACAGCATACCCATGTCCAAGAGAAAAAGTTGCGTGACGAAATTTCCTATCAAATGAAAGAAAGAAAATGGAAATCGGTTTATAAACACCCAAGTTATTTAAGATTTTAAGAAACCGACATTTTCCAATTTTCCGGGAAAACCGCCGGAAGGTTTTCATTTTCCTCAATATGGGACTGCCTGTGAAATTAGTCGCATACAATGTCGTATGAATCGTGTCGATAGGTCGACGATTTCTAGCCATTTCGCCCGAACATACATAAAAAAAAAAAAAAAAAAAAAAAAAAAATATACGTGACGAATAGATAACCTCTTTCCTTTGGGAAGTCGGTTAAAAATGTTACACTAATTTGTTTTCCAACCCCGATAAAGAAGTTTCACTTCAATAGTAGTACACTAGTAGAAGTAATAGAATAGAATAGAAGTAATAAACTTACATGATAGAGGTAGAGGTTGGTGTCGCAACCCTTGTCCTTGTCTTTAGGTAGGCCATGTTCATCGGTGTCGCCTGAAAATAGAAAGTCTTAAATTAAATATAGTCTAAAAGATCTGTATTTGTTTTATTTATATACGCCCATGCAAACTATTTAGATTTGTGTACACAAACTATATCTATTTTCGGGCGTGGAGTAGATTGGATTATTTTTAGTTAAAAGACATGTCGAAATCAGTTCTGTCATACTCAATAACTTGTGTGATTATTCACAGGAACGTTATATTATTCAAAGCTATTTTTTCTTGTGTTTGTTTACTATCTAATCTTGCAATTTTTTTAAGTTCGAAGTAGTATCTGGGCCACGTGTCCGTACTGTCTATGGTCATACCTAGAGTCCATTTATAAACCTTCTCCTTTTTGAAGTCAGTTACAAATGAATAAAACTATAGGTTAGTTAAAAATACGATTTCACACTTATTTTTTACATTAAGAATGTATTTTGTAGCCGCATAATACTTGTATGACAATGCACATTCTATTCAATTCTATTTAAAGTTTATCAACTGCTGATTATCTGTATTGCGCGTAATACCATCTTATGAGAACCAGCGCGGTCATCACTTCGTGCACATTATGGCTTCCTTACGCAAACAAACCGTTCGTAACATTACGGAAGCCTCTTTCGTTGCCGCAGTAAACAAACACGACACACATACATATAAATATTCTGGGGAGATTTGTAGACAGAACGGAAGGAAAACGTTCACATGAGTGGCGCCTTTGATGTTTCAAGTATGTATCATATTTTAGAGTTGCTGTACTTATTATTTAAGGTATGATGTTTATTAAGTAGAATAAATTTAAAGGCCCGGATCCACCGCACCGCACGCTGTGCACGGCCATTCGGCGCACGGATTCGTTTATTTGGAAACGTGGGTCAACGTTTCCACTGCAGCACACGCTATCCACGAATATTAACTTACGGCTATGTAAAACTGTAGCGCAGCACAGTTCATCAGACAGAGAAAAGGAATCTACAAAATGGCGTCGGCGATGCTTCCCTGCCCGTTCCACCCCCCATCCGATCCCGCTTACGTGTATCGCGTGTATACCGTGCGTGGCGTTGCCAACGTTGAGCTACGTGCGCGCATATCCGAGCTAGCCACGAGTGTCAATTCATGTGTAGCGTGTCCGTGGCTTGCAGTGGACACAATCACATACATTTTCTTGCAAAGCAAAGCTTGACGCACGTGCGTAGACACTCCGTGCGTTGCGGTGGGTCCGCGCCTTAAACATTGTACAACACACGGCATAGATGTTGCTCGCTTTTATCGATGTCGGTAAAAATGAAGTATTGGAGGGAGATAAAAAAAAATAAGCTTTCTCATAGCTATTTTTCCCGTGTCGTTGGTACCATGGATACACACAAGACGAATACACAAATACCCAGACCCAGAACATGAATCTAAACTCATTATTCAGATACCTGTTTGGCCGGGAATCGAACCCGGAACCTATTGCGCGTCAGACCAGTATGGTAACCACTTTGCCATGCGGGTCGACATCGGAAAGTTCAAATGGTAAGGCAGCAGAAGTGGCAAAGCAAAAATGTCAACTTTTTCCCAAAAATAAAATAGGTTACATCACTATTACACACTCACTCATACCATCAAATGGATCACATGCTCGTTTGCTTCTTCTATAATATAAAACAAATTAAATACGGTAATTAAATACTGAGCACCCTTTTCAAATATATCTTGATTTACCTTACATCCTTTATAGCTCTAAATAAGGTGTCCTCTAATAAAACAGAATACCGAAAACTTCATTCATTAAGGTTGTGCTTTCATTGAATGTCAGAGACTGACCTTTTATAACGTGATTTTGTCGACAGTACGCTGGTCCCTATATTTATCAAGATATAATTATTTTATAGTCGTGTAGGTAACGTTATAAATAACAATCTTTATAATAGATAGCATATGAGATCAGGTTTGTTGTAATTTGTATATTGTATTCTGTAAAAATATATATAACTAGTTGACCCGGCGAACTTCCTTCCGTCTAATAGTAAAATAAAATAGTAATAGTAAAATTATCAGTGTTTCGCACTGTATTTGTATTATACATAAAAACCTTCCTTTTGAATAAAAAAACTACATTAAAATCCGTAGCGTAGTTTTAAAGATCTAAGCATACATAGGGGGCAGACTTCGAGAACCGGCTTTGTAATATGCTAAATAGTGATGTACAAATTGCATTGTGAGAATAAAAGGGTCCTAAAGTAGAATTTGCATTTGTGGCTATACGATATGCGAGCATACAAATTCTTAGGGGTGAGCTGTGTAATTCCTTAGTGCTAGAGCTGATCGCGCTGAACGTTCCTAACGACTACATATGGTCGCGACGAAGGAAACTGTTCGCAACACCTAGGTGTAGGCACTTGTGAAGAAGTCGCCGTTAAATAAAGCTATGACATTGCTAAACAGATTGGTGGCTAGGAACCAAGTAATAGAGGTTTTTTGGTCGCCATGAGCTATACTTTGCAGGACGGCATATGATTATTTTGCGAAGCTGAATTGGATTAACTCTGTAATAATGTAATAAATAAATAAATATCTAGGAGTTTTTTAAAATAAGCTTCATACAATGCTACATCCAAGTTAAATACATTAATACATTATTTATTCGAACATTGCTATTTTTAAATCAGCAGTTATAAAAGTAGGCTTTTATCCCTATTTAAAGTTTTACTTATATTTAACGTATAAATTTCTGTAAACTAAAAGATGGCTGCATTGAACAAAATGAAAACATACTTCATTCCAGAAATATGTTAGCAAGGAGATTTCTATGCTAATTATAAAATCATTCATCATAATTAGGGTCTCAGAAAATTAAAATTTACGGTGAAAACGGAAACTTAATTTTATTTCACTTTCTAAGATATTCAGACATTCTTTTATTATTTACCTTGGGTAAATAACTGGCCAATTTATATTCGATTTATATGTTAAAAATGAAATAAGTATAAACGTAGAGCGAATGTACGTATGGCGTAGAGCGAAATATTTTTAACGCCATAATTTGAAAGTAGTGGTCTTTAAATAAATATTCTTGAATATGATGCGCTATTTAATCGAAGAAGAATTAATAATTTATTAAAATTGGTTTACCAAAACGACAGATTTAGAGACCATATCTATTTCGAGTCGGAACTCTCTATAGCATGAAGTCTAATACATTAGAGGGCTCTGTTATAATGTCATGTGCTAAATAAATTTCATTAGGATGTAATGTAATTAGGATCTATGTTCGGCCTTCCGCCGTTATTTAGGGGGTTCTGTGAGGTCTTTAGCAACCTTGTCACAATCTATAGTAATTTCATAAAAATCTAGGGCTAAAATATCAAGCTCTTAATTTTTTTGTGGCTTAACTTCGAAAGCACCACTGCCACACTTATTTCTGGCTAATAAAAACAGTGCTAAGCGCTGCTGTGTTATGGTGTGGTAGAGTATGTGCTGATAGGTATGGTAAGGGAGACTTATCCGATGCGTTTAAACGTAGAATTCAGGGATAGCAACGCATCTTGCTAACCTCAGGTAAAACTAAACTTGTCTTGACTTTTACAGGTATTTTTTTTATTTTATTGAAGTAGCAAACGAGCATGCAGTCCACCTGGACTGCATGCTCGTTTACCACCGTTTGCGGCGGTGTCCACTTTCCATGAGGTGATGGTAAGTCATCACCGCCGCCCTTAGACATTTGTAAGCAACTTCATATAGAACATGGATTCTATCTGAAGTCAATAACAAATGCGTTGCTACTCCTGAGGACTACGATGGTCGCCTCATATAAAAGTGTGCCGGCAACCACACCCTTCCATCGAAACGCAAGAAATAACTATGGTATCTATGGGCGATAGTGGCTACTTATCATCAGGTGGACTACACGCTCGTCTGTTACTTCGAAAATTATAAAAAAAAACTCATCATATAAGTACTCATACACAAATACCTTCCTACTATTCCTACATTTGGAGAATTGAATTTTCTCTTCAGCGGCCAGCAAAATGAAAACTTTGTTCGCATTACTACCGTTCTTTCCGTTCCCTCTTTATTGCTTCGAACTAGTTGGTATTTGTTCTCTTTATTTGGTTCGCAAGCAGTACACCATTTTAATAAAACGATAGGACTGTCTTGTGGGTAGTATTATATAGAGTCGTTGCAAATTGAATTGATAAAATGAACGGAAATTTTCTTTGAAATATTGATAATATGATGTTTTTAAAGATGTGTGTGATAGTATCAAGTAACTACTTCAAACTATAGATATGCTAAACATTGCAATGTAATAGAACAAATATCGTAAAGCAGGAGTGGTATCCGCAACATCCGCTTCTGTCGTAAAGCAGTTATATCGTTTCAGAGAAAAAATATGGTTGCGGGTGTAAGTTGGGGGCAGTAACGCAACTTTAACTGACTAGAGACAACTCGTGTTCTATAGAAAAAAATATGAATTCATCACACTGTCTGTTTGGCCGGGAATCTAACCCGGAAACCCACTGCGTGTTAGACAATTGTGACCGTTCCACCGCGCAGATCGTCGTGCGTGTAATGTTTGCATCCATCATCACTCCCCGTTTTTTTTTATCTGAAAGAAGTAGCAAACGAGCACGCAGTCAATCTGATGATAGGTGGTCACTGCCGCTCATGGACATCTGTAATGAACTTCATACAGAACTTGGATTCTATCTGAAGTCAATCCCGAGGACCATAATGGTCGCCTCATAAAAAAGTGTGCCGGCAACCACACCCTCCCATCGAAACGCAAGAAATGCTTCACGCTAGAAATAGGCAATGGTACTTCCCGGTCGAACAACACGGGTTTTACCACCTTCAAAACTTCCATTTCCGTTTACTACATAAGTCAAATGCAGTATAGATTACATCTTTGTATCTATTACACCATCAAGTTGTAGGCGTTAAAATAAATCATAAAAACATTTCCATTTCGTAATTATTGAATTCTCCAATGCGGCTTTTATTCGAAGCTCCAACAGCTTTATTTTAATTGCAAGGGTTAATTGGATTCACTGAATGTATTTATATGAAGGCAATGCTTCATAGGACGTGTAGGATTACGGGTGAGTAAATATTAATTAATGCATGGGAACCACATTTTTGGCCACTGATAGTAATTTTCAGGATGAATGAATAAAAAATATTTACAACTGAATTAAAGAAAATCAATAATATTTTTTAACGACACATTTGATGATAATTATACGAAAATAAATGTATAAAATAAATAATAAAATAAAAAAACATTGTATTGCATTATATATATTTGTATAAAATATCATTTGAGAGACCAAGAATAAGTAAATATAGAAATATCTATAATGTTAAGAATTTTTGAATATTTCTTTCTCTTTTTGTTTGAAATCGTACCAAAACTTTTGGGAGTACCTGTAGTTTAAATGTTTGAATGTGTGTTTAAAATCCGTGCCTCCTCCCACTCCCTTAGGTTACACTCAAATCGTCAAATTAGAATATCGGACACAATTTAGGTTCTACGTAACCGCCTCTTATCCAAATCTGGCCCAGTTGAGTGAGTCAAGACGTCGTCCTCATTATGCAACTTTGTTAACCACCTACCCCTTTAGGATACACTTAAATTGTCAGATTAGCAATTTTGAAGCCTTTTAGGTTGTAGTTAACCTCCCCTTACCGTATGATACATTGAGTGTAACCTAAGGGAATGGGAGGGTTACAAAGTTCCCCTGAGCGTACCTTTCTATTATATACCCCCATATTAAAGCCTCAAACTGGCTGAAGGTAGTCACCAACATAGAAAGTATCTTACTTTATATTAACGTGCCGCGCTCGAGATACTCCGAAAATCCCCTCTTGAGATCCCCTACTACCCCCTACCTATACCTAATAAATGAGTATTTTATAATTTCATGCAAGCCTAAAAATATTAATCTAATTTTCTAAGTCTACATATGGGCGTTATATACAAGTGGGATCCAACCACTATAACCTCGGAAGTTGAAGCTAGAAGCCGAAACAAGCCTTAACTTGCTTTTGGAAGTTAGTTCCCAAGTGTTTGTGTGCACTTTATGAAGATCGCGCCCAGCTAATGGCCATTGTTTAATACTACCCAAAAGTTACTAACTACTTACCATTTAATGGCCCAGTAAACGGCGAGAAATAGAACGAAAAAAGCAATATAGAACCTGAGAAGCATATATAAACCTCAAAAGGGTGTTATTTAAAAGGTGGCGCTTCTTTGCCGCTGTAGGGCAGCGGCAAAGAAGCCGATAATTGATTGATTGAAGCCGATGATGAAGATGATTATTTTTATAAGTATTTATAATATTAGAAAAATCCATTCTTAATAGGTATCAACAACATAATACTAGTATAAACCTATTATGTATGTAATTTAGTAGTTTTTGATTAATTACAACTGAGTATCGTTCTGAGAAGACGGCGGGTAACCGCTGGATTCAGATGGCTCAGGACCGGTCGAAGTGGCGCAGATTAGGGGAGGCCTATGTCCAGCAGTGGACTTTCAAAGGCTGATGGATGGATGGATGAGTATCGTTCCGCTGTTTTATAAACAGGGAAAAATTTAAATTTGGTAACGATTACAGTAACTTAAAAACATAAAATTGATTAATAAACATAATTATATTTAATCACTAGCTGTCCCGACAATCGTTGTTTTGCCATATAAAAAATAAAAAAAAATGTTAAGGGTGGACAACCCTTAAGGGGTATGAAAAATAGATGTTGGCCGATTCTCAGACCTACTGAATAAGCACATAAAATTTGGTAAAAATCGGTCAAGCCGTTTCGGAGGAGTTTGGCAACAAAAACTGTGACACGAGAATTTTATACATTAGATTAAACATTTATTTAACATTTCTTTGATGATTTTAAGTTTCAATTATTCTATTTCATACTTAGCTTGGATTGGTCCATAACAAGAAAGTAATATAAGAAATTAAAGAACGTCCTCATTCTATCCCCAACGCGCTTAAAGAAATAAGAAAGGAAATCGCCCCCGTGGCGCCAATGAGGCGCGGGTGGGTAAGTAGTTCACCGTATTAAATACTTTTTACTTGGTTATCACGCGAATGGCTAAGCTTATAAATTTTGCAGTGCCTACTTTAAATATAATACAGCCAATTTTACCATAAACCTCATGAAATACATTGTTTATTTTTAAGAAAACTGCAGTCTGCGTTTATTACTGCCTTCACTTGTTTTTATGTCACAAAAATAACAAGCGAGTTTGCTATGTAATATTTGTCTATCCAATATTTAATGATCTCTCGTAAAAAATCTAATCAATTACACGCAGGAGTGACTAGATTTTAGCGTTTTGTTTTTGTTGAAAAGGTACTCGACGTCGTGGGCTCGATCCAGGTGAGTAGCTGGGCCCACCGCCTCGTCTGGTCTTTACGATGGTATGCGACCACGCATACTGCCATCCTTCCCGGAGTCATTTTACGAACGGTTCGAGCTGCCACTCTAGCCGCCCGAAAACCCGGAAGCTCCTTTTAGTCGCCTCTTACGACAGGCAGAACATACCGTAGCCCTATTCTTATCCCGGAACTACAGGCCTATGGCCAGCCTCGAATTTGTTGCTAACTCTTCAAATAAGAACACAACAGCGTGTTACAACGTTGCTAGAAGTAGGGAAGCTTCTGGAGCTATAAAGGGTTATATATTAAAGTTTGACTTCTATTAATGACTTTCAATCGATTCAAAAATTGGTCGTGAGTTTTTTACAGATTATCTGATGGTTAGTAAACAATACTGCATATGAACAACTTGTAGTTTGTAGACAACAACAGGAGTTCTCTCTAAAGTCGAATCATATGCATTGCTTCTCTTCGACGAAAGTCGGCTCTTATAAAAATGAGCAAGTGACTAAACCTGTCCACGAAAACTCATAAACAGCAAAGAAATAAGTGTGGTATTCATTCCTGGTATAACCACATAAGTTCTACGACCTTGCAAATACCTGTCCCTTTAAATTTATTTCCTGACATTAAGATCTCAATTAAATGGTAACACTGGTCGCGCCGCATTAAGGAAGTCCTGATTGATTGATGCAGAGTCCCAAGATCTCATTACTTTGTTTGGCCATTAGTTGCCTTTGTTTAGATTTCTTTTGTGCCAAATAAATGTGCCTCGGGCTTTTCTTGATACGATTCCTTTACGTGTAAGCCATTAGTGTTGTATTTTCGGAATAGTGCTGCCAGGTACAATTTGCGCTTAATCGCTTCAGTCGACAATTAGTATGGACGTACAAATAGTTCTGTCTACGTTAATAAATTGAATTGTGTATGGGTTTTGTGCCTTTGGTACTATTTTTGGACATCAAGTAGACTTGTTGAGTAAAACGAGGGTGACATCTGAGTCGTAACGCCTCGAAAAAATATATCGAACGTTATTCAAATTACATGTAACAAAAAAATATTTGAAAGCATAATTAGCATAGTGACCATCGTAGATAATCAATAAACACTTTTTACATAAGTTAGCGACTTATGAACTAAGTAAGCCACGTTAGTACGGGAAAATCAAAACTTATAACCACATGTTACCAGATTAATCGTATAATTAAAAAATGTACAATTGATCAATCTTCAATTGATTTAATGTATCCTTAGTCAGAATTTTGGCATTATGATATGTCTTATTATATACTATTTACGGTATTTGGTACTTTAATTTTTTTTTTATCTAACTGAAATAGCAAACGAGCATGCAGTCCACCTGATGGGGTAGGTGGTCACTGCCGCCCATGGAAGTCTGTAATCGACTTCATACAGAACAGGGGTTCCATTTGAAGTCAATCACAGATGCGTTGCTACTCCCGAGGACTATGATGGTCGCCTCATGTGAAAGTGTGACGGTTACCATACCCTTTCATCAAACGTAAGAAATGCTTCACGCTAGAAATAGTTGTGGCGGTGGTACTTCCCCGGTCGAACTACACAGGTTCTACCTGGAAAATCACTGGATCACATGTAACCAGATTAATCGTATAAATAAAAAAATGTAGAATTGATCAATATTTAATGTATCCTTAGTCAGAATTTTGGCATTATGACATGTCATATTATATACTATTTGTAGTATTTGGTACTTTAAATACCATTAAATTTTCGAAAAATGATAACACACTTTTATATGAGGCGACCTTCAGACGGAACCCATGTTGTGTATTGAGTTGATTACAGATGTACGTGGGCGGCAGTGACCACTTACCATCAGGTGGGCTGCATGCTCGTTTGCTACTTCAATCAGATAACAAAAAAACTCGCTAACACTATCCTCTAGCTGAAGTAAGATAACGATTAAGATTTAGACGCTTCAAACATGTTTTCTGAACAGTTATTTCCATTGTGCTCGTATTCGACTTCATCCTTTAATGTACATTACTTGTACCTAGAACAATAACGTTGAATGAAAACGGGATAAAGCTAACTCCGTTTCACTGCGACGGGATAATAAATGTTTAGTGGCGGGAATTAGAGCATTAACATTGAGAACTTGATGTACGCTGTGGTTGTTGATTTGTTAAATTCTTTGTGTCGTGTATAAACCACATTATAACTGGGTTCGTACTTTAAACTTTTTACACATTTTTTTACTTTGAAGTAGCAAACGAATGCAAATAGCACTTTTATATGAGGCGACCATCATACCTCGGGAGTAGCAATGCATCTGTGATTGACTTCAGATAGAACCCATATTTTATTTAATTACAGTGGTCCTTCAGCTGCAGTGACCACTTACCATCAGGTAGACTGCATGCTCGTTTGCTACTTCAATAAGATAAAAAAAAACGAGCATGTAGTCTACTTGATGGTAAGTTGTCACTGTCGTCCATGGACATGTTTAAGAAAATTTATATAGATCTTAGGTTCTATCTGAAGCTAATCAAAAATACGTAGCTTAATCAGAAGTCTAAGATGGTCACCTCATATACCTAAGCGTGAGTTGGCAACCACCCCAAAATGCAAGAACTGAAAACATTGGAACTAGATGACGCGGTGGTACCTCATCCGGTACATTTTATTATTTTGGAAACCTACTTAAAATTCTTGGGTGTTCTTGGAAAAATATTCAGGTATAGCCATATAATAGGCAGATACAGAATACTACGTTTCGCGCTGGTATACATTCAGCTGTTTGATTTGTCGATATAATTTAATTTTATTTATTCATTCTTAGGTTTCAATGTGAGAATGGAATGCGTTTTATTTAGAACTAATTTCCTTTTAAACAAAGTAACATTTTAAAATTCGTAAGCTCTACATTTTAAAATATGTAAAAGAAACCAAACAAGGGAAGTTAGAGCATACGAAAATGTAATCTTCTAAATATGTTTATGTGTAAATCTAATGTGTTTTTAGTACAGTTATTTAGGATCAAAATAAATTTATAGGTAAAGACTGCCACCAAATAAGAGAACTATAAGTTTAACAAATAAAACAAACAGTATTTAACAAGTTGGTAACATTAAATCGAAAACATTTTCTCACATTAATTCAATATTAATCTAAGTACGATAACAATGTTAAGTGACCGTTGACGTATTCAGGTTTCCTTTTGGCAAAGGTCTACGAACAAGAAGTAATCCGAGGATGATTAATATTCTCTTGAAAGGCTTTGCTGTGACGTAGATTAATGGATTCCCTCTTAAAGTAGGCATTTCTATGTAGCGACACTTTGCTTATTAAATAGATTGCCGAGTGGAGATTTATATAAACGACACGCAATGGAGTTGTTCAAAAGAATCTTTTTATAAAATAGACGAAGCGTTTAGTAGTTCTGACTGTCCGAAATACTGAATTGAATATAATGGTTAGATTCAAAATTTGACATTTTTGACCTATATTATACGGATTATTCTTCTTCTTTATAAAAATGAAAGTTTGTCTGTATGTCCTCTATAGAATCGTAAACTATTCATTTGATCATGTGATGATTTTTAGCAAAGTTGTTATTCACAAGCTCGCGAAGGTTTCTGGTGTACTTTTTTTGTGATGGCGTAGCAACGCGAGCAAGGTACATCTAGTATATAATATTTTTTGATGGTCAGGCGACTCTTAATGGTAGTGAAGTGAGATGTGCTTTGGGCTGTCTGGTCACCTAATAATTTTTCATTGAAGGCGGAGGTATTTATATTTGTATAAACACAAGAATTTAAATTACGGACCTAAATCAATGACCGAAAGTCGTGTTAACTCATATGTAAATCACGGTAGAAATAAGTTTGGCGGTGAAACTTCCACGGTCGAATCACTTTAGATCTACTTGTGAACAACATTTTTTGATGTTTAGTAAACATTTTTTTAAAAATAATCATCTATGTATTTTTATTCGTTGACGGTTGTAGCATATTTAAGTTATTGACATTCAATCAAATTGTTGAAAAAAAGCCAAGGAGATCATTTCTAAGTTTTAAAATAAAATCTTATAGTAATTTAAAATTTTCAGTTGAAATTTATTAAGTTACTTGAAATTACCCTATTCAAAATTTGAAACTGTCGCGCAAAGTGTGTCAGCTTAACGGTTGTCTCAACAGTTAGGCAGTTTTTAATTCCATTTTGTAGGCGGTATAATGAAAACTGCGACAGCGAAGGATTGCACAAAGAGTGTCAACAGTGACCGCTCTGCCACGAGATTGGACTAACAGATCGAAAATTTCGCTATAATTTGCAGCAAACTTTCGTGGCCTTATGACATTAGACACATATATTTGTTTTTAGCATTTGACGTTAACGTGTTGTTTCCCTAGATATAAAGTCTACATATAAAGCGGTTTTATAAAGTCTACATTTAAAAAAAAATCTTTGATTGACCTAAGATATTAGTATTTGGTGACATGTTCACTCTTATGAAACGTACTGCTGGATATTAATTTATTATTGAATCTGACTACTATCCTGTACCAAAATAATTAAAAAAAATTTGCTGCCTTTTTACATAATCGGAACACTTGAACGTAGTGACAACTAATGCTTAGGAGCATTATTCATCACGACGTTCAAGAAATAGGTTTTTTACACGTCTATTCTTTATTCAAGAGCTCTTCGACCCACGTGGCGGAGCGGTTACCATATCGGTCTGACGCGCAATGGGTCCCGGGTTTGATTCCCGGCCAGATAGGTATCTGAATGGATGAGTTTAGATTCATGTTCTGGGTCTGGGCGTTTGCGTATGCGTGTTTTTTTTTGTTCAAAATAATATTATTTAAAATCGCCTTTTTGAACGATGTGTACCAACCAAATTCAAACAGCTAATTTGACTACAATTCAAATTTGATTTCAGGCACATAGGAATACTTAACCAAATCTCCACATTATATTTAATTAGATCCTGGGAATTATTCTGATGTAAGAAACATATGTCAGAAGTGTTTAGGTGCGGGATAATACGTTAAGCTCACGCAAGTCCCGACCACGCAGATCAGTGAGTTGCAAAATACCCACGCAGGAGATCTAAACTGGGAAGTGTAGGTATGAAGGCCTAAGGGCGATAACATTACAAGAGAACATTATGTTGCGGACCTGAAGATTGAATTGGATCGAAATGTGTAGGTGGGATTGAATTACGAGTATTGTCTGTGTGCTTTGGACTTGTGATTGTAGGCTGAGAGTTTGAGATGCTCTTGTTATAATCATTGTTGCTGGATACGGCTTTGTTCCGTGACTAGGAGAGTTTAATTCAATAGTGAGCCATGTTGGCTCAGTGCAATTACAAATTGAGGAGTTATCTAACAGGCACAAAAATAAATTATGTTAATTATATTCTAAGTGATAGCTAGTATACTTAAATAAGTTCTAATTTTCTATTCACTTTGTCACCTTTCATACCATTTCCAATAACTTTTAGGCAGGCAGTCTAGCTCACCTTTCGGTAGAGATAATTTAAAAGGATCAAAAAGTTTAGGGGCGAAACTCCGAGGGTTCTTAAGTTTTAATTAGAGCTGTCCTCGTCAGTTACGGTGAGAAGAATGATAAAAACTTATTTCAGCAGAATCTCCCTTAGTTCGTGTCCTACTTGACCCTCATAAGGATCAACATAAAACTCGCAGGCACTGAATTCACCGAAAGTGTCCAAAATAATTGGAACTGATACGGATAAGCAACGGGATTTAAAATTGCGAAGGTTGGTAATAAGGACGGCTTAGAGATAAACAAATTGGTAGGGAAGTGGAGCTCAAATAAAATTAGTCAGAAGTGTTACATTGCTTTCATACGAGTACTTTAAGCAATATTTAACATATCACTAGTCTTTTTTACCGGAGGTATTAGGGTATCTGTGCATAATCAGGGGTTATATAGTCAATCGATATCAATTAAGATTTATTGTGATAATTGATCCTTACAAATAAATCTGTAGAAATATAATTGGTGAAAAATACATGAATAAAATACTTCTAATTCACTACTACCTACAGTGAGCTTCGGGGTTGCGAGTGGCAAGAATGGGAGCTCAAAGCGTCCAGCTAGGCAACTGGGAAGGTCGGCGGTGCGTGTGGCCGCATATCGTCATAAAGACCAGACGATGCGGTAATCCCATCCGCTCACCTGGTTGGAGCCAGATGGAGCAACGCAGAGAAATCCGATTGTGTTCCTTTGGAGATCCCAACCTCTTTGCAGTATCAAGAACGGCCACCGGAACGGTGTTTGTGGTGAGAATCTCATATAACTAGCGATGTCGGGTACCATTTGAAGCTTTTCCTTGAGAACCAAGTTGTTGATGATACAAATAAAAATGTTGCTGCGCATTTCTTGCATTTGCCCTTAGTTACATCTGCTTTTTACCATCTACGGTAACAGCGGAAATGGTGCTATGCAAGAGTGATCCTGCGGCGCTAGATAATCTTCTACTATTAATTTTCCCTAGACGTGAAAAAAAGGGAAAAGGGCAAAAGGAGCACAGGTCCCCCCCACCAGGTGGACCGATGATCTGAAGAGGACAGCGTGAAACCGTTGGATTCAGAGGGCACAGGACCTGTTGGATTGGCGTCATTTTGGGGAGACCTATGTTCAGCAGTGGACCTCAAAGGGCTGATGGATGGATGGATGGATGATTATTTTTCCCTACTACCTATTTTTGTAAACATATGGTTCTATTTCTTGAGAAATGGGAATAAACAACAAGCCATTTACACAATCTTAACATCCATTTGCACTTATCGGACCGTCGTATTGTACCGATACTCGTTATCATGTGTCGGTTCTGAGAATAGCCTAGCCGTAAGTTTCACTTTACAAAGTTCCGTTAAACTAATCTGTTACAAGGAAGTTCTGTAGCATATGGTGGTGGCTATACTATTTAGGTTCAAGTGATTACAATAACGTCCATCGCTGATCGAGTTTTTATCGATCGATATTAATTCAAACAATGTAAAATGTCACTTATATGAATAAATGTTTTTATGGAAGATATTTGTAATGGAAAAGTAATGAATAGGTATATAATTTTTCAGTTTTCCTCTTTTATATTATGCATGTATTATACATAAAAACCTTCCTCTTGAGTTACTCTATAAATTAAAATGCATTAAAGTCCGTAACGTAGTTATAAAGATCTAAGTATACATAGGGACAGACAGCGCGAAGCGACTTAGTTTTATGCTATGTAGTGATGATGTATGGAACAACACTTTAATACGAAACAAGATTGAGCTTCGAATAAACGGGGTATTTTAATATGTATTGGGTACTCGTGATACGCGGTAATTACTTTATTGCCGATATTTCAACCCAGTTCGTGATCACGTAACCCACAGAACATGGCCACAATGAACAATTTATATGTTAATATTGATCATATTCTTAAGTTACACATCGTATATAATTTTACTAGGTGGTAGAACCAATGTAGTTGGACCAGGGTGTTACTTAAAGGTGGTGGTATTTAAAGAGTGTGGTTGCCGGACCATTTTTGTATGAAGCAACCATCTTAGCCCTTGGGAGAGGTAACGCTTTGCTTTAGATTTTTATTATTCTGTATGATGTTAAGCAACTTCATACAGAACAGGTTACACGTGTCCATGGGCGGCAGTGACCGTGAGGGAACGTGACTACATGCTCGTTTGCTATCGATGTAAAAAAGACTAACGCGATATGCACTGAATGGACCCTTTTCGGGACTTTATATAAACTATTTGCAGCTACTAACTACACAATTATTTAAAAAAACGGAAGCATATTAGACTGAAGATGTTTGCGTTCACTGTGACGACTTAAAATAAAATAAATACAATTAAGTACAATAACATATTGAATATAATAAACCAACATGTGTAATAATATACCTAGACGTTTTATATTTCGGTATATATTGTGACTAATATGTATGTTATTAATATGTAGTCGAGTAATCGTCCTTTTTAATACATTTTGCGAAAACACAAGATAACATGCTTATTAGATTCTCTAGATACTATCCGGATATGGACTTGTTGACACTCATAATTTTGTATCGGAACAAGAGTTACGTCAATTCAAGTTATAACTAATAACTTATATATAAGGCAAAAGTTTCACCGCAAGTCGCATTCATTTATCCCTGTTAAGTGGCTTACCGCGGCTCCGACCACATCTTTCCATAGGGATGAAAGGACAGAAATAAGGATTAGTATACTTCGCGATAGCGCGAAGAGACGAAGTTTGTGTAAATATTAATTGATTGTTTATTGAGATATTCAAAATTATTCTTTTTTTTATTATTATTTCTTTTTTTACGAAATTTATTATTTATTTATTTAATATTTGACTATAATATACGTTTATTTCGAAAACATTACAATATATAACCATTATTTTATTAATATTATAAATGCCAAAATTTGTGTTTTGTGTTTGTTTGTTACTTTTTCACGAAAAAAAATATTGGTAATTATTCACGAAAAAAAACCTACACACTTGTGAGTTCGCTAAAAGGAAGTTCTCAAGGGTGTGTAAAATCTACTAATTTGCACTTCAACAGCCTAGTGGACTATGACCTAAAACTTTTTCATACTGAGAGAAAGCCTGTGTCCAGCTGTAGAACAATAATGGGTTGCCCACGTGACGAGCCGCGTGGCGGAGCGGTTACCATACCGGTCTGACGCGCAATGGGTTCCGGATTGGATTCCCGGCCAGACAGGTATCTGAATGATGAGTTTAGATTCATATTCTGGGCCTGAATGGTTGTGTATTTGTCTTGTGTGTTTCCATAGCATCCACGACACAGGAGAAAATCCTAGTGTGGGTCTATGGGTGTAAAAAGCGTTTGTTTGCGTTTGTTGCCGACGATAGAGGCTCGTGGCTGTCATCTCGTACAATCAGATGAGCTCTATCTTGGATTGCTACTTCAATTTCACAAAAAAACTTGAGTTAGTAATTACATAACATTAAAATCACCATACCAGCTATCCAAAGCATATATATAACTTAAGTATTATAAAACGATTCTTGCTATTTGTGGACAATGACATTTATATTTACGTCAAACGTGATACTTTAATGTGAGACATTTTCCTTTCAGGAATTTAAGGCTGTGTTTTATTGAGATCTCTTTGTCTTTAAATGTCACTGAATTCAAACGGAAAAGCAATTTCTTGAACAAGAAATGGGCGGGCATGAGGAAACTGATAAATTTCTGAATCGTGTTGCAAAACTTTATTAACGGCATTGTTTTAAAATAATATGTCTTAGGTACCTACTTTTCAGTTTCACTATATTAAATCGTTAGCTCAGTTAGATGACTTTAGGCTTCTCAGCTTAAGGTTTCGGGATACAAAATTTCTAATTTTTTAGAAGTTATGTGCATGATCTATTGACATACCTTGCTTTTTTTTTGTTCTCGAGGGGGAAACCTTCAAAAGGTACCCGACGCCGTGGGAGCGACGCAGGGTTATGTGTGATTTTTACCGCACTAAAACCCCCCCGGTGGCCGTCCTCGGCGCTATAAAGAGGACTCCGGGAACTCGGTCCGACCGCAACCGGAGACATACCTTGCTTATTCTCTTATAATACAAAAATACTTAAAACATATTTTAAATATCATATAACATTGTCATTGTGTGTCACAATGCGCGTATATGTAATGTATATATATTGTCAAGTAAGTTAGACATTGACATCGAACATGCACAATATGTAAACTTTCGACCACTTTAAAATGTATTTCACTATCTAATGCGTATTCAATTATAAAATAAATAACAGTTTCAACTAGGTATACTAAATTATAAATAACTACGGAATGTGTGTAAAATGTAATAGCCTAAACAAACTTAATAAACATAATTTTATCCTTCTATGCAACAGTATCATATGGTATAATTGTACATAGTAAGTTTTGTAAAACCAAAATTTGTAGACAGTTTTATTTTTTATAAAAATCTGAACCGCGACTCCTTTGTCAATTTACACTATTCGCAATACATTTGGATATCTCTTCACGCCCAGTTAAATAATTCAACCTATATGTTTTATACAGTTTAAAGAATTGTGAGATCGAG
Organism: Spicauda simplicius; assembly: GCA_949699795.1. Classification (NCBI taxonomy): domain Eukaryota; kingdom Metazoa; phylum Arthropoda; class Insecta; order Lepidoptera; family Hesperiidae; genus Spicauda; species Spicauda simplicius. Next base: position 6,471,919 of record OX453058.1, on the reverse strand, counting down.
TACATTCAATGTTCACTAGAATTTCTACGTGAACTGGGACAGCATTTATCGAAGCGCACAATAAAGTTTTCGAGCCGCAGCGTCTGACTTCGAGTGCACGATTTCTTCTACATGAAAAGGTGGTTCAAATCAGCCATGTTTTACAGTTTCGAGAGAGAAATGGAGCTTAAATGTGAATGGAATAACTAACATTAATGTTGAGAAATTACATACATAATATAAATTAGATGCCATAATACTTCTTAGATGATGCTAATTACATCGAGGTTTAGAAGATAAACATATGATTTGTACACTCATAATCTCTCATAGCGCAGTGATAGCCTAATGGTTGAAACTTGCCCTCTCGATCGGGAGGTCCGAGGTTCAAACCCTCCCGTTTATTGTGTCTAATAAATAAATTAATTGATTCGCACCACTGATTTATGTGCGTATTAGAAATTAATTATCACTGCTTTTCGGTGAATGAAAACATCGTGAGGAAACCTACACACCCGAAAGTTCTTAAAAAAAACGTTCTCGGAGGTGTGTGAAGTCCACCAATTTGCACTTGGCCAGCGTGGTGAACTATGGCCTAAACTCTTTCATTCATATAATGGCCACACAAAGACAAGTAAATAAACATTTAGATCCAGAACAGAACGAAATTTACATTTTACTAAGATGTGTGTCTGGTCAGGGTTTGAATCTAAATCCTTTTTCACGAAATCGGTACCTTAATAAATCTTATATCACTTATCAAGCAAACATAGAGTCAAATTTAGTATACGAACATTTGACACATATTCGAGATTATTTCTCGAACGAGATTGCTTGTGAAGCATTCTCACGCTCCGACATGAGGCGTTTTAAAAAAGGTGCTAAAAAGAGCTCCTTGAAAGCTGGCGAGGCATCGGCGGATCTTTTGGTGTTGCAAATGTATAGCGAAGACCACTTGCCTCCGGTCGGCAGTAGCCTCTTATCAAATAAAAGACGGGAAAAAGTTTTTGAAAAGGTATGACATGACATTTTTCATGTTATGCTATAATATATTATTGCTTTTTAAATCCTTTTATGCTTTTTAACTTATAATGTTTGTAAGTTAGTAAGTATATGTGTTTAGGTCATATCTTGTAACCTGAATTTAACCCACTTCTCAGTGTCCGACTGAACTGAAATTTTGAATCCATATATAGTTCTAATGACAAAGTTCTAATCCAAAATGGCCGACGCAACCAAATAGCGGACTGCATATTTTTGTACAACCCACCCATTATGGGTATCAAATGAAAGGGCTTAATTTGTAGAACATGTAAACCATGAAAATTAAGAAATCATAGATGGCCGCCGTAAAAAGCACTATTTATTTAACTTATAATGTTTGTAGGTAAGTATGTAAGTATATGTGAATTTAACTCACTTCTCACTGTCCGATTGAACTGAAATTTTGAATACATATATAGTTCTAATGACAATGCAATTATATGTAATAAATATTGTTATTAATCCAAAAGCCGACAAAACGAAACGTCGGACTGGGTTGAACAAAAACATACTCATACCCATATCCATTATGGGTATCAAATGAAAGGGATAATTTGTAGAACATGTAAACCATGAAAAATATTCAAATCCAAGATGGCCGCCGTAAAAAGCACGGTTATACTTTCGTACAACCTATTCAATATGGGTATCAAATGATAGGGCTTTGTTTATAGAATACTACGATAAAAAAAACATATCCTGGATGGCCGCCATTAAAAAAAAATTACAGATTTTAATACATACAATATAGGTATCAAATGAAAGAGCATTGAAAATATTTATTAAAACAAGCTTTTATTTTAAAATCCATCATTTTCTTGTATCGTACAATATTCTACCAAATAAAAGCTTGTCACGAGAGTGTTCACATTAAGTTTTGCCCAGATCTGTCTGTGATTTCCTGAACTAATCTAGTTTTTGACACGTTCTTCTTGTTGGAATAGAGAATTCTTACATACTATGAGATAGTAGCTTAAGTTAGTATACTACATTACATTTTTTTTTCTATTCATGGGTCTAGCGATAAATCGTGGTACGATTTGGTGGTAGTGTATACAAATGTTGTAATTAACAATTTGTAAGTGCCCACGTAGGTTCATACAAATCAAATATATTTTAATTCATAGATTTGTAAAGAGGGATGCCAATAGCGGTGGTTAGCAAAATAAATTAAAGTCTAAATAGTCTCTAATTTTTTTTTCTTTTCTTTACGCTAATTCTTGGGAATGAACTTAAAAATTGTCGACAAAAAAATGATCTTCCTATTTGAAAAATATTACATTCCTCGCATAACAAGGAGGTTCCCCTTCTTTCCTGACCCGCTAAATCTCCTCCTTATATACGTTCATTAATTTATTGATGCCTAAAATAATACATTTGTTTACCTTTAGCTGAAATCATTCTATTCAGAAAACAAACGTGTTGATAATATACACAGATTTACAGAAATTAATACCTTTGAGCCAAATCGATTCACGTATGTGAAGTTAAATTGAACATGTAATCGCTTATCAGAATCAGGAGCATTGGATCCTTCTGGGTAATTTGATTCGGCCCAATTAAACTGGGGCCCAAGTTTCTGAGAGGGGTTTAAAAAGTTGTAAACTACGATAAATTATGAAGGTAGTTTGGAGGGCGGCTATCGGCTCTGGTTTCGATTTCTGGTGGATTTGTCCCCGGAACGCGTTCTGGGAACTTTGGCACACTTCCAAATGGCTCTCGACCATTCCCACGCCCTAATTTCATCCGAACTAAAAATTATATGAGTCGTGACAAGACTGTAAATCTAGACTCAACCAGATTTTTCACTTTATATTGTCTAGATTTAATAGAAGATTAATTTTATCTTCGTTGTGGGTAATAACGTCTGTCGAAAACGAAATTAAACTTCTGCTTCGTTTTGTGTTACAAATATAGTGAGTGTAATTTTGTAGATTTTTAATGGGTAGCGTATGAACATACCTGTTACTTTAGAATTCATAATTGCTAGGATGCATTGTTTGTTGAAAATTGTGATATTTAGTTAGATTAGTTTGGTCAATATAGATATTTAAAATAACAAATAATCCCGGAAAGCCAAACATTCGTGGAGAGCTGGGGCTTACCATTACAAATAAAGTTTTATTCATCCTCATCGATCTTATGTGTACCACGAAAGTTATTCAAGGTCAAATGTCAAAATTTGAGGGGTTTGGATTTTTCTCGAAAACGGTAAAATTTATCAAAAACACATTCAATTGCGATTCTAAGAGTCACATTGCTGGGTGTGTACTCCCCACCTCTCCACCAATATTTGACTTTCCGGGAATTATTGTTATTTGACCACTATTTTATGTCTAAATTGACCGGACTTTGACGTTCTACCACTTTGTTAACATAACTTGAAAGATCACAAAAAAGTGATCCGACACATTATTTCCACAAAAAATAACAGCGTTCAGAAAACAAACACCAGGATAAAGTGGGAGTGAAAAATATACACGATTAAGACATCGATTACTGAGCTGAGGCACATTAATTTATGCACTTCGCTGAGTCCTCTGTTATATTCCTTTTTTGTATCTGCCTCCGAGATTCAAAAGAAAACAACGCTTTCATCGGTGAATGCTTTTAACTAGAAAAAAGAGCACTTTAAAAGTATTTATAGCGTCGAATTAATTAAGAGTAAAGATAGACGGGAATAATCGATGTAGGTATTTCGTATAAGATACTATTTTGATGATGTATAATTCTAATTTAGCACCTTTAACCTTTTATTTTCTTCATTTACTTTCAAAGCTAACATCAAGAATACATAACACATGATATCTGAATAGAAGAAGATTTGTATTTTTTCTATAAATTAGCTTCTATCTGTATTTGGCTATATACATAACCTAGTAGGGGCACTTATTGAGTTGAATTCAATACGCCTAGGCATGACGAGGAAATTACCAGATATTTCTCAGTCATCTAAATAGATATTGAAATAATGATATTCAAGTTTCATGGAGACTTTAAAGGCACTATAGTATGTAGTAGTACCCGTTTATAGGTACATTTTATTTATAGTGAAAAGTACACTTTTTATTTACAGGAGGTATTGTGTAACTCATACCTTATCAAAGGGTACGCTTCGGTACTGCACAAAGAGATTTGGGAATTGTGTGCCTTTGTTTCATGTACGTCAAATAGTGAAACGCAGTAAATTAATAACTATATGTAACTTTATTTAATAAAGAGATATTTGGACATGTTTTTGTCTAATTTTTTTAATGTTAATACTCATCAATTATCATATTGATTGACACGCAATGGGTCTCGGGGGTCGGACGAACACCTGAACAATTTAGGTTTCATTCTGGGTCTGGGTGGTTTGTGTATTCGTCTTTATGTATTCAATGTTACCACAACACTGGAAGATTCCTAGTGTAGAGGTATGAGTGTGGATGGTATTATTAGTAATAAAAAATATATTTGAAACATCCATTTATATGGTTATGCTTCGATAAAAATAGTGTCATAAAATATACGTCATTATTTATTTCTTATTCTCCTCAAAAAAAAATATTAAGGCGTAACTGAAATATGAGCCTGGGACTCCAAAGTAGAAGCAAAAATTCATATAAGTTGTAACGGTTTCAAAATACTTCATTTTTGATATTTGATAAACACCCGAGCCTTTCCTTTCCATTTTTTAAAACTGCAATTTCTACTTAACATTAATCGTGTTGAAACAAACCCTTTCATTTTAATATACTGTAATTAGAAAAACATATAAAACAATGTTACGGTTAGAAATTTAGCCTTCTTTTATAAAAGCGAGTAACAAAAGGTTTTATTACATTGAATACATTGTCAAAAGGATATGTCAGAATTCCACACGCGCCCGTCGCTTTGGCAAGCTTTGATTTCGAGGATTTGAGTTTCTTTTGACAGTATATGCGAAAATGAAATTTCATCGCACTTCGTACTTAAATATAAAACATTGTTATATGAAAGCTTTATCAATATTCTTACATCAGACCTATTGCTATTGTCATATGTAGGAAGTACACGAAAATTATATTAACATACAATTTGATTTTTTCGTTATGCTAAAGACCAGTAGAGTGTGGGAAAAACACATTAAAAGCCATGATATGTTTTTGAGTAATTCATCAGTGTTTTGCGATTTGTCTTGATGAAATTGTCATAACATATCAATAATGAGTCAATATCGACTGTACAGGCATTAATTGATGTGTAATCAATGTTTGTAAGCGGTTATGCGGTAGTAATAGCCTTATTTTTTTGTTCTCGAGGGGGAAACCTTCAAATGGTACCCGGAGCCGTGGGAGCGACGCAGGGTTTTGTGGGATTTTCACCGCACTAAAACCCCCTGGTAGCCTACCTCGGCGCTACAAAGAGGACTCCGGGAACTCCACAGGAACGCAACCGGAATCTTTTGAGCACGTTGGCCCATCGGCCATCCTCCCAGAAGGGGCCACTGGTCTAGTCTTTACGACGGTATGCGACCACACATACCGCCGTCCTTCCTGGACTCGTTGACCAAAGAATTACAGGGACGGATAGTAATAATGATTGACTCTCAAAACAAGTTCCGGGGTTTGAATTCCGGCCATGTAAAATTGATTTTTAGAATTAGAAATCTACTATCACTGGATTACGGTGAAGAAAACTTCGTGTAAAAACTTACATAGATAAAAATAAAAAAAATCTCTAAACACATATCTACGAATATCAAATTTGATAACGTTTATAATGAGTCATTGCGTATCTATAACATGCATTTTTCCTATATAATACCTTTTGTTTTTTTTTGATATCGAGGGAGAAACCTTCGAAAGGTACCCGACGCCGTGGGAGCATCGCCGAGTTATGTGGGATTTTTACCTCACTAAAACCCCTCCGGTGGCCATCCTCGGCTCTGAGTGGAGGACACCGGAGTGTCCTCCGAGCGCGATGCCCCCTTCGGACTCTTCCCAGTGAGCATTGTACTCAGTGCGCCTCCTTAGTGTCCTACACGGGGTCGCTTGGCTGGACGGTTCGAGCTCCCTTTATTACCGCCCGCAACCCCTGAAGTCCCTTTTAGTCGCCTCTTACGACAGGCAGGGGATACCGTAGCCATATTCTGATCCCGGAATATTCCTATTTAATACCTACTCACCGTTTTCGAAATGTAAACATTACCCTTCTAATGCAGTCGGGTAATTATTTAATGATATTTCTAACAGCTGCATACGTTCTTACCTGAAACAAATATAAGATTTAAGTTTTTAATTTGAACACATAAACAAAAAACATTAGTTATTTGTGTTGAGCATATGTGGTGGCAACAACGGTCATCGCGCTTTAGCTGCCATAGGAATTAACCACAATGTACGTCAACGAAATATGAGTATTAGGCACTTGTAACAATTAATTAGCGTTGATTAAAATATTCAATAAATCAGTATGACTTTTGACTTCAGTATCAATATGACTCAGCATTTGGTGTGTATCACTTGTTACCTTCATACTTCACAAAACCACAATAATAGACACGCACCACACACACCTACACAAATTTTCAATGTTCTCCCAAATGCATATCATAGATGAAGCTTACGTAACTAAACTTCATCTATATTACATTATGTTAATAATAAATGCTGTTTCGTGTCATGTTAAAAAGTAGAAAAAAAAATTCTGTTTGAGGTTTAAGGCACAGGACTTTAGCACAAAACTGGAGAAGGTTTCAAACAAATTTCAAAACAGGTAATACTGACCATTAATGTAGGATATTTAAAATCAGAGATATGTCAGATAATTATGTAGTATGCGAGGTTGAAGCTAATATCTTCTATCTTATCGAGTAAGCTTTGCTATGAAAATGCTATTGCTATAGCATATATTGTATAGCTCGCATTTCATGTTTCAAACAAAACATAGCTTAGTTACCAGAGCTTGCTAGCTATGAAAAGGAAATCAAGCAATTCTATAGGAGTATTTAATAAACATTAACAGGTTAGCTTTGTCGCTTATCTCTGATGAAAGGCCAGCCTAGGCTTCTGAAGTGGTGGCCTTAGGCTTTTCTTTGTTCAGACTGCACGAAGACTTAACGTGACCTCCGCAGCACGGCAATACGAAAGATATTTAGCCGCTGGCGTATGCCCATGTGATAGCCTAATGGTTGAAACTTGCCTTCTCGATCGGGAGGTCCGAGGTTCAAACCCAGGCACGAACCTCTGAATTTTTTCTAAAATTATGTGCGTATTAGAAATTCATTATGATTGCTTTTCTTTGAAGGAAAACATCGTGAGCAGACCAACACACCCGAGAGTTCTTTAAAAAAAATAAGTTCTCGGAGGTGTGTGAAGTCCACCAATTCGCACTTGGCTTGCGCGGTGGACTATGGCCAAACTCTCTCATTCAGAGAGAAGACCCTCCCACTGCTGGGAGTGGGACAATAATGGGTTGACGACGTATGCCCATACTTCTTCCATCTGCGCGTGGTGTTACTTAACATTGAATTTGTAGATCAGTTACGATGTATATATGGCTATTATCGTTTGAAGTTAAGTTAATGATGTTCATATCGTTAAACCAGAAATGGGGAAACGCTTGTCTTTTAAGTTTCTATGTTTTATATCATCGTAAAAATAACATAATGTCAAGTGTCTTTTTACGGTGTGTTAACTTCAATTAATTATTGAAGTGAATCTTCTTTATCGGGGTTGGAAAAAAATTTACTGTAACATTTTTCGTTACGCGCCATCTTTTTCCGTTACGCGCCATCTTTTTCTTATCCCTACCACGCGTGATATTAAATAGATTATTATAGATTAGATTATTAGGTAAAGTTTAATAAAAACCTTTTATTAAACTTTATCTAATTTAACTTTATTTAACCAATTTCTGTAAAGTTGCATATAGTAAATTATTTTTTGAAAAATAACGTCATAAAGAAGTCTCACTTCTTACGAGTGTACGCTAGTGCACGCACACATTTTTTGTTTTTTTTTTTTATACTACGATCTTGACAACGTACAACTGCTGTATAAAGTTAGTAATTGCAAAATGATTATTGAGGAAAAAAACAAATGTTATATTCCAGTTCTGGATCTGATCAATAATATTGGTGCTGGTGGAGTATTTGTACGTGAGGATTTTAATTTAGAGTATCATAGTCCTTCCATTATAAATGCGTTATGATAATAAGGACTTAGTAATACCCCATCATTAAAAAATTTTTGAACACAGAACGAAAGTTAGACTTTCCTTCTAATAAAATCTTTTTTCGTCATGAAATTGGAATTTAAAAGCTTATTTACGGCAAGGTAAGAAGCCAAGCCAAGGTAAGAAGAAGGCAAGTTTTTAAGGTGGTAGAACCAGTGTAGTTCGACCGGGGAAGTACCACCGCCACACCTATTTCTAGCGTGAAGCATAGAAGGGTGTGGTTGCCGGCAAACTTTCACATGAGGCGACCATCATAGTCCTCAGGAGTAGCAACGCATCTGTTATTGACTTCAGATGGAACCCATGTTCTGTATAAAGTTGATTACAGATGTCTATGGGCGGCAGTGACCACTTACCATCAGGTGGACTACATTCTCGTTTGCTACTTCAGTCAAATAAAAAAAAAAGCCAAAATGAAATGCCTAGATCTCGGGTGTTCAATAAATAACCTATTAAAACAGAAATCATTACCCAACATCAGATTCTATCCGGTTTGCGATTTCTATACCTAGAAAAAAGTTATATTATAGTGTTAAAAGTCTTTTCACGTGAATATAAATTAGATAACACATTTTCCTTCTCGAGGTGAGACCGTTAACTCGGGCTATTGTCAGTTACAGCGCTTTGTCGCGTAACGGCACGGGAACAGTTACGGTAACTACGTGAAATAGTTTACGACAATAGCGCATTGTCGTAAACCGTTTCATCTAGCGTAATGTTCACTGAGAGCAAAATGCATTAAAATTTTAACAGCTTTAGCTTCAAGTAGTTTCCAAAATTTTACCTTCCCGTTCACGATTTCCCTGTGTTATAAATTATATGACTACGCACAAAAATATATGCGTCAACATGAGGACAAATGATTGATATATTGAAATTATTTGGGTAGAGTTAAATATAATCTGCTTGAAAAAGTTTCGAATGTGATCCAAGTATCGTTTTGGAAAAATACTAATTTAGTAGGAACTAATTTCATTATATCTGTATAAGTTTTACTGATATGATTTTATCGTAAATATGTGTAATAAAAATATTTTTCACCTTGAAGTATTAATTTGGTATTGTCAGATACAGCGTTTGTCGCGAAACGTTACGGTTACGGTAACGACATGAAATAGTTTACGACAACGCATTGTCATATACCGTCTCATTTAGCGTAATGTTCATTGCGTAACTGCATTTACATTTTACAGAATCACGATATTATCAAAGTATTATGAATCTAGTCTCGTCAATCCATTATTGTTCCACTCCTGAGCACGGATCTTCTCTCAGAATGAGATAGTTTTAGGCCATAGTCCACCGCGCTGGCCAAGTGCGAATTGGTGGACATGAATCTAGGACACAATATAATATAATATAGAAAATATAAATAGATGGATGTATGGAAATCCTACAATTTGAACAGTGGAACACGTTGCAGTTCAATTCCGAAGGCACCAGTACCGCACCTATTTCAACCTATTACCAGGGTCTTTAGCGGTATAGTATATTGATTTGAAGGGTGTGGTTAGGGAGATACACTTACCCGATCACACTTATCATTCCAACTTAGTCTTCAGTGGCAGCAATGCATATGTGGCCTACCTCAGATAAGACTCTAATCTTATTTCGGGTTGATTACAGAACTAAAAATATATTTCTAAGACTATTATAATAATGTAGTTGGATAAAAAGGTTTCATTCAAAGAGTAAAGTATTCTCTTATTCAGTCGTTAATCCCGATTATTGCCTCTTACAGCGTTTGGAAACATGACATTACAGTTACAATTCGCGAAATAGTTTACGACAATAGAGCATTGTCGTAAACCGTTTCATCCCGCTTTATGTTCTCTGCACGAACTGTAGTTAATTTCAACAACGTGTAACTTTATTTAAGAACGAAGCTCGTCTTTCGAAAATCCTTTGAAAATTTTGCTAATTATTTGTTAAAGTAGTATGAAAGCAATGTACCTCATAATTCTCAGACTGAAATAAATATGTAATCTATACTCTATACTTATAAATAAAATTGAAGTGTCTGTTTGTAATATCAAAATAACAGCTTTTTATCAATTGCATATGAAAGTATACATGATACTGATAACAAAACAACAATCAGTAAAATTTTTGTCTGTCTGTCTGTCTGTCTGTCTGTCTGTCTGTCTGTCTGTCTGTCTGTCTGTCTGTCTGTCTGTCTGTCTGTTTGTTTGGGGTAATCTCCGAAACCGCTGGACCGATTTTATCGGGATTTTCACTATTAGATAGCTAATTTTACAGCGCGTAACTTAGGCTACTTTTATTGCAGAAAAATAATTAGGGTACTTTGGTAAAACATAAAAACCTTCAAAAAATACCTCCGCTTTATGCAGGTCAAATGATAACTTAGGTTCAGCCGATATGGTTTACATGAAACTTGGAGTGAACCTTGAGTATCTAAAATAACATAATATGATAAAATAATTGACCTTCAACTCCTCAACCCTCATGATGCAGGGGTACTGCCCGCCTAAGCCGCAAGAGCTCCTCATTTTCTGCTTTCCAATTTGTTATAACGTTTTTGAGCAAAAACAAATAATGAAAAATTTGACCCTCAACTCCTCAACCTTCATGATGGTATTCCTCAACCTTGATGATGGTATTGCCTGCCTTAACCGTAAAAGTTAGATTTTTTTTACTTACAAATATTTAAGGAGGTTTGTAAGCAGAAACAAATGATGTAAAAATTGACCTTTACTTCCCTATGATTCGAGGATACATCGTTAACCCATTATTGTCCCACTGCCGTGCCCCGTGCTCTCGGAATTAGAAAATTTTAGGCCATAGTCCACCGCGCTGGCCAAGTGCGAATTGGTGGACTTCACATACCTCCGAGAACTTTTTTTTAACGAATTCTCGGGAGTCTGGGTTTCCTCACAATGTTTTCCTTCACCGAAAAGCAGTGAGTGATAATTAATTTCTACTGCGCACATAAAACAGTGGTGCGTGCCTGGGTTTGAACCTTGGACCTCCCGATTAAGAGGGCAAGTTTCAAGTTTCACTGCTCTTGATTCGAGGACACCTACTGCATATTCTACAGAACTTGGCCATTAGGTGCTTTCATCCATACGAATAAATGTAATTTAAATGTCTTTTGGATATGAGAATTCTACTTTTTATTAAATTAATATGGAAATGGATATTCCGTTTTTTAATTCACGATCTACCTTTTTGTAATAAATCTACTTCGTAAAAACAAATTTATACCTACAAAAAACAAAGGAAATATAATTAATTCGACTTATTTTCGGAGTAGTTACTTACCTCAGCTAATAACGAGGTGGGTAACTACTTATACATAAAGTAAACAATATTCACGATTATAACTATAGATACACCTACACAGGCAGACACATCACGATGCTGCCGCAACCGAGCATTCTCAACTTTCAAGCGTGTTTAGAAAGATTTACTTTGTGTATTGTTTTAATAAGGGATAACAGATGTCGCTGGATGTATCCTGAGTTACGCCAAGGGCTAATTCCTGAAGTTTGTAGGTATATAAAAGTGACTGAATTATTATGAGTTCAAATTCGATTACGTTGGATTCAATTGGTACGATTTGTTTAAAACAGGGACTTTATAACGTATCACTATTAATTATATGCAGGTAATATTATATTTTATCTTAACGTAATGATATACTCAACTGACTTCGAAAAGGAGAAGGATCAATTCGGAGGACGAATTGATCCTCCTGATTTTTCGGCCAACTGAGGAAGTATTTTCTTTCATTCAATGGAGTTTACTTGCAGTTTGATACTATTGTCATCATTCATAACTTCAGAAATATGTGAGATTGCGATGGAGCATCATATAAGATATTTTGGCATATGTACCTATCTATGTAAAATTGAAACGGTTATCTTCGTTTAAGTCATCGACTTGCATGGATTATTAACAAGAGCTGTTAATAATAGTAGTCATGCTGTACAATGTGTACAAGTACCTACTGGTATTAATAAATATTTAAAGGGGGGGGGGGGACTTTCATGTGACAAATGTTATCTATTTACACAATATTAATAAGAAACAACAGGTGGAGCTTGAAATATTCAAGGAATTTTCAATCAAATAAATGGGGCTTTTTGCCGTTTTGTTTATAAATAATGGTACGGAACCCTTCGTGAGCGAGTCCGCTTCGAAGTTGCTAAGTTGCTATCAGTCCTACCGAAAAAATGTTGTTTAGTTAAAAAAATTATAGACATAAAATTGGATACGTAGGTATATGTCATGTGTCCCTGTAATTCCGGGATTAGAATAGGGCTACGGCATCCCCTGCCTGTCGTAAGAGGTGACTAAAAGGGGCTTCCGGGGTTGCAGACGGCTAGAGTGGGGGAGCTCGAACCGTTCGGTCAGGCAATCCCGGGAAGGACGGAGGTATGTGTGGTCGCATATCGTCGTAAAGACTAGACGGAGCGGTGAGCCCAGCCGCCTATCTGGGAGGAGCCCGATAAGACAACGCACTCGGAGAATTCCGGTTGAAGTTTCGAGATCCCGGAGTCCTCCTTTTAGCGCCGAGGACGGCCACCGGGGGGGTTTTAGTGCGGTAAAAATCCCACATAACCCTGCGTCGCTCCCGCGACGTCGTGTACCTTTTGAAGGTTTCCCCCTCGAGAACGAAAAAAAAAGGTATATGTCATGTATTTTTTAAACGCGGGCGAAGCTGCGGGTTTCAGTTAGTTATGAATATGAATGATTTGAATTTATCCTGATTTTAGTCTTAGATGCTTTGTTGTCTATAAAAACTAAGATGAAAATTGTCCTGTTAAATATTATGCCCTAGATAATTAAGATCAGAACTCAGCAGAGTTTAGCACAATATTTATTAACGAGAGAAAATTCACGATGACAATTTACTGGCAAAAGTTATAGAGAGACACTGACAGGAATTTCATTTTAAACAAACCAATTCGTACCTCTTAATTTCCTAAATAGTTAATAATTTAGATAGATAGTACAATACTGCAATAAACCCTTACTAGTTGGGTACAACCCATTATTGTCCCACTGCTGGGCACAGGTCTTCTCACAGAATGAGAGAGTTTTTAGGCCATAGTCTACCACGCTGGCCAAGTGCGAATTGGTGGACTTCACACACCTCCGAGAACTTTTTTTTTTTATAAAGAACTCTCGGGTGTGTAGGTTTCCTCACGATGTTTTCCATCACCGAAAACTAGTGATAATTAATGTATAATACGCACATAAATCAGTGGTGCGTGCCTGGGTTTGAACCTCGGACCTCCCGATTGAGAGGGCAAGTTTCAACCATTAGGCTATCACTGCTCTGCCTTACTAGTTACACACTATTAAGTTAATTGAGCTGTTGCGGTTATCTAATAACGCCTAACGTTTTCTATATCGCTCTACACGAGGATTTCCTCGTTGTATACACAGAAAACGGATACGATAACATTCACACCTGTAATATAATTAACACTTTTACACTCATAGTCCTACTCTAATTTCTCTGTCGTACCAATGACATACCCAAACACTCAAATTAAAAATAGAAAATCTGACTTTATCCTTTAGATCTGGCCGGGGATTGAACACGGAACACATTGATCAGATCGGTCTCTCAATCGATTTCCAATGGACTTTCATTTGAGGGTAATTAATATTTATCCATAGGGAGTGGCAACGCAACTGTTTTTCAATTTGGGTAGGAGAAAGAATCTTTAAGATTTTGGAATTTGGTCACATATGTCTATAGCCGGTAGTAACCACTGACCAACAGGTAAACTTCCTCACTATTTAAATTTAATAAAATAACACAAAGATAAGCACACAAACACCCAGATCCAGAATATTCATTGATTGAGTCACTGAATTAGTTAAAGCAAAATGAGCACGGGTCGCTCTCCACCAGGTGGACCGATGATCTGAAGAAGACAGCGGGAAACCGTTGGATTCAGAGGGCACAGGACCGGTTGGAGTGACGTCATTTAGGGGAGTCCTATGTCCAGCAGCGGACCTCAAAGGGCTGATCGATGTATAGATGGAGTCACTGAATGCTGATACTAATTCTTAATTGGCTTTTTGAAGTCTCTGCTGGACAGGGGCATGCATAGACAACCTAAGTATAGTTAAGAAATATAATCTTTATATAGGTTAACCGGTTCAGGCAAACCAACTAACCCGTTGGATGGATAGTCAACTGAGCTATTGTTAGCTTGTTACGTGCACAATGTCCGTGGCGAGGTGAGCCCTATTGTTTTCATTTAACTACCGTAAACTAGAGTGACGTGAAGGGATGATCCATTTAGCGCAGCGGTAACCGATCTGGCACGCAGAGTCCCGGGTTTGATTCCGGTCAGGTTATTTTAATAAGGAATTTAGGTTTACTATGGGTTTGTCTTTTTTGTGTGTTTAGTATCCACGTTACTGTGATTATAATATCTAGCATATATATCAATATGTACATAATTATATGTTGCTTATAAATTGTTTATTTTAAAGTTGAACAACTCTTTCGGTGTAACGTATTCTCCACGAAATGTCAATAAAATTTTGTACCAAGTAGGTACTTAATACTGCAATAATATATAATAAACAATGCTGTTAAGTACGGTTTAGTGCCGTAGAAATATAAATAAAGAAAATATTATGTTAACCCAATTGTAACACCAATTATGATAACAATATTAAATTAAAACTTTGTTAACTAGATTTCCAGCCAGAACCCATTTTAGTGCCAAGAAATGAAGATACCGCATTATGTTGGTACCATCAGATTACACATAACTTAAGGGTGGCTCTTTGTCAGAATTATAGGTTTATTTTATAGATATCTATAAAGTAGTTATATTTATCACAGTTGGCTAAATGCTTAGCTAGAATCAGTGAAAAATAGAAACGCCTATTAATAAAAACGGCGGACAACTTTGCTACGTTTTTGGATATATTTAGATGTTAATTTCACATAACGGCGTCTATAGCTTTAATTTTATATAAGTAAATAGCAAAGGTTTAAGTAGCAAACGAGCGTGAATTGCAGATTGCCGAGTCAATATATTTATTTAGAACGTTAAAGATTTTTAATATGGATATAGTCACTAGAAGATGTTAATAGGTTAGATAATTATGTAACAGCTTAAGACAGAAGGTCCCTTAAGTAGGGACTGAATAAATTAATAAACGACTTGGTATTATATGGATTTCACAACTTTTTCCGTAGAAGAACTGAATTGCGAGATTGGGTTTTTAAGAGATTGGGTTTTTAAAAAGTATTGTATTTATGGGATAGTTTAGATGGGATATTACTATTCAATACATAATTTAATTTACTCAGACCAAAACCTTAGATGTTAACTCTATTGAACGTCATGAATCGCGAATAAACAAATGCCTTACCCCGCGATGTGAAGGACGACGTAATGCTAAAAATATAAAATCCAATCTACCTTTCACAGAAAGATATATAGGCTTTATGGTAATACAAACTGATGTCCAATTCATACTGATATGACCTGATCAGATAAGGTATGCTTATAACGTCTGCAGCCGCTCGCTTAAACAGGCCTCTGTTATAATGGAATCGGAATTGGATTCAGAGATATGAAATGCTTTTGCCGTGTAATTTTGCAATGATTTTACATTTTTCGTTTACCTATTATTGTACCTGCTTTCAGGTGCCATTAATTCGAAATCGTCAAGCATTACTGTCCTACTGTAGGGGACAGGCCTCTTCTAAGGTTGACGAATTTCAAACGACAAGGCTATCGTTTCCTGAAGACTCGATTAATCATAAGTGAGCAATTGGAATTAGTTAAGCTGTGTTTTTGTAAAGAAAAAGGGATATTGTTGTTGGTTGCATTTTAATAATCGATCATTATTAAGCTATATCATTATACTCTTATTGTATTAAATTTTTTGACATATCGAAAGCATTGCGCACTCACATTTACAAGTCACTTACTCTAGAGAAGAATTGGTGTGCATGCTAAATATGAATGCGTAAATCGTTCCCTAAAGTGGACGTAGATTTAAATATTACTTGACCACAATAATTAGGCGCATAAAACAAAAGTGGTTCAATACTCCGCATCTCGCTTCTTACCGCGCGCGACCCTAGTGACGTGTCGTCGTGTATCGTCTAGGTGTTTACGTTAGCCAGCACGTGTTTAATGTTATTTTGTTATAATGTTAGTTTAATGAGGGATTGTTGAATTACTATTAAATTACTATTAAATTAGTTGATTATACGTCATTAAAGCTCAAAATGGGTAGGAAACAGACTATTCGTGGAGGAGAAAGGACTCTTACATTCAAAATATGATTTTTTTTTAACAAGAGAAGAATATTGGGCTCAGTATTCCTGTCTCCCAAGTGGAAAATCGAATGTGTGCTGCAACAGGCATCAGTCTCTTATACACATAAAAAAGAAAGAAAATATTCTATGTCTGCGAATATATTAAACACATGAAAGTGCTTTAATAAATACTCGACTATTGAACATACACCACTATGGTGTATGTTTTAATAATGGTATACCTACATACTTTTGGTATTTGATAATAGAATATACTTCGTATCGGTGTGGGAAATTTCTAGTTCTAATGACGTTTCATCTGTCGTGCGCCTAATTGTTTTGGTTGAGTAGTATTTTGTCTAATCACTACATAGTATTAAAACAAAGTCGCTTCCCGCTGTCTGTCCCTATGTATGCTTAGATCTTTAAAACTACGCTACGGATTTCAAGGCCGTTTAAATAGGCAGAGTGATTCAAGAGGAAAGTTTTCATGTATAATCTACATGCATAATATAGTGGAGGAACACTGTCAATTTTAGATTTTTGACTTTTAGGCGGAAGGAAGTTCCCTGGGTCAACTAGTTATTATTAATAAGAAACACTTATTACTCTTACTTTATGCAATAGTTATAAATAAGGTACGAATTCTGTTTCATCCCCTAAAAATAATTATATGTATACTTTTGTTTGTGTTAAGCTCAAGGTTGTTTCAAAAATATCGTAATGGAGATAAATTTAGCGGCAAATCTGATGAATTTCAGACGAGGCTCGATTGAAAGTTTTCGGATTCGGCAGAAGTCGAGACCGGACCGGAGATTCACGAAAAGAAAAATATAACCAACGGCGTGGGCCGTTTTGTATGTAACTGTTCGGAATATTTCGGCTATTTTAAGAAATGCTTTGGAAACATTTTCTTCTTTCACAGGGGCTCCTTGTGTCAAGTTACTTTTGTGCAATAAAGAGCTATTTTCGTAATTGGGTTTCTTTAGACACCTCGTAGTTAACAGTAAATGGTTAAGCAATTTATAGTTGTATATTTCCATCAAATACCGTACGATGAGATACAGGAAGTTGGTTACTTAAAAAATATTTTGAACGTTTATACTTTTTATAATGTAGAAGTACAAGTACGCAGTCCATCTGATACTAACTGGCCTCTTACGTTCATGTACACTGTAGTCAAACCTAAAAATATTTAAGTTTTAAGTGAGGTGTAGCAACATGATTATCGCTAATAATCATGTTGCTACATTTAAGGAACGTTTGAACGTCTTGCGTAAGTATATATTTCTTAATAGCTTTCAAATCAGATTTACGTTACTATTTAAAATCTCTCGCTCCAGAGTCAAATTACAAAGGATTTGCCTTAAAATCTTATGAACATTATAAGTGCAAAAGTTTGCGAGAATATATATGAGTTTTTTACTCTTTCCCGCAAAAACAAAAATTGGTAAACACACACACATACACACGCTTTTTGCACTCATAGCCCCACACTAGGATTTTCTCCTGTATCGTGGGTACCATGGACACACACAAGACGAATACATAAACACCCAGACCTGGAACATGAATCTAAACTCATTATTCAGATACCTGTCTTACCGCACCCGGGATCCATTGCGCGTTAGACCGGTATGGTAACCGCTCCGCCACGCGGGTCAACCGGTTAGTTTATGACCCAGATTCACACATAGGATTCTTATTACCGCGATAGATTACGTAAGAAGCCGCGCGAGTTACCTGGTAATGTATATGTTGATGATGATCATAAATGCATTATATGTAATTTATTTTGAAGGTTTAGCATATTTAAACAAGTAAACTGTCATTTTCAACTATAGGAATCGAAGTTTAGTAATATACGTGTACTCATGTTATCCAATATCTACATAGAAGAGCGAGGTATATGAGAATAAACAATTGCATTGAGGTCGTAGCAAAACTGAATTACGAGCAAGAAATACGAGCACTACCTGCTAACAATACAAAACATACTACTAACTTGAATGTACCTCCAAAAATGTAAGTAACACCCTCAACATCCGATGCCAGTTCTGAAACCAATATTGACAATCTCAACTGACGGTCTTACAGTCAAAAGCACTTTTAGCCTGGAAAGAACCAATAAATGTGTAACCAGTGTAGTTCGACCGGGGAAGTACCACCGCCACCCCAATTTCTAGTGTGAAGCATTTCTTGCGTATCGATAGAAGGGTGTGGTTACCACCACACTTTCACATGAGGCGACCATCATAGTCTTCGGGAGTAGCAACGCATCTGTGATTGACTTCAGATGGAACCCATGTTCTGTATATAGTTGATTATAGATGTCCACGGGTGGCAGTGACCACTTACCATCAGGTGGACTTAATGCTCGTTTGCTACTTCAGTCAGATAAAAAAAGAAACACCTGTAAATATATTTCTTAGAAAATCGTAAATATTTCGGCTCCCGAAAAACATCGTTAATTATAAATCCAAAATTTAGGGAAAATCTCGATGTTGGCTACACGGAGAACGGGTGGAGTATAAAATAAATTTAAGCGATGAAAAGCTTGTGGTGGTCGGGATAGACGGCGTAAGCTCCTTCCTAAAGCTTCCGAAGCGGGGATTAAACGTGCTAATGTAGAGTCGAGGAGAGCGAACGCCCAAGTACATGCACATTTAAAATACCAGCGTGTTAGAGCTCTTTGAGTTTAAGTTTTAATAATATCGAAAATTATGCTTAAACTTTGCATTTTTAATAGCGCATTATACCGTAAAACTAGGAATTTTAAATTTCGACTTAAAATATTCGCTATTCCATAACATTTTTATTAATTTAGAAGATAAACGTATATATTTATATAGTAATATTATCGCGGAATCGATACATTTTATTCCAGTTATGAGAAAGTTACTTATGATGTGCGGTTTTTTACTACCACAGTTTCCAAGTTTTCATGACCACAATTTATATAACTCGGCTAAAATATCGTTAAATTTAATTTAAAACCGAATATCTGAGTACCTGTTGCATATTAAAATTTAGAATATATTAAAGCGCAAGGCTCATCTAGTCACTTTATATTGTCTAGAATCTAAAACACTTCAGGATGTCATTTGCAGAGTTCCGGGATGCGAGTGGAATGATAATAAGCAGGATTTCATCTTCATTAACGAACAATGCAGGACTATCTCTAAATAGGCCAAGCTTCTCTAAATTACAAAAGCATCACTTTGGCTCGAGCAGTTTGGTTAGTACATTTTTTATTTGCGAGAGTTATGTAAATTAGTCCAGAAACCACTTTTAGAGACAATTCAGGATGAAAACGCTTTAGAATCTGTTTGTACAATCTATTTTTTTGCAGTAAAGTTGTTGATAAAAATATCACATTAGAATTAAAGCAAAGATCAACCCATTTATTTACATCGTTGTTTTAAAATATCACACTTAAATTAAAGAAAAGATCTTTTTATTTACATTTTATTCCTTGTTATTTTTTTAGTATTAACTTTGAATTATCAAAACAATTTGTTAGTTTTTAATTTATTGCCTTTTTTCCGAATGGCTCAGTTATATATACGTACGTCCAATTCTTTGTCACGCTGTACTGCGATAGTTTCCTGATCTTCATATAAAACAACATATTATCAAAACAAACAATCCAATAGGTTTAAATTGATTGTTAACATCACTACATAGTATAAAATGAAGTCGCTTCCCGCTATATATGTCGCTGTCTGTCCCTATGTATGCTTAGGATCTTTAAAACTACGCTACGGATTTTAATACAGTTTTTTTAATGGATAGAGTGATTAGAGAAGAAGGTTTTTATGTTTAGTGCATGCATAATATAGTGGAGGAACACTGATGATTTTAAATTTGTGACTTTTAGGCGGAACGAAGTTCGCCGGGTCAGCTAGTTAAAGATAATTTCAACTAGCAAATGTACATTTGTCACCGTTTTCAACATTTTATGATAGAGAGTTTATATTTTAATATATTTTGTCATCGTAGTATTTGTTTTCCACTTTTCCGTCAATAGCATTTACGCAATCGGGTTATTTGATTTAATAATAATTTATTTACCTTATTTACGTAATAACTACAACATAAGTTAAATTGATATAAAGTTTCTTAAAAAAATTGGGAGAAAAGTGCCTCCAATTCTGCAAATGCATAAAAGTCTTACTTACATATTCATTTCACTTTTTTAATTTATTGTTATTTAGGTAAGCATTTTGTTATAAAATTTACGTAATACAGTGTTTATATAAACATATTTATTTATTAAGTTTGTGAAATATCCTTGACATATATTTTTATGAATTAAATGGCAAAAGTTTGTCCAAAAAGGTACCAACAATTAAAGATGAACGCGGTCATAATAATATGGAAATAAAATAAATTCGAAAAAAAGATTTCCCATGTAAAATAAATGTTCAGGAAGGTAATATTAATAAATTATAACCTAAAACCCTCCTGAATAAATGGCCTATCATATTTAAGAAGATTTATTCAAATCTGACCAGGACTTCCGGCGATTAGAGTATTTAAACAAACAAAAAAGTAAACTCTTCCGCTTAATAATATCACAAGTATATAAATATATAGAAATAGCAACTTAAATATAATATATGTTACAGTGAATGTTTATTTAAACATTCGAATCCCCCTCATCCCTCATCGACATTCGTAAATGCGAGTATCTAGATTTGGCGACATTTTTTTTTGGTTCTCAAACTGCGCTTCTATTTCATTGGATACGTATATAGACTTTTTTGCATAAGCACCGTAATACAACATTCGCACAATTCATATTACTAGTACCCGTCGCAACAGTCGAAATTCGACCGTTATTTAAATAAAAAAACTAAACTTCATATTTGCCAAAGTAGCACGAATACTTCTAAAATTCAAATAAATTGTAATCATTTTCAAGTTATTTTGAACGCACCCGTTAAGGGTATAAAGAGGTGTAATTAACTAATGTGTATTTAAAAGCAATAGCGGGTATTTTGAGAAAGACATCTGACATTTTTGACGTTATGTGTTTTCATAGTAAGACATTGAATGTTTTATTTCGTTTGTATGTGGTTTTATGCATTATTTGAAAAAAATAGTAACTTAACGAAATCCTTCTCTAAATCAACTGTAACCATGCGTAATTTCATACTCCTCCTTCTGCGGTAAGTATCTAATAAACGAATCAAAAGTTTTTGCTTCACGTATTAATATATAGATTAAAAGCAAGCCAATACTCGCTACATCACTAGTATATGTGTTATTACAGCAAAAGGCTACAGTAATAGTAATTACCTATGGCAAAGTTAGATAGAACTTGTGTTGTTTTAGGCCCTCAAGATAGAAGTTGCCTCAGGCTATTATGGGATGACCCAGCACAGACAGTTGCAAATGATGTTTGCCAGGCAGTTGGCTGTAGTTCCCAAGAGCCTTTAACTTGTAATAAATGATATTTACCGAAGAAACATCTGTGAACTGTTACAGCACAGTTAATATATTGCAGTACATTTTATTGTGTATAAAGTTCCTTTGTTCCTTGAAACATGCTCATTTTTATACGACTCCCTAGGAATGTAAATAATAGAAGTAGTATACTTCTGTATAATAACGTCAGTTACTTACTGTCTTTTTAGCGGAAATGTTATGTTAAAATTAATTCAACCATTCTCAAGGTACATCTGTATTCTATTTATGTATTTTGTGTTTATGAACACTCTAAAAATAAACGCGATTTTTTACTGCAACGTATAAAAACTATTTATCTATATTCAACTTCATAATAGAGTGGTTTAATTTCGAGTATTGCACAGTATGTAAAAAAGTCAAACTAACTCAATAAAGTTAAAGTGGTAGTAATGTTTCCTGCATGAGATGTAATAATATTACTGAGTTACTAACATGATTTGATAAAATTTTGTTGTGACAAGCAGAAAAAATATCGGCATCAAGTTTGACTGTTAATATAAATTATGATATCGAGAGACAGCCATTGGCAGATGTGACCACTTAATTAAATAACTATAAAAAAGTGGCCCACCTACTTGTCTAAGAATTTGCTGTGCTACGCAGCAAGTTTGCAATCCACACAAATGGAGTCGCGATGTTCCTTTCTTTATAAATCGTTAAGATTAAGTAAATATAAAAGAAAAGTTCGAAAATCTTCGTCTAATCCAGCACTTATATTAAATTTGAGAAGTTTATCTCTCTCTCGTCTAATGAAAACAGAAATATAATCTCAGATAGCAGCAGTTAAAATAATAGAGGCTATTGATTTTTTCTAATACCGTAAATTCCATTATACATTCATTTCATTACTTCCGAGGACTAAGATAGTCAACTCATATAAAAGTTAGCCGGTAACCACAATCTGTTCCACACCTGTTTCTATCGTGAAGCAGTTCTTGCGTTTCGATGGAAGTAGTAGTGGTAGCAGTAGGTGTGGTGGTGGTACATCCCCAGTCGAACTACACTGGTTCTATCTTCTATCCATTATTGTCCCACTGCTGGGCACGGGTCTTCTCTCAGAATGAGACAATTCAGGCCATAGTCCACCGCGCTGGCCAAGTGCGAATTGGTGAACACTGGTTGTACCACCTCATAAATGAATTAGCCGGAACGACATCTGTATATGTTTCTACCTTGTTAAACCTAAACACAGAAGTGTTTAAATCTGCTGTTATAAAGCCGTAATGGGTCTAACAAACTATAGTTAAACCATTACATAAAACGTAAAATAACTTTAACCCATATTAAATGTGCAGTGCAAGGTGAAGGGAAGATAACGCGGAAATAAATAAGTTATCGCTTGACGGGTTTCACGCCTTGGCACTGTGTCCAAAGCCTATAAATCCGTTTAGCTAACAATGTAAGGCAGCGATCGGATATGTCTTGATGTAACTCTCTCTCTTAGATATTTGTTAGCGTAAGCGGAATGGTAATTAAGGAAGGTCTTTATAATTGGTATCGCAATGGTATCGCAAATTACATAGATAAATTTACTATTTTTTTATAATCTAAGTTAATGCTGCGACAGGCTTCAGCAAAGTGGTGCAAATTAAGGGAAGTTCATGTTCATTAAACGCCGAAAGCCGGGTCAAATTATTATTATTATTGTATCAACTCCGCCAACTTCTATTACATTTACTGTGCTAAGTACTATACTATGCTATCTCATGTGTTAAGCAAGGTTATAAGCTGTATGTAAGTCAAAGTTAAGCTAAATGCGATCTAGTTCTGCGTGAAAGAGAAACGAGAACATCCATGCAGTCAGATCATACAAAATCCTAGTGGATTCTAGTGACGAACATTACGAGAGATCATACTTATTATTAACCTGGTTTCCATATAACACATCTCAACTAGACTGATGTAAATTAATATACTAGCTGTCCCGACAAACGTTTTTTTGCCATATAAAAAATAAAAAAAATATTAAGGGTGGACAACCCTTATGGGGTATGAAAAATAGATGTTGGCCGATTCTCAGACCTACTGAATAAGCATATAAAATTTGGTAAAAATCGGTCAAGCCGTTTCGGAGGAGTATGGCAACAAAAACTGTGACACGAGAATTTTATATGTTAGATACTCTTTATGGTAAAAGTTTCAATAGGACAGCAAAAAAATCCGACTTAATTGTACAAGGCACTGTATGTCCACTAGACCTTCGAAAGCTGGAAAATGTTGTTGATGATTGTTTTATGTACATCCTACACGGTTTTCCAAATTTGCACAGCAGATCTAAATATGCAGTAAAATTGACTTATTTCCATTTGTTTTGATAAATTTGGCTTAGTTAATATAGATAGACATATAGTTAGATCATATAAATAAATAAAACACTAGTAAAAACCTGGTTGTCACTTCCTATCAAACGGTCAACAAATATAAAACGGGTTTTTATTATATTGGTATTGAATAAACTGAGTTGAAATGTTTTAAAATATTTTTTCATAAGATTGAAGGTGCAAACGAGTATGCAGTCCATCTGATGATCTGTAAGAAACTTCGTACGGAACATGGTTTCTATTTAAAGTCAATCACAGATACCTTGCTATTACCGAGGACTACAATGGTCGCCACACTTAAAAGTGAGCAATAATACAATAATAGATATATATTGTCCACCAATTCGCACTTGGCTGGCGCGGTGGACTACGGCCGAAACTCTCTCAATCTGAGAGAAGACCCGTGCCCAGTAGCGGACCAATAATGGGTTGATGAGAGAGTGAGAGAGAGAGATATATATAAATTTAATTTCTTCGTATTTCCTAGCTATCAGCACTAAGTAAGTTAAGGTTATAGGTTAAGTTACGTTAGATCGTGTAAGAAACCTAGCAAGTGTCAACTGAAGTTATGTTTTTACGGAAGTATCACTAATTGATACTTCCCTTCAAGTTGAAGATCTTTATGCTAAACCTCTTTGTAATTCGATTGCAATTGCCTACCCCTAGTAATGACCTATTTTTCTTATAATTGTAGTTGCTTTGCTTCGGTTGCATATTTGGTGAAAGTAATAAGCCGAGAAACACTCAGATCTTAGATCACAATTACAATTAGATCTTAGAAGTAGCATCCAACGAGTAAGGACTCCTATCGGGTTTATTCTTCTGTAATAATTAAGGTGGTAGAACCAGTGTAGTTCGACTTCGGAAGTGCCACCGCCACACCTATTTCTAGCGTGAAGCATTTCTTGCGTTTCTATAGAAGGGTGTGGTTGCCGACACATTTTCACATGAGGCGAACATCATAGTCCTCGGGAGTAGCAACGCATCTGTGATTGACTTCAGATGGAACCCATGTTTTGTATGTAGTTGATTACCGATGTTCATGGGACAGCGATTACTTACCAGCAAGTGGATTGCATGCTCGTATGCTACTTCAGTCAGATAAAAAAAAATAAGGTCGGCAATGATCGTGTCATATTATTAATATATTAATAAGTTCTTTACGTTGTGGCGAGCTGATTAATAAAATGTGAAACACCTTTTAATTCATTTTCCTTTTCAGTGCCACAAAATCATGCTTGTTACCTTAAATGTCTAAATGGATTCTGCCGAATGGAATGGAAATGTCCGAATGACTATTGCCGCAATATTGGATAACTTAGATGTTTTTTGTAGAAAGACAATAACGTTTTAATTATACAGCGATAAAAACAAATAGTATATTAATAACAATTTCATTTAACGACCATTCGCATTGAAGCGGTATGAGAGTTTAGTTAAAGTTTCCCTTTGTTGGTTTCATTGTACTCTGCGCTGGTATATGATTTAGTAATTATATATTCGCTGGCCGATGGGATCATACCGGGCTACAACGTTAAATAGTTAATGCCAGGGACACATCGATCTTGAAATTGATCTAGAATTACATTAAAGATACTGCTGCCCCGAGTTCTATCAGATCCCTGAAGTGTATCTCAAACTGCTTAGTGTTAATACGCCAAAATTTTGATATAAGGCAGGGTGTGGCAATGGTTCTTCGAACTTTCGCGTTAAGTCTAGAACAGAAGCCACGTTACGGCGTCGTACATTTTCACGGCACGACGTCGTGTCGCGGTACGTTTCACGATCTCGCAATGTGCCACGGTTTTTTAATGTTTTCATTACTAGGTATTATGACAGATCAAGCTTCTTTGTTAAAATCGTACTAATGGCATTAGAAAGTATATATTCCGTATCATTACATAGTATTATAATATCTTAGCGCCAATTATAAAAATACAAATTATTGAACAATGTTTTTGCACGGGATCCTTGAATATTTACGTGGCATTAATGCCGTTAATGTATAAGAGAACAAATTAGCTCTTAATTTTTTTAATGCACAAGTTATATTACAAAACACTTCTGTAAGAGTAAATACTTAAATTTAAGAATCATAAAAAACATATCCAAATATTATTTAAACAGTTTAAATAATGCTTGTGATAGATACAATCAATAAAAATATGAATATTAGGTATTTTCGGTGATCGATGGTTAAATGGTTATACCTTTCTTTCCGGGCGAGGTGCAGTTACTTTTGTTGGAGGGTGACTTGTTTTCGGCCGCGGCCATTTTCTCCTTCTCCGAGGACATTATATCTCAGCCGAAAACGTCCAGAACTACGCGTTCGCGCCGCCTCTCATTACTGTCTAATTAGGAAAAATTTGCACACGCCCAAACCCGACCACTCCCGAGCGCCGTATGTTATTTTGATAATGAACGATGACTGATTTCCAATGACTAATTGGCAAACAGCCGACACCTTATTGACTTTATACCTTAAGACCCGTAAAAACTCAACACGGATGCGGCTGTGTTATGGTTTTACCGCATTCGAATTGATTTATTCAAAACTTAATATCCTTTAAGTATCCTCATATTCGTGATGTTTTAATTGCTTGGTTATCACGTTAGGGCGTGAATGACATAGATGTTTGTAGTGCGGGAACACTGACACACATTGCTGCGAATCTTAATACCAAAAGCTAATATTGCGCAAACTATGTAATTACTGCCAATAATTGTCAAACATGTTAATATGTCATCGACCTGTTTATCTATGTACATGAAACGTTATTTGGATATAGATAAATTCTATGGAATTTTAGTGTTTTTGTGCCACTATTTAAACATTTGCGTTATTTAAACAGTTAAGATACCGTCAAAACTTGACGTCATTGAGTTAAGGGCACTGCTATTCTAAATCGGAATCTATGTCACTAATGTTTATGTCCCATGAATATGTATTCTTTCTCGTAATATCGTACTTTTGTTGTATATGAGTGGAATGGAATGCGATTAATGAGATGAAAAGTAATGATGAGATTCATGAAATCGTTTTTGTAACATTTATTATATAAAATATTAACATTTTCAATATTGCCTATGAATTATAAATATTTCATTCACTACTATGAAAATTATTGAAAAATTAAGATATTTTTTTTAATAATATCTGACGTTTATTATTAATTTTCATGATTAATCTGTGACAATGAATAAATTATTACAGTAATGTTTCTGCACACTTTTAACTTGATGGGTGATTTAAAATATCTATTTTGATTCAATAGATGATTTAACACTTAGAATACAAATAATTAACTGTGAATTAAAATGAGAAAAAAATGTTAATTATTATATTTATTTGAAACGTGAATGGTAAAACATGTAATGTACTATACATTTTCTTTCTATTCTTAATTAATCGGAAATTTAAAAGTAAACTGCTATTTGTAGTATGCCAAATCTAGAACATAATAATGAAAATCTGAAGAATGTTGTGTGTGATTGGTATGAGCAATGAAACAACAAAATATAATGTATTTCTTTCATTACATACAATAAAATTCTACAATGATTAAAACAATGTACACAATGGATGGCGCCAAATCGAAACGACGGGTGAAGTATGTTCTTAACAGCCTCTTAGGTCAGCCTTAACGTATCACTGGAGTTTTCTATTTTGAACTTTACAACTTTACGTTAAGATCGTTTGTTCGACAAAAGCGACTGGAGGCTACGGCGCGAAGGCTTTGCGACCATAGGCTATGTGTGCGGTCCGGCGCTCAGAGCCCGAAGTTTCCGTTCGACATATTATTTTTATTTCACAACGCCGACGGCGCACTAGCGGCACGATTACGAAAGGATGGACCGCATCGAGATTCGGCCCGTGGAGGATGTCACGCCAGGCACACACATAACCTGTCAATACGCACGAAATCTGTCGTTACGTAAGCGGGCACTATCGTAACCTGCACCGGGGTAGCGTGAACGGCGGCCGGGAGTAGGGCGGTCGGCGTGTCGCGGGCGCGCTCGGGCGCGTCGTGCGGGGCGCGTGGTGCGCGTGGGGCCGGCTCGCCAGCAGTCCCGGGCGGGATCGATGCGGGCGGCGGGCGGCGGCGGAGTGCTGCACCCGGAGGCTGCGCCGCGCCCGCCCCGCCGCCCCGCCGCGCTCCCGCGGCCCGCGCACGCGCCGCCAGCTCCGGCCGCCGCCGCCCGCCGCCCGGCCGTCGCCGCCGCCCCGGACCGCCGCCCTGGCCCGTCGCCCTGGCCCGCCGCCGGCCTACGTTTCAATTCCCTCTCCTACTGATTTACGATACGCTCTCGCTTTATATCTGCTTTTTTATCTCCGTGGCATTAGCAGGAGCGCGATCTTCGCCGATACCATTGAATTGTCTCTCGGCGGAAAAGATTAATCTTAGTTATTGAAGGGCCTTAAAGTGTGTTACGTACGGTAGCAAAGTACGTATACAAAAGCCATCGTTAGTGACTTTTTAATGTGATTAAAATGATATTACGTCGTGTCTTCATAGAATACAACGTTTGTAAAAATTGTCGCTAAGCCGCATTGACGCTATTTTTAGAACAAAACACGACACAGATACGTAGAACGTAAACATAGACAGGTCTATTTCAGCTGAGAGCGATTTCGTCAAAAGAAAGGCTTTCAAAGAATAAATGTTACGTGTTTTAATGGGCACAGTTCGAGTGGGAGTGACGGTGGAACGGCGCCAATTCGTATGATAACTCTCGATAGCGACGTGACGTGTCAGCCTAAATTAAGGGTCGCTTTTGTTACAGGACGCTAGAGGCTGCGCGTATCATTAAATTAGTTGAGTTACCTATGTCGGCCTTTATATAAATCATTCGGACAGTAAATAAGACAGTGGTACTTACGGTGCGAATAATTAAGTTACGAGCTGCAAAGTTATTTGGGGCCGCACAACTATTTATGTTATGAAGGATGATTTATCGTGACCTCTTTATCAAATATAGCTTGTTTGTTATTACGTCTACATACAAGCGCGCGGAGACCTAATTTGATGGTATATTATTTGAGTATACTGAGGTTAAAAGATTATATATTATCCATGACCGGAAATCCTAGCATTTCGTATGTTCCTTCTAATTTCTTTATTATATATTTTAGATATTTTTTACATTATAACATATAGATAAAAGTACCTATATAAGTTTAAAAAAAATCGACAGTGGGATTATAAAATGTATTACGTATTTAAAATATCTTAAAAGGAATATATTTAATCGTTTATTATAAATTTCAATTATTAAGTTAAAAAATTGTAACTATTTATAGAGATAACCTTTACATACACGTATATGGTGTTTGTACATATATTTATATACACAAACATATACCTTCTTAATATGTAGACGTACTGACCCTGTCCGGGCAGATTTTAAATTTTACGTCCTTGAATTTGTTTAATAGTAAATATGTATTACTTTTTTATTTCGCAGCTGGTTATTCACGAAAAAGGCTTAAAGAGCACTACTGATAAGAGCAAACAAATGTCCCGTTGCCGTGCCCGATATTTCCTTTCTGTCTTTGTGCTCTACATTAGGGTGTCAATGTGGATGGCATATAATTCGGCGGAAACCAGAGACGCGATCGTTTTTTTATGAGATTTTCTGTAATGTCTTCGCTCATTTGCAGATATTTTACTCTTTTCTCCCTTCCAAACTTGTTTATTACAAACGATTGGCATAGAAGCGAGTAGGAAATGTCCCTGCAATAAATATTTTGAAGAACATATTTAAATCAAGTTCCAATTTACTACAATTTTCGTTAAAATGAAACCTGTTTATATTTCATTTCTAAAATGGCCCATGATAATGATGTACAGTATAAAATTTTGTAATTATCCTATGCAATATCCGACAACTGCGAAATTTTAAATACATTTTCCTCTTTAAAATTTAGTTTTTGAACTTCACTTTATTTACAAAAATAGTTTTTTGCTCGAAAATGTGCGTTGATTTGATTCAGAGGTAAGCGGTCACTGTTACACATGGACAACTGTAATTAAGGTTAAATAAGAGATTAACAAGTTCTAATGATCTAATCTAATATGTTTTTTTTATCAGACTAAAGTATCAGCGGGCATGCAGTCCACTTGATGGTAAGTGGTCACTGCCGCCCATGGACATCTGTAATCAACTACATATAACACATGGTTTCCATCTGAAGTCAATCACAGATGCGTTGCTACTCCCGAGGACTATGACGATCGCGTCATGTGAAAGTGTGCCGGCAACCACACCTTTCGAAACGCAAGAAATACTTCACGATAGAAATAGCTTTGCGGTGGTACTTCCCCGGTCGAACTAAACTGGTTCAACCACCTTGAAGATGATGATGTGAAGATTAAGTAACGGTTCGGGTCAGTATGGACCTCTTATCAATTCTTCGAACCTGAACTCAGCACCGCTTAATACTGCTGTTATGCGGCACAAAAGATGGCAGTGTTAATTGGAGATAATCCAGTATTCGTTTTTCCACCGTTTGAACTATTCTGTCCATATATATTAACCATACTATCAATGAAGTAATATTTGAAAAAGATAAGGAATATAGGTTTTTTATTAATTGAAAGACAAAAATATTGAATAGGAATTAAACAGTAACAGGGATTGAACAAAAAGACACACAATTTTTCTAACATGTCAAAAATAAAATATTAAATAAAACTTAAAGATAACTACATTTTTTTAAACGTAACTAATTGATAAAGGCGTGCTAAAATATAATGATACCGTATTTCAATGCTACGAGTATATTTATTTTTTTTTTCCTAGAGGGAACCTTCTAAAGGTACCCGATGCCGTGGGAGCGATGCGGGTTATGTGGGATTCTTACTGAACTAAAATCCCCCCCGGTGGCCGTCCTCGGCGCTACAAAGAGGGCTCCGGGATCTCCAAAGGAACGCAACCGGAATACTCTAAGCGCGTTGGCCCATCGGGCTTCTCCGAGATGGGCGGCTGGGCCCACCACTGGGCGATCACACATACCACCGTCCTTAACACACACGCCCTGAACACATAGGATACCTATGTTATAATGTATTAATTTGTTATATTGTTTACTTGTATTAGTGTATTAGTTTCTATGAGCTTTTGTAGACTGATATAATTAAATAAATAATCTAAATCTAACTGATAGTTTTTGCATGGAAGAGTAATCCTAAATAGTAAATAGTAAATAATAGTAATAATAAATAATAAGAGTATCAGACACAGATACTTCTTCACAAGCTTTAGAATTTAAAATATTGGTAAGATCAAACGTAGATTGATTAAATTAGACACTGAATAGAGATTAAACTCGGTCGATACATCACGTAACTAAAGATGAAGTGTCAAATAAAACCCATTTATTCACTATAACGCAGACGTTAACTCTATTAGCGTTAAAATTAATTAATTCAGTGGCAGACAGAGGAGATCTTACTTAGTCTACGTCTTATTTAAGCACAGATGAGTTAAGTAAAGAAGGATTATAATATCTTGTGCTTAAAGTTTCATAAACTTCGCGATTTGATTATGGCTTTCATATTCAAACTCAGTTTGTAATTTACGAAGTTTAACGAAAACAATATGTATTTAATCCAATAACAAATTACAATTGTGACCATAATTCGTTAATTTAACTTTATTAGTAATTATCGTGGAAGTTCTCTGGTCTCGCTTGTACGTTTTTTACGCAAGAATATTTGACGATCGAGGCAAGTTTTAGTGTTTATAAGCTCTACTTGGACAAAAACAATATGCATACACACATGAAAATTCAATTTTTTAAACGTAAATAATCGATAAAAACGTGGTCAGGATTATGAAAATAACTGACATTTGTAAAATAAAATAAGGTGTTTCTCGTCCATTATCCACGCCAATTGATCTTATGAGAACCGTTTATTTACCCGGCATAATGAATATTCTATGTTTTATTTTAGTTTAATCTAAATGCCTATCTATGCAAAATTTTATTTTGTCATGACTTAGCAACAAACATCTATCCATCCAACTTTCGTTTTCAGCTAATATTCGCTTTTGCGTCGACATGTTTTGAGGTTGGAATTGGTTAGGAGGATAAAAACTTACAGACTGACTGACTGACAAGTTTCAAATTGAAACTACGATACTACAAGGCAGTCATGAGGACCGCCCATAATAGTGAAAATTTAAAAAGTAACATACGAAAGTATATAAGTCTTTTTGTCTTATCAGGCACTCATAAGGTATATTTCCTTGGTACATGGCCTACTATAAAACGCTTACTATTCAAATTAATCTTATTGGTGCGTAGCGTAGGCGATAATGAGTCAATGACCTTTTTTATCACATTGAAGTAGCAAACGAGCATGCAATCCACCGGATGGTAAATGGACACTGCCGTCCTTGGAAGTAATTAAATACTCGTACAGACCAGGAGTTCTATCTAAAGTCAGTCGCAGATGTGTTGCTACAC
The DNA here is from genome assembly GCA_949699795.1 of Spicauda simplicius. Taxonomy (NCBI): domain Eukaryota; kingdom Metazoa; phylum Arthropoda; class Insecta; order Lepidoptera; family Hesperiidae; genus Spicauda; species Spicauda simplicius. The sequence goes on along the minus strand of OX453058.1, from coordinate 6,439,155 downwards.
CGGAGTATAAAAGTAATCCGGCATCCACAGCCTTCCACCGAAACGCAAGAACTACTTCACGCTAAAAATAAGTGGAACAAGGAAGTTACCACCTTCCTGGTCGAACTACACTGGTTTTACAACCTGTCAGTCGAGGTATGAAATTTACATATAAACATACATATATAGAGATGAACAGACGATCCCCCGAAATATTCGAAGGTGAATATCGAACTTCTCTAAAGATCTACATGTGGACGTAATAGTTATTGAGGCTCTATTTTCCGTTGTCTGTGCCCGGGGAAATTATGAGCCGGTCGTCGGATATCGAATTTACCTCATCGGGTTAGTCTCGCTAAGGTAAGCAAGGTTCGTTTTTAACGTGTATTATATTACCTCTATGTTTAGCTATGTTTAGCTATATTTTTTTAGTACCTACGTTTAGCTATAGAATGATATTTTTCTTATGTTATGTTCTAACAGGGTCTAGAATTAATTGTAGTACGAGCAATGAACATGTTTGACATTTTAAATCTTATCTGTTGTATATGAGCTCAATCAAGATTAGAAGTTCAATCTGAAGTCAATTACAAAAGCGTTGCTAATCTCAAGTCTGCCTTATCACGCTCATTACATTAGAACACTCTGGTACTCTGCTGTTATAACAGAAGTAGGTAGATAAGTAGGTTGGTAGGTAGATAGACAGTTAGGTAAAAAGGTTAGGTAACCATACACTTCTACTATTTCTTAACCCACAGTTACTAATAATACTATTACTAAAAAGTTTGAAGCTTCTGCGTATGATGGTTGCTACTAAATTTTATCATTAATTTCCTTCCTTGAAGCGTAATGTCATATTTTATAATTGTTAGGTAAAGAGAGGTCTTACACGGCTCCGAATTAAATAACTTCAATATTAACGTTACTCGTGCTTATAACAGCTGTTAACACGTTTCCAAATTAATTAAAAACTTCAATCTGGCTCAAATTGGATACGGGTTCGATTAAAAATAATCCAAGCGTAACCTCTGCTTCTAACGTACTCCATATCACCCTAAAATTAGCATTGGGACCTGAACAAAACCCATAGGCTCAATAGCCTGATAATAATCATTTGCCGGGGACCGAGAAAATTTCGGACGGTCTGGCAGCTAGCCAATTTTACCAAGTTAGTGTTACGAATCAATTTTGGATGTATAGCGATTCAAAAATTGGTTGAATACTCAGTGCAGGTTTGGAATATAGTGGATGTTGCAAAAGCGCTAATCCAGACGAGGCTTCAAGTATTGAATGGCAGAGCTGAATCGAAATAATGGATACAGCTATGGACTTATATGACAAAACAATACAGAATAAAATAGTATAGCGTGTAATGGGATGTAACGGAATAATATTTGTTGTAAACCATTACAAATTTAAAAGAAGTATTAAATAATAATACACACATTATGGATTTATGAAAATTATACAGTAAAGTTAAATTATAGTTTTATTTTATAATATCAATAACAACAACAGGGAAAAGTATTAGTTTACCGAATACCGAAAGTTAAACCGAACACCGACTACTATTCGGTTTAACTTTCACCGAACCGGATATTCGGCCGAATTATTCGGCATCTCTTAGAAACAACTGCAAAAGTGAATTCATAAAAAAAATGATTTGAGGTTTAAAAACTAATTCTTATGGGAGAGTTTAGAAAAAAATTAGAATTTGATTGAGTTTTTAAAAATGTTGATTTGAAGTGTAATTGATTTATATTACTGGCTTTATTCAACACATTCTTCACAGGATTTTTCGATTTATACTACAAATCTTACGTAACATGGTTTTGATTTGGCCTATATCGTGACGTGTAACCAAGAAAATAGGAAAAAATTGAACCAAACATATTCGGCACCAAAACCGAATAATTCGGCCGAATATTTTTTTTTATATGATTGGAGTATCAAACGAGCATGCAGTCCACCTGACGGTAAGTGGTCACCGCAGCCCATGGACATCTGTAAGCAACTTCATATAGAACATGGGTTCTATCTGAAGTCAATCACAGATGTGTTGCTACTCCTGAGGACTATGATGGTCGCCTCATATAAAAGTGTGCCGGCAACCACACCCTTCCATCGAAACGCAAGAACTGCTTCACATTAGAAATAGGTGTGGCGGTGGTACTTCCTTGGTCAAACTACACTGGTTCTACCACCTGCAAAATAGTGAAAAAGATGCCGAATACCGAATAACAGCCGAATAATCGGCGCATCCACTAATAAACTACCTTACCAATTAAAACGAATAAACAAAGACCACATATGTGCCAGAAAATTAAAAAATACATATTAATAGAGAAATGCTATTACACGTATGACGAATTCTTAAACGATGATTTAAAAATATAAAAATACAAAAAATATTAATCTGCTAAAGTTATCAGCATTGTAATATAATTGTAATTCTTTTATTGATAAATACGAGTATGTGACTGCCATACATTTAGAATGCCTTAACCGGCATATTAAATTTTGGCGCCCTTGTTTTTTTTTAAACAATTTATGTAAACAATTATTGTAACCCAAAAATTGACTAAATAAAAAAGATCTTTCTTTCTTTCATCTCTAATTATAATGTTACTTGAGGTCGTCCATAAAGGAGTTGCTACCCCTGAAGCAAAAAGGTAAAGCAGTGGAGCCGCCGTAGGCGAAGTACAAAGTAATTCTTACGACATAAGTAACCCCAAATAAGAGAATTGGGCTGCTATGTGTGAAATTTTGTAATAAAACTTTTGTTCAGGTATGTGAAAATGAAAAGAACGTGAGGAAAATTTAAATTTGTAAATAAAAATTGCGTCAAGTTTATTCGTGATAGCTACCCTTTTATTACCATGTGAACTTTTCTTATTTTCTGCAAGATAATCAGATACAATACAATACAAAAAACTCTTTATTGTACACCAAAGACAGATATATATATAACAAAAATAAAATACATAATGGAACGTACAAGATATATACTTCTAGAAATAATACTACTTTTAAAATAATTATTTATTGGTATCTCTAAAAAGAAAACAACAATTTTAGATAATTCATATGCTAATTAAATAATAAAAAGGATAAACCAGTTAAATGTCCCATTACATAACAAAAGTTGGTAGCGACAAACAATGTAGCAAGCTTCAATAAACTTAAACAAAAACACAAGCTCCATTATCTGATGCTAGTATCTTGGGAAATTATGAGCAACCAGCCGGGCATATTTATCCGGGCCAGTTAGGCGCAGCGGGCATTACGTGGGTTGCCTAACTTGGGATCATGTGTGATTTGGATTGATCCGACCCAGTAATTCGATGCATATTGGATATTCGAGGGTTCAGTTTCAATTTATTTTTTCACAAATTTTGTATGGTCTTGGTTTGTAATGTTAATCTCTTCCCGTGGATGTTTTAGGTCTCTAAAGGCAAATTGCAGGAGGTGGGTAGAACCGATTTTTCTGAGTAACATACACACTGTCGTCAACCCATTATTGTCCTACTGGCACGGATCTTCTCTCAGAATGAGAGAAGCCATAGACCACCGCGCTGGCTAAGTGTGAATTGGTGGACTTCACACATCTCCGAGAACTTTTTTTAAAAGAACTTTCGGGTGTGTAGGTTTCCTCGCGATGTTTTCCTTCACCGAAAAGCAGTGACAATTAATTTCTAATACGCACATAATTTTAGAAAAATCAGTGGTGCGTGCCTGGGTTTGAACTTCAGACCTCCCGATCGAGAGGGCAAGTTTCAACCATTAGGCTATCACTGCTCTTAACATACACACTGCTATTGTGTTACCCGACTCGCATGCCAAACGTAGTAGCTGCTTACAATAGCTTCATCAGGGGAGGCCTATGTCAAGCACCTAATATAGCAGTGATCCTAAATTTACATAATTTTATACATTACTATCCTTCCCGCGCCCAAATACCTTTTAAGCTATTGCATATTTTGTTAATAACAGTAGTTTAAAGCAGTGGTCATTTAATTATAATTAGATAATTTATATTAAATTGAAAATACGATGCGACACAGACGAGCTACGTTTTAATATGTTTTACTCAAAAGTACAAAGTACGTTTATAAAACAATTCGGCTGGTCTAGATTACTCTTCGTTCATATTTTTGTACCCTTTTCTCGAACCCGGTTTCCTTATCATTATTTTCCTCGAAGCCGTTGGTTTAATATTTTTTTATACGGACAATGAAACTGAAATAAAAAAGAAGTTGAAAATACAGAAGGTATAGCTCAGTATTTATGCATTCATACTTAGTTTGCATAAAGTTTTTCCTTAACCCTGCTTGAAGAACAAACAAGCGGGCGTGTGCAGATCGATGGTTGATTTTCTCTGACCTTCGCATTTGTTTGCATTTAAAGCATAGGAATGGTTGCGTTAAAAGTATAGCGTGCATCTATTTCACATATTGCTATAACAGTGAACGAATATTTTATATACATAATCGTGCCGTGTGTGCGACTGTGGCATGTGGTGGCAATGAAGTACCATTTTCTTTCTACCATGGATGCAGGACAGCAATATCGTTTCACTACTTAATGTTAACCCCTATTGCGGTCACCAATATAAATGCCAGCGCGATGTTTTGGCAATAAGTCCCATTCAACAAAGAGCCCTTGAAACACTGTAAGATATATTTGTATCATACATGAACACAAAATCGTTAAAGTCCAACATTGTTTGACCGAATATTACATGACCTGGTTTAACTAAGTGCTTTTTATGGATTTATTTTTATGCTACAATCTTTAGCATTCGAAGTTTATTCAAACAGGACTGCACAGCAGGATTGCACTTACGCAATTTATTCAAGCGAGTAATTAAAAAAATGGCTTTTACGTCTGCATTTATGAAAGAAAATTTGCTGACATTTTTATGTTTTCTACAACAAATATTTAAAAGGTATATGGTTCATTATTTCTTAAAAACACAGAAAGTGAAATTACAGGAATAGAAACACACGTGGTGTTACTCTGTAGGACTGAGATGGTCACCACATTTGAAAGTGTGCCGGCAACTACCCCTTTGCACCGAAATGCTAGAACTGTTTCACGCTAGAAATAAGTGTGGCAGTAGTGCCTTCGCTGTTATGCTACAAATTGCGGAATTGTGTGCATATTTTTGTTTAGATTATTAAATTTAAGTAACATAAAATTACATACAATCACAATGCAATGCGGAGGAAAAAAACAAATGCGTTTTTATTTAATTTGTTAATGCAAATGTAACGTCGTTGAGAATGATTTTGTTGCAAATAGTTATTAGTGCACTGAACGCTTAGCTTGTATGTGGTGCATTTTATGTACCTACTATGCGTACAATAGATTAATATTGAGGTAGGTTTACGGTATATTACCCGTCTTTGTGCCGAAAAAATCGAACACATAAATAAGTCTTAAGTCAAGGAGATGGAGGAGGAAGACGAGAAAAACACGCTCACGCTCTCTACACTCATAGTCCCACAGTAGGATTTTCTCCTATGTCGTGGGTACCATGGACACACACAAGACGAATACACAAACACCCAGACCCAGAACACGAATTTAAACTCAGCATTCAGATACCTGTCTGGCCGGGAATCCAACCCGGGACCCATTGGTCCCGGGTTGGATTCTCGGACACGCAATGGCGCGTCAGACCGGTATGGTAACGTCCCGGACCGGTATGGTCCGCCACACAGGTCGTCTAGTTTGACCGGTGGTACCACCGCCACACCTATACTAGCGTGCAGCGGTTTTGCGTTTTAGTGGAAGGGTGTGGTTGCGGGGTCACATTCATGCGACCATCGTAGTCTTTGGGAGTGGCAACGCATCCTTGATTCCATTTAGAAACTCTTCTGTATACAATTTTTAGATGTCCATGGGCGACATATAAAAAATAAAACATTGATTTCCATACAACAAAAAAATGGAACATTGATTTCCATATAACAGTCATCGGCTAAAAACTGTGTGTCAACGGAGTACGTGACCATTTGGTAAACTTTGTTACTTTTTTGCTAGAATCGACGTGTGCTATTCTATATGCGACGTATGCGTCACTATTTATTTAGTAAGATCAATACTGCAGCATAATACAGTGTGGACATAACCTCATAGTGTACGGCTTCTATTATTCTAACATCGTTTATATAATTTTGGCTTCTAATTATTTATTATTGTCGAACGAGTTTTTTTAGAGAATAGAATCTCTTTTTTTAAATGTGCAAAAAGGTGGATTTAACGACCCGAGTGGCGGAATGGTTACAATACTGGTGCATACGCAGTAGGTTCCAACTTTGATCCCCGGCCAAGCTATGATAGTGTAAAAAGCGTTTAATTATTTATTCAGTTAATGTTACAAGTCACCCGTCGGAACGGTCGAATTTCGACCTCAATTCAACTCAAAAACTAAACTTGATATATCCAAAGTAGCACAAATATTTCTCAAATTCGTTTTGTGGCGACCTCACCCTACTCATCAGGAGATGGCGCTACTAGTATTCTGAAACACGCTATCGAAGCACTCTCAGAATCCTGCATATATACAAGTTCCGAACATCAACTGTCGGAGCACGGCCGCTCCCCAGGCATGATCACGTCGCCTGGCGGGAGATCTCCCTTTGCCAAAGTTTAAATAAAATAATATTTTAGTTACTTTAAAGATAGAAGAGATTTAATTAATTAAGCTGTATTTAAAAACAATAGCGGGTACTTTGCCAAAGACATGTGACATTTTGATGTTATGTGTTTTCATAGTAAGACATTGAATGATTTATTTTGTTTATTATGTGTGTATTATTATGCATGTGTCAAATGCAAGGTAGTGTGTGTAATGTATTTTAGTTGATTTTATGTATATTTTATGCATTATTTGAAAAAAATATTAGCCTTCCGTAATCCTTTTCTACATCAACTATAACCGTGCGTAATTTCATACTCACACACACACACGCAGGCTTTCTACACTCATAGCCCCACAGTAGGATTTTATCCTGTGTCGTGGGGATACCGATCGTGGTACCATGAACACACACAAGACGAATACATAAACTCATCACCTGTCTGGCCGGAAATCGAGCCCGGGACCCATTGCGCGTCAGACCGGTATGGTAACCGCTCCGCCACCAGGGTCGTCAGTAAGTCATTCAGAATCTCTTATTAATTTAGAGATTTATGTTAATGAATACGACATAAATGTGACATATCACTGGAGTCGACACAGTTTAGAGAGTGACACAGGCTGTATAATTTCGACGTGACCACGTCTTATAAATCGATGAAGCCGGCTGCACGCACCAAAAAAACATGACTCATGCGGTGTTACCTCCCTCTGAGGCGTTCCATTTAAAGCTTGAAGTGCAAGCGAGACCGCGAAACGAGCGACGAAGGGGCACAATGGCCCTCCGCGTTCGACAGCGTTCGAGATCTGTCTCTCTCCTACTTGAGTAAGCAATGCATCCGCGTGGACAGCGTACAAATAAATGTCACTTGAACAATTCCATTGTAATTTCCATTTCCTCCTTCTCTTTATCTATACAAAATATTTATCAAACTAATAAAATTAAAACTTTCTTTTGAAAAATGCAACCATTCCATCAGTATTTTCTTATGACTTTGTCACGTTCAACTATCGTTAGGAAACTGACTTTACAGATAACCAATTTTTTAAAATACGGAGGCGCTGATCTGAGTAAAGCATCCGCCCATGCAGTTGCGATGTGATGTAATGTAGCCGTGGTACGTATTAATATGCACTATCGTACGGAGCCGATTTCAAATTACAGCGTAGGTATATTTCAAGGAACGGAAATTAGTTTTTATTTCATCATAAAATACCATAAAGACCCTTAATTTACCAATACAGGGAAAATAATATTGAAATATTGAACCATTAATCGGAATGACAAGATGTAATATCAATAGGCGGCCGAAGTCGGTTCTGGAGGAAATTGCGTCGCTCTGAAATTATTTCGGCCGCAAAAGATATTTTTGGGTTGTAGATAGTCAATTACGAATGGAAATGTCGTATAATTTAAAACGATTTTGATTTGTAACCAACTTCCTTTATTTAACTAGTCAAAATGAAAGGAATTTAAGAAGGTATTGTTTGTAAAGTGCGGGCAAAATGAAATCCCAAAGTATGCTATAATTAATGTAAAGTAGCTAAGTAGCTCAGCATGTGTAATCGAGTACATACACACCATCTATCTAAAGTCAGTCATAGATAAGCTGCTAGAGATAAGTGTTCCAGATGCGTGGGTTATGTAAAATTAGAACAAACTTTTATATTGAATTTAACGCGATTAAGGAATAATAATTGTCCCACTGCTGGCCATGGGTCTTCTCTCAGAATGAGAGTGTTTTGGGCAATAGTCCACCGCACTGGCCAAGTGCGAATTAGTGGACTTTACACACCTCCGAAAATTATTTTTTTAAAGGACTCTCTTGTGTGTAGGTTTCCTCACGATGTTTTCCTTCACTGAAAAGCAGTGATAATTTCTAATACGCACATAAATCTGTGGTGCTTGGGTTTGAACGTCGATCCTCCCGATTGAGAGGGCAAGTTTCAACCATTAGGCTATCACTGCGCCCCAAGAAATAATTCTTGCCAATCTAGAACTATATTAAACAATAGAATCTCTTGGAAACTTGGTACAGCTGTATTTTATTGGCACTAGCGTATCAATAAACCATTCCATTAAACCGTTAATCACGCGTGAGATGTCAAGTGCGGTCATGTATGGACTATAAAAATTCTTTCACCTGTCCTTCTGGGTGTTTTATGGTCAGCGTGATAAATGTATATGCAACGCTGCAATAGTGTAGTTATAACCACATAAATATTAATGATAAATATATTGGGTGTTCTGTTATCAGGTATTATATCGTTGTGGCTTATCTATGTATCACGTATTTACGACCTAGAAAAACTTGGCGGATGGTCCAATATAGTCCTCCAGTGAGAAATAATGGAGATAATAGGTGTTTAACAAAAGTTTGAAAGTTTGAAAATTTCCATAGTCACAAATTCTAGTAAAAAGCCTTCTACCAGGAGGCTTTATAGTTCGCCTCTGGAAGCACCATAACCAACGTAGTTCAGTCTAATGTAGACATATGTACACCTACTCTTAGGAGAGGTAGGTTTTGTGACTGCAGTAAGTGTTGATTTTTGTCCCTATAGTAGCGGGATCAGAATAGGGCAACGGTATCTCCTACTTGTTGTAAGAGGCGACTAAAAGGGGCTTCCGGGGCCGTGGGCGGCTAGAGTGTGAGCTCGAACCGTTCGGTCAGGCGACCCTGGGAAGTACGGCAGTATGTGTGGTCGCTTACCGTCGTAAAGACCAGACGGAGTGGTGGGCCATGCCACTCATCTGGATGGAGCCTGATGAGGCAACGTGTTCAGAAGGCTCCAGTTGTGTTCCAGAGATCCCGGAGTCCTCTTTGTAACGCCGAGGTCGGCCACCGGTGAGGGGGGAGGTTTAGTGCGGTAAAAATCCCACGTAACCCTGCCTCACTCTCTCGGGTCATCATCACTCATCGGGTACCTTTCTAAGGTTTCCTCCTCGAGAATAAAAATAAGTGTTGATCTTATGCAGGAAGACGCTGCTGCCCATCTCCTGGATTTAGTTCCATAGTCACTTCCTACAACTCTCATGGAAAGAGAAGGAGCGCTTTTCTACACCAACACCACATTATTTGATATATACCTACGTATAAAGATAGGTACTATACGATATATCATAACGATAAAATTACGAGCATTTCGCTTTTGAAAATGAAGTAATTTACGGAAGTAAGCGTTAGACTGTCATCAGCACAACTACCATCCTGGCGTAAAAGAGGGTTCCGTAAAAATAAAAAAGTTATAAAAAGTATGAAATACGAGTATAAGGAACATAAAGATAAAATTATTCGCCCGTTTGCGGCATGATTCGTCGATCTTGAAATTGCCAAATGTTGGAACCGGAAAAACAATTTCACTTTTATTGTTACCTATTACGAAGGAAAATTTTTCAAGGACCCTATAATTAGGAAACTCGAGCCGTATTCTTTTGAGGACTGACAAAAATAGATGTAATTCAATTGAACAAAAGTATGACAAATTAACAGAAATATTACATTGGTATAAAGCCTATTGATTTGAAGGTCTGTTTTGGACGCCGAGTATTTCGACCAGGGAGATACTACAGCCACTTATTGTGGTTACCAGTTCAGTTTTATGCAGATTATATTATATCTCGTCCTATAAAAACGGAGGAAAACATTTATAAGAATTAGATGCAGGGCTTTATTGTTTATTATATAGATTATACTAATTTTATATAGGTAAGTTTACTTTATTTTGTACCTATATTTTTATCCGGTTCCTTCATAAATATGGTAATGTTTTCGAGTGTATGTATGTTGATTCCTTTTTGACATGCTCATCATCCGAAACGAATTGACGAAATTAATAATGGCAGTAAAAAGTAATAACTTAATTAGGTAAATATTAATAAATTATAAAAGCAGGCATTTCGGAAGCTGAATTTCAAAAAGTTTCACTAAAATGAAGTGAACTAAACGATAAAATCTGTATTTAAATGTTCGAACAAATATAAAATTTATTTGGCAAATTTAAACTAGATGCGAAACTATTAGTACCATTTCAGCTTTTAGGTCGTGTTAGCGAGTTTAAGTAATTTGGGTTATGTGAGTGTTTCGTATTTGTATTATGAAGTTTGTCTTGAACGATAAATATTCAAAGCATTCTTGTATACGAGGTATCTTTGTAAAAAATGTACTTAACTTGATGGAAATTATACAAGTGACATTTTAGGGACTGACTGTTTGTACATCTAATCCTCCTCCTTGAATCGATTCCCCAATGCTGGGGGTCGTGACCTCATTACTGGATGTTCGAGAGCCGATGTCCAATAATAAATCGGAGTTTAGATGAGAAAGCTATGGATGCGAGAAAATGAGGAAGAATGCACACGTGGTAAGGGTAGCATCTACAAAAGTCCGTAAGTCTCTATTTTGTTTGCTATCCTGTTAGCTGGAGGACTACTACTTCTTCAGTTAACTCCCTTTTAACACTGGCATAGTGCCGAGACTGCTCAAGGTTGATGAAGTTCTTTGATATATTTATTGCGATAGAGCACATCCTTGCTCAGAACAGTTTGCCCTCTTTAATATTATTCTTTATCTTCCAATGCCCTTTCTGTAATTATATTTCTTTAGGTTAAAGTAATTTATTTACTGTTTGAATATAATAAAGTTTTTTTTTGTAAATAATGCCATCTCGTGTCGGAGCGTAAAAAAGTTTACGATATTTTTATACGAATTAAACATTATCTCTTGGATACAGATAGAGATTTTCAGCAGGACTTTTTGGGTTTGCGTAGTTAAATCGCAAAAATCTAAGCTTTATAATTTTCCTACCGCTTCGAATCTTTTCACGACCTTTAGTTCAATGATTTTTTAACCTGTTTACCCGACTGCCTATCGAGGGTATAGTTTTTTTTAATATGTCTACTTATTCATACATTATATTTGCAACAAAGTTCAGGAAATTCAGTATGAAGTTATTCACCACTCCTACTTTAAGTTAATAATTATTAACTCTAAGTAATGTAAATTTATCTTAATTTGACGATCAGTATTTTTTGTAGCAGTTGAGAATTTTCGGTAAACCTAAACTTTCTTTTTTGTACTTTGTATCTTATATTAAATATTGACAAATTAGCAAGGAAAATTGTTACGCAAGTTACATAACTTAAAATATGCACACAGTTTTCCATAAAACTGATAAAATTACTGTCATATCCAGTCCGCTATCATTGGCAATAGCCGTTTCTAAAATATCCTCCGTTTAATAGTTAAGGCAACTAGCCAATGGCGTACCGAACAAAAGATGACATGATTAAAGTACCACATCTGTATCAATTATGAATTATTTTAATAAAATGTATGCCTTTTACCATGTTTTTTGAAATGTGAGGAAACATTTTCACTTAAAATTGCGTTTAAGATACTAACTGCTGACCTCATTATGAGGTAAAATTTAAAAATAGATTTTTACACAAATTTTAAAGAAGAAAGAATTATCTGCAATACATTATACTTGTTGTATTATATTTTTTTATAATACTAGTTGCGTTATTTAAAAAATAGCTATATAGAATAATACTCGAATATTATTGATAAAGGCTTTTATCATCTACTGTTTTAGGCTGTTTCAGATAAAATATACTAAATATGTGCTTACTACCTTATATTATAATACTTAACGGGTACTCACGATATGCGGTTTATGAATTCTTATAGAATTCTTTTTGGCCGTGACCACGATCTATCCAACTGGTTCGAAATATCGGCAAAAAGAATTCTATAAGAATTCATAAAACGCAGATCGTGAGTACCCGTTAAGTATTATAATGTATCAATTCCGCGATAATACTAGTCTAAAATCATATACTACCTTATCTTCTTCTATACTATAATAAATCTGTAAGAGGTCGCTGTCTGTACATGGAATAAATTTAGGTGAAAACCATTTCTAGAGGTCTTTAATACGATATAGAACCCAAAATAATGGTTTTTAGAAATCTTTTCTGTTTGTCTGTTTGTCTGTTTGTCTGTTTGTCTGTTTATCTGTTTGTCTGTTTGTCTGTTTGTCTGTGTGTTTGAAAACGCTAATCTCAGAAACGGCTTATCCAGTTTGAATAATATTTTCACCGATGTGTTGTGGGAAACTTCACTTAACATTTAGTGTTTATTTTATGTAAATCGGTCAACGAATAAAAAAGTTATGTCAATTTAAAACTACGCAGTATTTATTCTGTGTTCGATAAGTGTTAATAAGATGTAACTGCATAGTTGAATTGGTTGAAACTAAACATGTTATGATCTGTGAAATGTATTCCTTTGTTATGTATTTTTTATTGATTATGTGTGTACCTATGTTATTTGATACTATACAAATCTATATCTCTATATCTATATATACTTATATAAAAACGAAAGGATGTTCTCTCACTCATTGATTGAATAAACATCGTAGAGCCTAAACTGGTAAAGATACGAATATGATTTTTACTAGGGGTTCCTTTTGTGACGTAGACGTCAGTTAATAATGAATTTTCTGCCCCCCCCCCCCCAATTTAACCCTAATAGGAGATGTAAGTTTGTATGAAAGTCAGTCAATTTTGAGGCCACCTCAATAAAATTTAGTATTTCGCTTTGATTTTTATGTTAAAACATCGTTTTAAACCGACTTCCAAAAAGGAGGAGGTTATCAATTCGTCTGTATTTTTTAATTTTTTTTTTTATTTTATATTTGTTACTCGATTTCTCCGCACTGGGTGAACGGATTTGGATGATTTTTTTTTTCGTTTGAAAGGTAGTGCGTGTCGTCGGGTCGCATTTATTTTTAGTTCAATTTTGACAGTGGCATCATAAGAAAAGCGCATAAGTCTGATATTTGCATTAACGATGTGCGCGATAAATAGATGAATAACTCAATTTCCCGCCAACAGTTTTTGATGATTTTTCTTTTATTTGAAAGAATGTACTTCAAGGGTACTCTGATAAGTTTGATACGGTTCTGATCATAGGATCCATTTCTTTGAAGCAAATTAACGAAATTAGCGATACTCGGCCAAACCTAAGCTGTAGGAGTCCAATTGGGTTTAATGTAGAATGAGATTACTAAGCAGATATTTCCTAAAAAAATTGACCTTCAATCCTGATGATGCAGGGGTACTGCTAGCCTGAACCGTAGAAGTAAGCCAATTTGTTTTTATGGATATATAATAAGATTGTTAAACAAATTCATGGGACAAAAATTTGATCTTCAACTCCTCAACCCTGATGATGTAAGGGTATTTCAAGACTAAACCGTAAGAGTTGGCTATTTGGCACTTACGGTTATATAATAAAAATACCAAGCAAAGATACACGGTAAAAATATTGACCTTCAACTCCTCACCCCTGATGATGCAGGATACTGCTAGCCTAAACTATACGAGATGGGCATTTGGTGCTTTCAGGTATTTAATATAATTACAAGCAAAGACACATGATAAAAATTTTGACCTTTAACTCCTCAACCCTGATGATGCAGGGGTACTTCAAGCCTAAGCCATAGAAGTTAGCTATTTAGTGCTTTCAGGTATGTAATATAATTACTAAGCAAAGACACAAGATGAAAATTTCGACCTTCAACTCCTCACCCCTGATGATGCAGGATACTGCTAGCCTAAACTATACGAGATGGGCATTTGGTGCTTTCAGGTATTTAATATAATTACTAAGCTAAGACACATGATAAAAATTTTGACCTTTAAACTCCTCAACCCTGATGATGCAGGGGTACTTCAAGCCTAAGCCGTAGAAGTTAGCTATTTAGTGCTTTCAGGTATGTAATATAATTACTAAGCAAAGACACATGATGAAAATTTTGACTTTTAACTCCTCAACCCTGATGATGCAGGGGTACTTTAAGCCTAAGCCATAGAAGTTAGCTATTTAGTGCTTTCAAGTATGTAATATAATTACTAAGCAAAGACACATGATGAAAATTTTGACCTTTAACTCCTCAACCCTGATGATGCAGGGGTACTTCAAGCCTAAGCCATAGAAGTTAGCTATTTAGTGCTTTCGGGTATGTAATATAATTACTAAGCAAAGACACAAGATGAAAATTTCGACTGAGGAGCTCCTCAGCCCTGATGATGCAGGGTACTGCAAGCCCAAGCTATAGAAGTTGGCTTGCAAGTGCTTACGTATAAGTAATAAGAATACTAAGCAAAGACATGGGATATTTTTTTTTACCTTCAATTCCTCCCTGATGATGCGGGATAATGCAAGCCTAAATTATAAAAGGTAATCACATAATGCTTACGGTTGTGTTTAGTATATATTATAAGTTTAATGACAGCTCATTGAACTGAAATGTGATTAATAAATTAAACTTCAATTCATCAACCCTGATAATCTAAGTACACAACCTACTTAAGCCGTATGAGTTTGGTACTTATTGATTACAATACATTACAATCCGTAGAGAGAACATTATGATGAAAAGTGTCACTTTGAATACCTAAATCCTGAAAATGCAGGAGTATTGTCATGTTATTGTTAAGAGTTGGATTTAGCTGTAGCTTTTTAAACAGGATGGGTTAGGTTAGGTTGGAACATAAAAGAAAACATAAAAAATAAGCGAGCGGCAGCGCCCTACGAGCGGGTGCGCCCTGTTCGTGTGTATTGTAAAAGTGTTTTGATTATGTCTTCTGCTTTACAAAGAACAATGCGGGATTTACGCACACAAATAGCCCGATGCACCTCTTAAAAGATCTTATATTTGGCCACATGAAACAAAATATGAACTTAGAATATATGTCGCTGTTCCGTGATAACCCAATTTTCTAATGATTTACTTCAAGTGGATAATAGTGCTTTGTTATCAGGAAAAGTTAAAATCAATCTTTATATCGATACGTCTTCGTTTAAATGTGGAGGAGTTGGTTGAAAAAGTATATCCCGATATTGTTAATACAACCAATAACACTATAAATTGGTTCCAAAAGACGGCAATATACCCACCCACCAATGAACGTGTCGATAAAATAAATGATTTTTTTTTTTTCTAAATTTAAAGCAGCGTCACAGATCTACTATTCGGTAGACACAGTCATTGAGATAGAGGAAGCAGCACATTATCCAACAGAATTTTTGAATACCTTAATGCCTTCCGGAACTCCTGAACACAAATTAATATTAAAAGTAGGTTTACCTATAATCTTACTTAGAAATTTGAATCCGCCAAAATTACTTCAAATAGTATTTTCCAATTCGGAAAAGTTCAAATCAATCTTTATACTTATTCGATACGTTTTGGTTCAAATGTGGAGGAGTTGATTGAAAAAAGTATCCCGATATTGTGAATTAGACCACTAAGAATGTAAATTAGTTCAAAAAAGCGATTTACAATATTAGAATTCGTCTAATTAAAAAAAATACATAACAATACGTCCCTACCCACAAATACACACTTAAAATTCGTTTTTTCACTCTGTGTTTGACCAGGTAATCCTTGAGCGGCCTTTTTATCATAGAATTCCCACGGTGTCGAGATTTGCGCGAGAAAAACTTTGTGACGCGTTGATTTGTACGCGGGCAAAGCCGCGGGTACAGCTAGTACATACTATATAGGTAGTATCCTCTATATCGTTACATTATTTTTATTGTATTTTATTGTGCTATATTTACATTTTGTTTTCCAATGTAATGTATAGACATTTCAGCATCAAACTCGATTGAAGGAGATATTAATAATAACAATTTCACAACTAATTTGTAATGGGCAGATTTTGGCGATATTGATTGACGATTCGAACAATGTACGACTGACCTAATTGTGCCTGTCATTCAAATTGGGATTGACTTAATTTTGTACTGTCCATTTCAGGGATTTGATTATCCCTTATAATAATCATTCACGAAATGTTTGAAAATTTTGAAATACTTTAGGATTTAAAAAAATATTGCGTAATGCAATAGTTTTGATCACTCTTTTGATATATAAGTTAAAAAAATAATTTGAATGATAGAACACTCTGAGGTTCGAAGCTAGAAATACCACCGCCTCATCTATTTCTGCTTCGTAAGAGTCTTAATAGCTGGAGTATTCTGGTCTTCTGTATGGTCTGGAGCTAACTTTTGTTACCCATGTAAAACAAGATGGCAAATAAAAAAAAAGATATACAAAGAAAAAAGACAAACCCACTGAGTTTCTTGCCGGATCTTCTCAGTTGAGTTATATAAATAATGAAAAAATATATATAATAAATGTAACTGACAATTTGTAAGTGCCCCCGAAGGCCTATGCAAAATAAAGACATTTCATTTCATTTCATATGGTAAATATTTTTTGTGACGTGGAGGAAACTTTCAAGAGGTACACTGAAGACTTGGGAGGGATTCCGGGTTATTTTTTTATCTGATTGAAATGGCAAACGACCATACTGTCCACCTGATAGTAAGTGATAAACGCCGCCCATGGACATCTGTAAGCAACTTCATACAGAACGGGGTTCTATCTGAAGTCAGTCGCAGATGCGTTGCTACTTCCGAGGACTATGTCGGTCGCGTCATATAAAAGTGTGCCTTCCATCGAAAGGCAAAAAAATGCTTTACGCTAGATATAGGTGTCCGCCACACCTGGTACCAGTATAGTTCGACCGGGAAAGGTCGAACTATACTGGTTCTACAATCTACAAAAGTACATCTGATGGTAAGTGGTCACTCGCTTCTTTAGATGCTTGTTAGCGTATTTATACAGAACAAAAGATCCACGTAAGGTTAGTGCGGTGATACCCTCAAAACTAAAATATTCTCCTCATATAAAAGAGAACCTGCAACCATACCCGAATGCCGGCACCATTTCACGCTAGAAACAGGTGTGGCGGTGGTACCTCTCTGGTCGAAACACATAAATTATACCATATTGCAAAATGTTTGTAACAAATTTTACTTATAACAATAACGCAAAACAAATATGTTTTTTGTTATAAATAAAATAATGTAACGGAAGAAATTTCGCTGGAAAGTTCTGTCAGCAATTTCATGATTTTAAGTTTCCTACTGTTTATATCGTTAAAAATTGCAGTCGGAATTTTTATGACTGTCGTCTTAATAAAAGTCTGTGATAGTAGATAATTTTTTTGCCGTTTATAACAATCTTTGCAAATGTTATTGCTACGGCGTCAACAATTTAATGTCAACATAGTATGTACGAGAACGCCATTCCCGCAAGTGAATATATAATATCGGGGATAAATAAGGTCAAATGAGACTTCGTGTGGTTATAGGCAGTTTCACAGCATTCTGGGGCTACCTAACTTGCTGTCGGAATACGGATTCTACTTACGATTAGCCACGTACGGTCCATCATGTATCTCCTTTAGTCCACACACTTTTACACACACACACACACACACACACAAATAGTTTATATCTTGACAATTAATGCGAGTAATTAAAGGTAACAAACGATTTTATACGAGCCGGTTAGCGGCAGTCGTTTCAAAAGCTCTTACACCGCCATACTGCTTTGCAGAGTATGGAGAGGGATACTACCCTCCTATTGGCCGGACTATATGATCATTGTAATTGTTGGAGACTACGATAGCAAGTTTAAAATCATTCGTTGAGTTAAAGCAAGTTTGATTTTAAACTTCGGCTACGAAACAGTACCTACTACAAGCCAAATAATCTCAAGGTGGTAGAACCGGTGTAGTTCGACCAGGGAAGTACCACTGCCACACTTATTTCTACCGTGGAGCATTTCTTGCGTTTCGATAGAAGGGTGTGGTTGCCGGCACACATTCACATGAGTCGACCATCATAGTCCTCGGGAGTAGCAACGCATCTGTGATTGACTTCAGATGAAACTCATGTTCTATACGGCGGCAGTGGCCACTTACCATCAGGTGGACTGCACATTCGTTTGATACTTCAGTCAGATAAAAAAAAACTACTATATTACTATACGATAAAAATTATTTGGGCTACTTATAAATAATAAAAAATATGACTAAAATTTTCATATTATGTGGTTTTAAATAAATACGACAAAAAATATATATTTTTGTCGAGAACCAAATACTGTTCTCGGCACACATTGCCTCTAATCTTTTCATCAAATTCTATGGATCCATTTACGAAATATTTGTCCCAAATACTAATTTAACTACAACTACGGAATTCCTTGTACGTATAAAGCAAATAATATCCTTTGACACAAGCAGCTTAGGGGCGTAAAATAGGATTTTTTCCAAAAGATTGCTCTGTGGGGTGAACATGATTCTGTTCTGTGTTGACAAGCGCAAATATATACATATAATAGTAATTTAAATATATACATATAATATAATAGTAATTTCCGTGTGTACATTTCATGTATTTAAATTTAAAGATAGTACGAGATTAATGCTGAAAAAAACAGGTCAAGCTCGAGTCGGACTCGGGCACGAATGGTTTCGAATATATATAAACGGCAAAAATATATACATATAATGTAATAGTAAGTTCCGGGTGTACATTGCATGTATTTAAATTTAAAGATACTACGAGATTAATGCTGATAAAAACAGGTCAAGCTCGAGTCGGACTCGGACACGAATGGTTCCGAATAAATATAAACGGCAAAAAAGTCACGTTTATTGTGTTGGTGTTATCCTTCCTTAGACAAATTGGTAACATGTGTCGTTGTCTGATTGAACAAAAAAACATGTTTTTGCACAGGAGCCCCACTTAAATATTTGTTTTATTCTAGTTTTAGTATTTTTGTAGCGGCAACAGAAATCCAAAGTGAAAATTTTAAACGTCAAGCTATCACATTCATGATGTACATGAAATTCATGAGATACAGCCTTTTTTGTTTTCGAGGGGGAACCCTTCCAAAGGTACCCGACGCCGTAGGAGCGACGCACGGTTATGTGGGATTTTTACCGCACTAAAACCCCCCCGGTGGCCGTCCTCGGTCGAGGACTCCGGGATCTCGAAACGACTTCAACCGGAATCCTCCGAGCGCGCTGCCCCATTGGGCTCCTCCCAGATGGGCGGCTGGGCCCACCGCTCCGTCTAGTCTTTCCGACGGTATGCGACCACACATACCGCCGTCCTTCCCGGGATTGCCTGACCAAACGGTTCGAGCTGCCACTCTAGCCGTCTGCAACCCCGGAAGCCCCTTTTAGTCGCTTCTTACGACAGGCAGGGGATACCGTAGCCCTATTCTGACCCCGAGGCTACAGGGACGTCATGAGATACAGCCTAGTGACAGACAGATGGATAGATGGATAGCGTCTTAGTAAAAAGGTTCCATTTTTGGGTACAGAAGCCCTTTTGGTTATAGAACCCTTAAAATATATTTTAATAATTTTTGTTTGTAAGTTTGCGTGCATGAAATAATATCAAACGAAAAAATGGAAATTGATTCAATGGATTGAATATTTTTGTAGCCTGTACTTTATGGTCACTTAGTATTTATTTTATTAAATTCCATTGACTGTACCAAAAGTATTATAATAATGTTGTATTTTTATAAACGCAGGTGAAACCGTGGGATAAAGCTACTATAAATATGTACGCCAATCTTTTTAAATTTTCATTTTCATTGTTTAATTTAATTACATTTTTATTTTTTCTCTATTAAAGTAAGCCAACTGGAGTTTTTATTCATTAAATTCAGGCAGGCTTTGTAAGTAAAACATATCTATTTATTAACCGACTTCTCAAAAGAAAGAGGTTATTTCATTCCTAGTCGATAGCAAGATTAAGAAGGCCATCAATTAAATGCATCATAATCTTAAAGTAAATTTGTAATTGCAAATTATATATATACCGGTACATCTTTAAAATGAATCAGGTTAATAAGGAAAACTATAGTCACCCCTAAATACCAAGTGTGTGGAAGCTTAAATAGAAGCATAAATATAAACTACCTTAAGTTTCTAGTCACTGTTTTTTTCGTAATTCGAGATGCTCTAGTATCATACAAAGTCATTTCACATTAGTGAAACCATAAGTAATTGTTTGTTTGATACAGAATATACGAGTAGAAGCCGCATCGCAAATTCAAAAAGGAGTCTCGCATAAGAAGCATAAGAGTAAATATTATACGGGCGTTACAAGCATAGGCTCGAGGCATGTAATCTGTGGAGACGAGCTTGTAAGAGCTCTTTTATACTAGCGTTTTTCAGCGTTCGCGTCAGGGCGTAGGCGTAGGGCAAATCACTGTGTCGCGACACTGCATGAGTTTGGTCTGTGATAAACAAAATGGATGCAATCCAATGAATGCTCCAGTTGGGAAAGAAACACTAAAGCAAAAGTTAAACATAGGTTTATAATTGAGTTAGTGCAGAGCAATGACTTGTAAGTAAAAGTGATTATTTTGTGCTTATATTATAAAAATGTGATTGAAAAAAGTTAAAATAATTTAGTTTCTACTTTTCAATTTCAAAACATACAATTGATTAGGTATTTTAAGTATGAGTAAGTTGTTTCTGCTATCAAACGATATGGTATGAGTCATGTATAAGTTGCTTGGACATGTCAGTGCGTATACGTTGCGTATACGTAGCGTTGTCGCGGAATCTGTACCTTTAGGACGAGGTTAATATGTTTTTTCAAAATAAGCATTGTTCTTGTTTTCGTTCATAAATTGCAATGTTCATTGCATGCTTCCGGTTTCGATTTCGATCACGTGTTTTTGCGGAAAAACATAAATTCATACTAAGGGTGCAGGGCCGCGCTGTTGTCAAACGAACGCTTACGCTAAATAAACGCTAGTATGAAATAACCGTTACGTGCGAGAGATATGTGACGTTCGTAGACGATCCCTGGGGCTCATAACACCGAAATATCTTGATTTCGTTACATTCGCTCTCTTGTTAACAATCTTGCACGATTTTTCGTGTAAATGCGATTCGTGTGTAATGTTCCGGTCGTTCTCGCTCGTGGATTGGTATAAATCACGCATATCTGGTGATTTTCTCTAGATCTTAAAAATGTGTACGGTTTTTTTATCTATTATTCTTTGTATTTGCTCAAAAAGAAGAAAATAATTTCATGGAATTATTTCATTGATATAAATCAAAACTTAAATATGTATACTGTTTAAACTTAATGGGAATCTTATTGCCACTTACATACTAACATCTAATTCTTATTCTTCAGATTGAAGACCCAGTGTAGTTCACCCGGGGAAGTACCACCGCCACACCTATTTCTAGCTTGAAGTATTTCTTGCGTTTCGATGGAAAGGTTTGGTTACCGATACACTTTTATATGAGGCGACCATCTTAGTCCTTGGGAGTTCTGTATGATGATGTTTACAGATGTACATGGGCCGCAGTGAACACTTACGATCAGATGAACTGCATGCTCGTTTGCTACTTCAATCTTATAAAAAAATAAAATGTATTGGAAATGCAAATAGTTTGTCTATATGTTTGTTATGTCTACACGCAAAAACTACCGGTCAGATTTCGCTCAAATTTGGCACACACATAGTTTATGACTACATTAACACATAGAATACTCATTACCGCGGTAGACATAACAAAACACGCTTTCTACATAACCCCACACTAGGATTTTCTCCTGTGTCGTGGGTACCACGGAGACACACAAACACGAATACACAAACACACAGACCCAGAACAGGAATCTAAACCCATCATTCCGGTACCTGTCTAGCCGGGAATCGAACCCAGAACCCATTGCGCGTCAGACTGGTATGGTAACCGCTCGGCCACGCGGGTCGTCAAGTCGTCAAAAGTAGGTGAAGTCGCAAGAAAAACTTAGTCTTAAAATAATGTTTTTGGTATACCTTAACGACCCTTCCCAGAAGATTCTAATCTATCTATCAATTATGGGGGGCTCGAAGATACAACTAAGATTCTCGTCGCCTTCATCCTGTTGCAGATCTGCTTAATTTAAACGATTTGTATTTACTTTCATTTTATCTGGCACGGTTTTAAATGTAAATTCTATCAAATCTGGGTCGACTCGATAATTTCAATCGGATTTGACTGGGTTTTCAATTACGCGATCACTTTATATATTTTGAAGATTTCGTCGTGGAGTTTCAAGATTAATATTAGGGTTTTAGGGTATCTCCTGTTTAGCTTCATTTCTTTAACTTCATTATTTTTTAACCAATTTAGTTATGGTAATTTGTTTTCATTATTGTGACTGTGATCTATTAATAATTAAACAAGCAATTTGATCATATAAAAAGTCTATAAATAATATATTATATAGGTAAATTAATAAAATTATTTTTAACAACATCTGTTTGAATTCAAAACTACTAACTACCTACTGTTAGTTATTTGTACAAACCCATTTTTATTCTAAAATACTAAATGTACTACTTAGTTATGTAAAAATTTAAATGAAACCCTGAAAACACGTATAAATTAGGTATTCAAGTTAAACATTATGTGTAAAGCACTAATCTCAAATTTACATGAAAATTAAAGCGAGCTCCAATTTAAAATATACTAGTATAAAAGAAATGTTTCTTTTAATATTAATATTTTAATATAGGTTAAGCGCTGTAAGTCCAACTTCAAGGAACACTTTGGAGCCGAACTGTATTCGATTTCAATCTTGCCGATCAATTTGACTTGCGAGTCGTTTAATTAAAAAAGTAGCTGGTTTTTGTAGCGCACTTCAAAGAGTTGCCTGTTAATTAAAGTCCCTTTTAAACAAAGGACGTGAGAAAGTGGCTGGCTGTTGCCAGGGTGTTGGCCATTTGTCTCTTTAAGGGCAACGCTAATGCCAAATGTTTCGCGACAGTTTACGTAACACCCAAATTTTGTAGTCTGGTCCACTCTTATTACTTAGCGCGGTAAATTGCGCTGTGGAAGTTATTTAAGTAAAAAGTTGGGGTAACCAGTTAGTACACTTCAAAATACTTTAAAATATGTTTGGTTTATTGAAGTGAAAATTTCTTTAGGCGCGTTTAGCACTTTTTGGTTGAACAAAAGACGTGAAACTCACGTTATCGGCACCGCATGTTTTCTATGAGCCATATGTATCTGCATGAATATTTAAATTGATATAATTATGTCTCCGTGTGTTATTATTATACATTATATATATACACAGAGTATATCTCTCAACATATATATCCCTAAACCTATTTTAACTTTTCACTTCCGTGATTCCCCCTGTAGTTCCGGGATCAGAATCGGCTCCGGTAAGTAGGGGCTTTCCAGATTACGGGTGACAAGACTAAAAGCTAGAACCGACCACCCAGGCTACCCCGGAAGACGACAAAGCAGTGTGCGTGGTCGCATAACGTCGTAAAGAGCAGACGATCAGGGCCCACGCGCACTTAGGAGGAGCCCTATATGGCATCTGTTCAGAGGACTCCGAGTTTCTTTGGAGATTATAGAGGTCTCTTTGTGTCGCTGAGGGAGGCCACCAGAGGGTTTCAGTGTGGTAAAAAAAACCCACATAATCTTGCGTTCCTCCCATGGCGTCAGGTACCTTTTTAGGGCTCCCCCTCGAGAATAAAAAAAAATCTTAAGACTGCCTTTTTATATATTTCCTCAATAATATGGTTTTTGCAGTTGTACTGTAAAGTTTCTGTTTTGTTTTGTCTTAAAATTACCTAGTACGATTAGATGAAATATGATTTTATTATATTCAGAGCATACCCTTGTTCTGCGTAAAACACTACTCAAATATTCTGCGCAAACGAGGCGTCCATAAAATATGCAACCGCTCTCGTCCAAGCTCTTTCTAGGCATGGTAGTCGGAGATCGATTAATCGAAGAATCGATTTTTTGTACCCCGATATACGATTTTTAATCGATACTTAACAGCTAATCGATAGTGATCTCGTTGTATGTAGGTCTTTTTATTGGTATTTGAGACGAATAGTTTAATAAATCGATATTCTAAACATAAAAGTTGTTCAATTATTTTCACCCACCTCATTTTTGGGCATAATATTATGCGAGCTAGGTTACTCTGCCGGCCCGAAAGGGGTATTCCGCTCGGAAGACGCTGGTTGTGTTCCATTAGAGATTCCGGAGTTCTCCTCGCAGCGCTGAGTATGGCCACCGAGGGGGTTTTAGTGAGGTAAAAATCCCACATAACCCGGCGTTGCTCCCACAGCGTCGGGTACATTTTGAAGATTTCTCCCTCGATAAAAAAAGGTTACGTTGCCGACATATGGAAGGCCTTCTCGCCAATATATTTCCAGGGTAGCAAACAATCGAATAACCTTCTACTCTTCGACATCCTTAAGAATCTGGACAATCTTCAGTCTTTAATGCGTAGAAATATATGTATGTTTTTATCGACTTTTTTGGGAAGAAACGCCTTCCCTACATCTTTCTACTTTAAACACAAAATTCAGAAAGCCGATAATGTACATACTTAGAATGGAAATAACTTTTACTGGTTATGCTTTGTGAAGTTTTAGGTCTAAGAGTGAAATTTAAGTCGTACAAAATTAATGAAATGTGGATGCAAAATTTAATATATGCAAGTGAAGTCATTGTTTCAATCGTTTTCTTAATCTTTTTTAAAATTAGATTACGTTGTGTAATAGTTTATGTCCTAATAGTTTATATCCTATTAACAAAATAGTCGTCCTGCCTGCAAGCAATGTTCACAGGCCATAGAACCAGTGTAGGTCGATCGGGGAAGTACCACCGCCACACCTATTTCTAGCGTGAAGCATTTCTTACTTTTCGATGGAACGGTGTGGTTGCCGCACACTTTTAAATGAGGTGACCATCATAGTCCTCGGGAGTAGCAACGCATCTGTGATTGACTTCAGATAGAACCCATGTTTTATAAATGTCCAATGCCGACATTTACCACTCACCATCAGGTGGACTGTATGCTCGTTTGCAATCAGATAAAAAGCCATGTCCGTGAGTAAACACTTCTTTTTAAATTAAATTGAAAAAGCCTTTAAAAAAAGTCACAGGTCATTTGACGGTAAGTGATTGCTGCTGCATGGACATTAGATCTGCAATTAACTCCACATATAATATGGTTCTACCTGATCACAGGTGCGTTGGCACTCCCTGAAAGCTAAAATATGCTTAGAGGATAAGGTATAACACATGCTTGCAAAAAGTTCAAATTTATTAGTTAAAATAAATCATACTAGTCATACTAATATTATAAAGACAAAGTTTGTGAATGTGTAATGGTTGTTACTTCTTCACATCTTAACGGCTGTAGCGATTTTTATAAAATTTGGTAGGGAGTTAGCTTTTTACCACGAGAAAATATCTTATTCCCACGGGACAATCCATACAACGATTTTTATAACGCGGGCTAAGCTGCGGGGTTCATCTAGTATTTAAAAAAAATATAACAAAAAGTTAACCCTATTTAAGGCAAAAAGTAAAAAATTACCCTTAATTAAGGCCAATTGCGTCTTTAGTCCGTTATTAGTGATATGTAAAATAGAAAAAACGAACTTACACTTACACAGACTACCTATAAATAAGATTACAATATTTCTCTTACTTCTTTGACATAAAAACAGCTCTAACATAACCTGAAATATAAATCCCAAATGCTGATGAAGGCAAACAAAAACCATAAAAATATCTGAGTTGACAGTAAAAAGCGATACATATTTTCGGGGCAACGTGACGACGGTGCGGTTGAAATATTAAAAAAAGTTGCTACATTTAGGGCATTCTTCTCGCCCTTTGTAAACAAAGCAGTAAAGGTTAGAGGTGAAAAGGTCAGGTGGTGTGAAGTGACAGTTATTGTTGCTGGTCTAACGACATACAAAACGCCGACCGTAAAACTAAACTAGATATTTACACAAACTGTTAACTGTTCCATTGAGATTAGACATTTACAGACGGAAAACGCGTAATTTCTTCGTGAATTAGGAGGTTTTAAAACTGCTACTTACACAAGTAAATCTTATACGTTGTTTACAGGATTTACTTGTTTTCGTCCCTGTGGTTCCGGGATAAGACTACGGCTATGGTATCCTCTGCCTGTAAGAGGCGACAAAAAGGACCGTCCAAAAGAACCGTCCAGCCAGGCGATCCCGGGAAAGACGGTGGTATGTGTGGTATACCGTCGTATGGCCCCGTCGGTGGGCCCAGCCGCCCATCTGGGAGGAGCCCCATGGGGCAACGCGCTCAGAGGATTCAGGTTGCGTTCTTTTGGAGATCCCGGAGTCCTTTTTGTAGCGCAGAGTTCGGCCAACGGGGGGTTTTAGTGCGGTAAAATTTTTGTGCGGTTTTTTTATTGCATTGTTGATTTGTCCTTACTATTTGAGGCAAATAAGATATAAGAATTGTTCACACTCGATAAATATAAATCTGTAATGTTTAATAGCATATAAATGTAATAAATAAAGTAACAAAAACATAAGAAACAATGGCTTTATGCAAAGTAATATTGCCATCAATGTAATTTAATATGTATAGCTCATAGCGCAGTCGTTTATAGGGAGTTTTATGCACTGTATATTATTTTTATAGGTGCAATATATGAACAGGTATATATAGAATGAGGACATCATAGAATGAAACGACCTTTAGATTTTATTACTAATTTGTATAAAAACACATATTATTTACAAATTTTCAATAATCTACCCCAGAGAAGGACATTAGCTCTGGTAGATTATTGAATAATACAGATATTTATATCCACTTTCAGTTTGTCTGGCTTGAACACAGTAGCGAGCATCCAAGCTAAGTATGGTCGTTAAAAACCGGTTTATAAAATAAGGGAGAATAAAATACTCCGAAGATTTTAACATTTGCTCAGTGTAACTTTCGCGTTGTCGGAGGGTGGTTTCGAAGCCCGCATGAGTAAAGCCTTAGGCTGGATACGATAAACTTTTCCCTTTTTGAACTATCTGAAGTTTGCCGAAGCATCTCAAACTTTACCCAGCAAGGTCTAAGTTACTGTGTACTTTGTGGAACTAAACAAATTATGCATCGTTCGGAAGAAATATGGAATTGGCGCAATTGTTGGAGAAGTATTATTAAAATTTAAAAGTAGAAGCAATTTTTTTTATACTCAAACCTAAAGATAAGGCAGATGGGCTATTCCATGTACAGTAGTCGTTATCGCATACGGATATTTGCGACACCAGATGAGTCGCCAATATATTTAATTATAATATATCTAAATAAGTGAAAAGACAATTTCGATCTCAAAATAATTGTAAATATATCTCGGTTTTTTTCTTATCAAATGTCATATAAACTTTAGCGATACTTACTACTGACTTCGAAATTGCGACATAGCATTCAATACATTTATTTTACTGATCTTTTAAGAACTTTTAAGATAAAAACTTAGCTGACTAATTTCCATAGAAGGTCTCATCTTGTAACAAAAATCACGAAAAATGACGCCTTAGGATCGGTGTTAAATTTTGTGGAGCCTCGGAAAATAATGACGAAAGAATATAGAACAAGGTCGATCTTAGAGAGATAGATAGTCGCGATTAGTCTTGCTCACCGAGACCGATGTGGTTTTTCTTTGCTCTCAAAAAATATAGAAAAACCGATCACTTGTTCCTAAGACTTCTGGTAAATCGCGGGATATTTAACTCTGTAGCTTTAGGATTCATGACAAACGTATATAAGCAGTTTACATTGTATTGCATTTGAATTTAATAATTAACATTTTATAAATGACCCATCTTGTCTGTAAATTAATTAATACAGAATCCGTGAGGATTGAATGTGGGTGATTTGTATAGATATATTTACATATTAATCTTATAATGCATTTTCATATTTTTTTTATGAAATTATTTTAATCTCAAAAATAATTGTATGAAAATGTAGTAAACAAACATGTAGTCAAAATTGAGGTGATCATATAGAGACATTTGTGATCCATATCAGATATGGTGTACTATTCGCTATACTCATATTTGTGTAACCCTTTTAGTTTTTTGACGATGAAATGAAATCCTTGTGCAATAGCAACAACACCGCTTTATGTGGGACTTTTATCGCGTTAAATGCATCTCAGCGGCCTTCCTCGACGTTACGTGGAAAACTCCGGGATATCTAATGGAATGCAACCGGAGTGCTATGAACGCGGTGCTCTGTCAGCCTCTTTTTGATAATAACAGATGTTTATGAGGGTTGCGGTCGCACGTTATGTCGCCTCTCATCGGGTTGTTTGTGGGACGGTTCAAGGTATCATTCTTGCTGCTAATTACACGTGTAACCTTTAACTACCAAACTGCCTTTAAAGATTGGGTTGGAGTATCTCGTGTAAGTTATGTATTTTTTTTATCTGACTGAAGAAGCAAACGAGCATGCAGTCCACCTGATGATAAGTGGTCACTGCCGCCCATGAAAATCTGTAATCAACTACATACAACATAGGTACCATCTGAAATCAATCAAAGATGCGTTGCTGCTCCCGGGGACTATGATGGTCCCCTGATGTGAAAGTGCCGGCAACCACACCCTTCTATCGAAACGCAAGAACTGCTTCACGCTAGAAATAGGTGTGGCGGTGGTACTTCCCCGGTCAAACTACACTGGTTCTACCACCTTGAAATGTATGATGGAATATTTCTGTTGTACCAAAATTTGTAATCCAAAACCTTTTTAAGGTCAAAACAGATGTGGCAGCCATTCCAGTTTTGGCACAATAAACCTCAAAATTTTCTGCCACTAATAAATTGGTTTCAAACTGTATTCTAATTCACGCGCTAAATCAAAACCATTAATTAGCACAATCAAACGCATAATTACTGTTACACGTCGCGTAATGTGTAATTAACTCAAATACCATATCATGCTGGTCGCATCGATGAGCTTAGTATATGTATGTTGTATCAATTTCGCGTGTTATATTATTTACGAATTGCTTTTAATAATTCTGCTGTGGATACCAAAATACATCCATTGTTTATTGTTTATTGAAAATACATGTGACGTGTATATTATACAGTGTTCATGACAAAACTTGTCAAAAAATATGATTTCAATAAAATGAATTCATGAGGGACCAACATCCGAATGCTAAAATACGTCGTATGGCGGTAATAATATATCGTTAAAAGGTTACCACCTTTTACGATCGTAGTTCGACCGGGAGGTACCACCGCCACACCAATTTCTAACGTGAAGCATTCCTTGCGTTTCGACGGAAGGGTTTGGTTGCCGGCACACTTTATATGAGGCGACCATCCTCGTCCTCGGGAGTAGCAGCGCATCTGTGAATGACTTCAGATAAAACCTATGTCCTATATGAAGTTGCTTACAAATGTGCATGGACCCTTTTTTTTTTTTTTTTTTTTTTTTTTTTTTTTTTTTTTTTTTTTTTTTTTTTGTTTTCGAGGGGGAAACCTTCCAAACGTACCCGACGCCGTGAGAGCGACGCAGGGTTATGTGGGATTTTTACCGCACTAAAACCCCCCCGGTGGCCGTCCTCGGCGCTGAAAAGGGAGGACTCCGGGATCTCGAAACGACTTCAACCGGAATCCTCCGAGCGCGCTGCCCCATCGGGCTCCTCCCAGTTGGGCGGCTGGGCCCACCGCTCCGTCTAGTCTTTACGACGGTATGCGACCACACATACCGCCGTCCTTCCCGGGATTGCCTGACCGAACGGTTCGAGCTCCCACTCTAGCCGTCTGCAACCCCGGAAGCCCCTTTTAGTCGCCTCTTACGACAGGCAGGGGATACCGTAGCCCTATTCTGACCCCGAGGCTACAGGGACGAAATGTGCATGGACCCAGTAACCACTTACCATCAGGTGGTCTGCATGCTCGTTTGCTATTTCTTAATTTAAAAATTATTGATCTCTAGAGCGTGCCAAAGAAATTGTCATACATACATATGCTCGAAAAACATTACCTACCTTTTGAGGAAGTCGAGTAAATAGTACTCAACAATAAAAAGTCAAATTACCAGAAAATTTTACCTTTGAATTAACTGAACTGAGCTGGTTAGGTGAATTATTTTATATGAAATTTTCCGTTTAAATGTTAGTCAAAATATAAATTGCTGCTCAACCGAACTCCTTTAAGCTTTAAAGTAATTAGTGTAGTAATTAAGTTTTACAAGTGTGACCTTATATTTAAAATGTTGAAACTCGAAAAAGGTACCCAACAGATAGGTTTAACGTAAATCCCAGCATAATATTTGCTCAAATGCGATCTTCAATATTTTTAAGTACGTACTTATCTCTAAAAGTTTTTCAAGATTTGAAGGTTGAGGATTTCGTCTGTATCGAAGTGAAATGATTTATATAGAGTTTATAGATATGTGTGCATTTTTCCAATGTTGTATTCCGTACTTATATTAAATGAGTAGATACCTTGATTCTTATAAAGCTAAACAAAAAAAATGGTACTATACTAGCTAGTAAAAATTACATTCGCAACAATTTTTAAAGGTAGTAGAACCAGTGTAGTTCGACCGAGGAAGTACCACCGCCACACGTATTTCTAGCGTGAAGCTTTCCTTGCGTTTCTATAGAAGGGTGTCATTGCCGGCACACTTTTATATGAGGCGACCATCATAGTCCTCGGAAGTAACACATCTGTGATTAAGATAGAACCCATATTCTATTTGAAGATTACAGTTGTCCATGGGCGGCAGTGACCACTTATTATCAGATGGACTGCATGCTCATTTGCTACTTCAATCTTATAAAAAAAAACAAAATCACCAAATAATATAAAACAAAGTCCTTCGCTGCGTCTATGAAGTATGTATGTATCTATTGAGTGTGTATGCATTACGAATAAACGATTTCTTTCTGTCTTTCTTTCTATCTGTCTGTTTGCGGCAGACTCAAAAACTAACGCACGGATATTTTTGCGAATAAGTGAACCTGGCATTTATAGTACTCGAATGTATACTCGTGTGAAGTGAAAATGAAAATATTGAAAATATTCTTTATTAACTAAATAGACTTATTACAGGTGTAGTACACTCCTGTTAAGTTCGCAGAACTTGTGTTAGGGGTGAACGCTCTTTCCTGATTGCATAGAACCAGTGTTGTTAATATAATAAAAACTTTTTAACAAAAAATATCTACCGACTTCCATGTCACAAAAAAGTAAAAAATAATTTAAATATATTTTGGTCTAGAACATACTCAGTACTTAGTACATAGTTCTGAAGTCGGTGCTCATATAGGACGTAGTTACCGTCGTCCAGCGAAATATGTCGAGCACCGACTTCAGGACTATGTACTAAGTACTGAGTATGTTCTAGACCAAAATATATTTAAATTATTTTTTACTTTTTTGTGACATGGAAGTCGGTAGATATTTTTTGTTAAAAAGTTTTTATTTTACACTTTTTAGTGACTATATTTTTATGTTTGTATTTAAATAAAGCCTCTAAGTTTGCTTTGTGCATCTACATATTCACAAAAATTAAACATAAAACACTTTTACAATTCATACAAACAGGGCGCCCCCTCTGGAAGTACCCCTCCATCATCAGGGTTGAGGAGTTGAAGGTCAAATTTTTCATCTTATATTGTTGCTTAGTAATCTTATAACATATACGTTAGTACCAGGTGGCTAACTTCTATGGCTCAGGCTTGCAGTACCCTGCATCATCAGGGTTTAGGAGTTGAAGGTCAAAATTTTAATTTTGTGCCTCTGTTTGGTATTATTTTTACATACCCGTAAGCACCAAATTGCCAACTCCTATGGTTTAGAATTGAAGTACCCCTTCATCATCAGGGTCGAGGAGTTGAAGGTCAAAATTTTTATTTTGTGCCTCTGCTTAGTATTATTTTTACATAACCGTAAGCACCAAATTGCCAACTCCTATGGTTTAGGATTGAAGTACCCCTTCATCATCAGGGTTGAGGAGTTGAAGGTCAAATTTTTGATTTTATATTTTTGCTTAGTATTTTCTTTACATAACCGTAAGCACCAAATTGCCAACTTCTATGGTTTAGGATTGAAGTACCCCTCCATCATCAGGGTTGAGGAGTTGAAGGTCAAATTTTTCATCTTATGTTTTTGCTCAGTAATCTTATAACATATACGTAAGCACCAAATGGCTTATTCCTATGGTTTTGGCTTTAAGTACCCCTGCATCATCAGGGTTGAGGAGTTGAAGGTCAAATTTTTGTCCCATGAATTTGCTTAACAATTTCATTATATATTCGCAAACATCAAACGACCAACTTTTATAGTTCAGGCTAGCAGTACCCCTGCATCATCAGGATTGAAGAGTTGAAGGTCAAATTTTTCATAGTAAATACCTACATAGTAATTTTATTCTATATTTTACTCAATTGGACTTCTCCAGCTAAGGTTCGGCCGACTATCACTAATTTTATTATTTTGCTCCAAAAAGTTGAAGATCCTATGATTAGAACCTTATCAAACTCTTATCAGACTACCCCTGGAGTACATCCTTTCTAATAAAAAAAGAATCATCAAAATCGGTTGGCGGGATATTGAGTTATTCATACATTTATCGCGTACATTGAAAATGCAAATTTAAGACTTATGCGTTTTTCTTATGGATGCCCTAGTCAAAAAAATACTAAAAAAAAATGGGACCCTATGACACGCACTACCTTTCAAATAAAAAAAAAATCATCTAAATCGGTTCACCCAGTCCGGAGAAATGAGGTAACAAATATAAAAAAAAAAAAAAAAAAAAAATACAGACGAATTGATAACCTCCTCCTTTTTGGAAGTCGGTTAAAAAGACATTAAATTTTAAAGTACGAGGGTAAACACAAAATTTACTTATAAAACAGAACACAGTGTGAAGTACAACATCAAAATACTTTTTGCATATGGTTGTACACCAATATTAATTAATCAACAATATAATTATGTAAAATATTAATTTAACTTTTTGCACACTTAAGTATAGATTTATATGTAATAAGCATAATTTATATAAAATTTTCTTTAATAGTTCGACAGCGTTTGTTTATCGGTTAGAAATCTATTTTCTAACCTAATACTAAAGAAGATTACGAAAATATTTCGCAAATAAGTATCGTAAAGGGAATAAACCTGTACATAGAAACAGCGAAATTCGTGAATGGGGACTATATTAAAATGATTTGTTGCGACGTTACGCCAATAAATAATACCTTGCTCTTTCATTAGAATATTGCAATGTATATTGGATTAGTTTTGGTTTTAAACATAATTGAACGGTATTATTTACTATTATGTTGAATTAATTGTTGATCGACGAACAATATTTGTATATAGTGCATATATGAAGTTGGTAAAGCGAGTATGGTCCGACCAGGGAAGTGTCACCACCATATTTATTTTTCGCCTGAAGCAGTTCTTGCCTTTCAGGAGATATGAATGTTTACTGACTCACTTTCATTTGAGGCCATCTTAGTCCTAGAGAGTAGTAACACAACTGTTTTTTTTTATCTGATACAAGTAACAAACGAGCATGCAATCCGCCTGATGGTAAGTGGTCACTGCCATCCTGCGACATTTGTAACCAACTTCATGTAGAACATGGATTCTATCTGAAGTCAATCACCGATGCGTTGCTATCTCCGAGGACTAGGATGGTCGCCTCATATAAAAAGTGTGCCGGCAACCACACCCTTCTATCGAAATGCAAGAAATGCTTCACGTTAGAAGTAGGTGTGGCGGTGGTACTTCCTCAGTTTATTTTTCAAAATCTGTCTTACGTATAATTTATTCATACGAGACTTGTTTGTTCGAGAGTTGCACATATGTAATTATCACACATGTAAACATTTATGATATACATGTTGTATTTATTGTTTGTTAGCAGCCGAATGGTTGAAAGTAGGCCTTTCAATCGATGGCCCGAGATTAAATGTTTAGGCAAGCACTACTGATTTTCTTATATATATTTGCGTTTTTATTTTAAATAATTATTACTCCTTTACATACCAACCTACGTCTGAAAGTGCTCTAAAAAATCCCAAATCACGTACATTTCTTCTTTATTCTACCAATTCGCACTTAGCAAGTGCGATAAATCATGGCTTAAAATTGTTAAGAGATGACCAGTGCCCATTACTAGGACATTAACAGATTGATGACATGTTGTTTGGGATTAGTAATATTGTGGTAGAAGTAGTAACTTTCATAAAACAGTGTCAAGTAACATTCGTCTCTATATCTTATTTATTTTTGTACGAGTTGATTAGTGACGTTGGTTATTACACAATCACAATATCACAGTTTCCTGTTCTCCAAATACTTTCATCATTGTTGGATGGAAACCTTAATAACCATTTCCAGATGCGACGTCTTTTTTGAGATAACAAAAGGCTTGAGTTTTCTTTGCAAATATTCAATACATGTGGCTATATGAAATATGTATAATCTAATTCTTCAGTTGAAAACGACGTGTATACATTTTATATTTTTATCATGATTTTCTTGGTAGAAAAATAGCTCGGTAGTTTAAATTTTGTACTTACGAATCTTCTGTTTCTTTAGTAACCATTCAGAACATACCTGCAAAAAGAAAAAATAAATAAATTTTCGAACTATCAATTTGATTATCACAAACAGGATTTAAGCAAAAAAAAATCTGCCTTAGTACATTCTTGGAGTATGCATAGTTTAATCCCGAGGATTGGATAGACTTCAACTGATGTTTATGTTTAAGGTCAGGGCGGCCGATAGTTATGACATATTATAGACAGTTTGAACAAATCCGATATGGATTGGAAACTAATCCATATTGCCTTCATCAGTATGCATTGAAGCAGCTTCGTGGAATAAATTTTAGACCTTTGAGTTATAGAAGAGACCCAGCAATACGTCATAAAAAGATTGGATCCAACATTACACCCACAACACACACATAAGTAGATCACAGCGGTAATACCTACATTGCTATAGAGAGGAAACAGAAGTAGCGATAACTAGGTAATAACACCGTAATTGATCCTAGATAAACTATATTCATACAGAGCAGTGATAGCCTAATGGTTAAAACTTGCTCTCTCGATCGGGAGGTCCGAGGTTCAAACCCAGGCACACACCACAGATTTTTCTAAAATTATGAATTGGGTACAACCCAATATTGTCCCACTGCTGGGCACGGGTTTTCTCTCAGAATGAGAGAGTTATATTATGTAAAATTTATTATATTAATCTAAAATTATTTACGTATTACAAATTAATTATCACTGCTTTTCGATGAAGAAAATCATCGTGAGGAAACCTGCACACCCGAGAGTTTTAAAAAAAGTTCACGGAGGTGTGTAAAGTCCACCAATACGCACTTGACAAGCGCGGTATCCTACGGCCTAAACTCTCTTGTTCTGAGAGAAGACCCGTGTCCAGTAGTGGGGCAATAATGGGTTGACGAGACTAACTATATTTAGCCTACGTACTCTTTTACGAACAGAATGTTAAGTCAAATCTTAAAATGTAGTCACTAGCTTTCCAAGTCACCATCGCGGTCAACTTATAGATCAACTTAAAGGTTGTCGAGCTAGCGTGAAGCAGCGTTTCGATGAAAGGGTGTGGTTGCCGGTACACTTATATATCAGGCGACCATCTTAGTTCTCGGGAGTAGCAATGCATCTGTGATTGGCTTCAGATAGAACCCATGTTCTATATAAAGTTGTTTACAGATGTCAATCGGTGGTAGTGAACACTTATCAGCAGGTGAACTGCATGCTCATTTGCTACTTCAATCAGATAAAAAAAATCTATTTCGTAGCACCTTCGTAAATTGCCCTACACAAGCTACGCTTCACGGGTCCTTGTTATCCTATAAACAGCTTTGTGAAGGATATCACTCAATATTACTTCCATTCACCCTACTTGCTTGGTTGCTTCCGACTTGTTTTAAGGACTTGTTTTACTATCGCCGATTTGAATAATGCTGGCGAGTTTATTATTAGCTCAACATCTCAGAAATAAAAACGAATTATTTGCCGATTGTCGTTACTTAAAATAAGAAATGAAGTTTGACAATAATGGAAGGGTACTTTGTATATAACGAAGTAGATTAGTAAAGTGTGAGACGTCAGGAAGGCCAGGAGTCTTCATTATTTTCCTTTCTTGAAGATTATGATCATATATGATCAGCTTTACAAGTTCACCTATTACCTAGCTTTTGAGCCTCTGAGGTATTCGTCTTAGTTTTTTTACCGCGTGTGCATTACGCATAGCAAATTAATCATTATAAAATAATAGTAACTACTGTAACCTACATGATAAGTAAATATCTCTTCACGTTATTGCTTTCCCCAACTTTTCAACTTCCCTTTGCGAAAACTTGTTAAAAATGAAATAAAGCGAAAGCGATGTCGCTTTATTTGATTTTTAACAAGTTTTTACTTAACTTTCCTTATTACTTTGCATGCATATAAAGTGAACTGAAAGTATACTCGTTTCTTTATTACAATGCACAATTAGCATAGAGTAGTCATTCGAAATGCAATATTGCGATCTACCCAAAATGAAGCAATATTTTTTGGGCACTACTACCACATGAAATGAGTATAAAATTATAGTATTTTTTATGATTAATATGAAAAACAAAATAAAAATGCTAAAACTGACGCTGTTTTTCAATATATTATCAAAACTTTGAAATCATCGCTCATAGCTTACAAAGTCGCCGTCAAGCACCTTCAACCGTAACGATATTTCACTTGCATTTCTACTACGTATTATGCAAATAACGAGTTGTGGAACAGCATTGTACGGAGTAAACTTACTGCTATACATCGCGAGCTCGAATTAAAAGTACATAGAAGCTAAGTTCTTAAGCTTAACTTTGCCATTTAGTGGACTTTGCCAATTAAGTTCCCATTCATAACTTCATGTCGGGAGACGGGATTGGATTTCAAGACGGTTTTGTTAAAAGTTAAAGTTAAATGCTAAAGAAATCTGTGTTGAAGTTAAACTTAATTAGCAGCGTCGCTACACTTAATTGATATTAAAAGAGGTGAGGTACCACCGCCACACTTATTTCTAACGTGAATCAGTTATTGGGTTTCGACTGCATGCTCGTTTGCTCCTTCAATCTTATAGAAAAAAACGTGCGGCACTCGGGAACTGCCGCGGTAAAGCTTAGCATTTTTTATCAAATGCAATTATACTTATTTATTTATTTATTTAGTCCACCAATTCGCACTTGGCCAGCGCGGTGGACTATGGCCTAAACTCTCTCATTCTGGGAGAAGACCCGTGCCCAACAGTGGGCCAATAATGGGTTGATGAGAATCAACGTTACCTGTACTGAATTATTATTATCTTTACTTCCACCCTG
This sequence comes from Spicauda simplicius, assembly GCA_949699795.1. Lineage (NCBI taxonomy): Eukaryota > Metazoa > Arthropoda > Insecta > Lepidoptera > Hesperiidae > Spicauda > Spicauda simplicius. The sequence goes on along the minus strand of OX453058.1, from coordinate 6,401,380 downwards.
CTTCCGAGGATAACTTCTGAGAGAGATGAATATTAAATATTAATGCTAGGTTTCTGGGAGACTTTTACAATAAAACTAAGGATGGACGAAACAAAATATTTATTATGCAGATTTATTTATGCAGTATTTCTTTCTTTCATATTAATTCAAGTTTTTTTCTTTGATACTATATACTTTACAATACAATACACTTTATATACTTTCTCACAAACAGCTGCTTACATATTCGTCCGATTTACGATTTCGATCCGTGCGAGCTTCGTACTGTCGTAGCATAAATGTATATACACGTTAAGCGAAGCCTCAAACGCGCTACATGGTAGGTGGAGTGGGCGCTGTTAGGTTTTTTCGTTACGGAATTTCTTGATTCGGTCACCACACTCAAAACCCGCAATAAAAGCTATGCAATAGCTAAATAAAAACATATGTCAACTATTTGGCTACGTTGTATGTAAAACGAGTATGGTTCGACTAATTTACATCCGCCACACTTTCTTTTCTTCTTATTCTCTTGAATCTTAAAGTAAGTATTCATAATTATCATTTGACGTTCGAGTAACGAGGACATTATTAATATTTATCGAGAGTAGTATATTTAGATTACACGTACATTAAGTCTTATTTATGTTCCGGTGCTTATTCCGAGTAATATAGAAATATAATATGTTCGGATATGAAGTTATTTATATTTATGAGTCTTTTAAGTGTTTCTGTCAGGTAAAATAACTAATCAAAGTAAAATAAATGATATTTAGTTAAATCCTAACATTAAGACGGCCTGCGAAGCCGAACGGTCACCAGAACGTACTGAGTGTAGAAATCTTTATTATTCTGAATATGCTATTATGTTCATTAAGTGCAAATCAAATCTTAATGCAAAAAAAACTAAAGAACTCCTTAAGAATATATGATTTTAGACTAGTATTATCGCGGAATTGATACATTATAATACTTAACGGGTACTCACGATATGCCGTTTATCCGTGACCACGATCCATGCAACTGGGTCGAAATATCGGCAAAAAGAATTCCTTAAGAATAATATGGAACGCTGAGAAGTAAATTATCTTACCACACTAAAAGCAGAAAGCAGACTCAGCAGCGCTACAATGCTGACAGAAGACATAAATATGTCAGTGTGGAAACTATTTCTACTAGTGGATGCTATTTCTTTTAAAAGTGCACAGTGTAATTAAAAACTCCAGCTCTAACAACAAAATTCTTCTAACTTTGCTTAGTTTGTCGGTTCGTTTACAGTTTATTGGATTTACAGACCAAGAAAAGTTTTAAGCATGGCTAGTTATCACAATCACAATCAGTATCAATGACACGGGGCTCCATGTTACATGGGCACCCGGACGTTTTGGGGAGTGGCAAGTTTGGTGAACTTAGTCTGGTCGTCCATTTTTTTTGATCTGATTGAAGTAGCAAACAAGCATGCAGCCCATCTGATGGTAAGTGGTCACTGTCGCCCATGACACTCTTTTTTTCCCCGAAAACTTTCCAGTAAAATAACCTACGTATTTTTGTTTATGCTTAATTTGGGTTCCTAACTAATTTTGATACAAGGCCCAAGGCACGCTGCGCCACTGTTAGTTCTATTGAAAATCTTCGAAGCATTCCATTCTATTACAAATATCAAGTAGTGTTTATTATAGTAGTGTAGTATAATTGCTTTGAGGCCTACAGTCCGTTGGTTTTATGTGTGTTATGACGGTTCTGAACCCCATTCCTTGTTTTTCACGAAGCTCGCTACGGAAAATTGGACGCGATTTAAAATCAATTCCCGTAATTGTAAGATACTTTTCGAATGTAATATATTATAGTGTGCTATACCAATTTGCACTTGGCCAGCGTGGTGGGCTATGGCCAAAACTCTCATTCTGTGAGAAGTCCAGCAGTGAGATAGTAATGGGTTGATGACAAGTACGCTATAAGGATACAGTTTATTATACTATATTCATAAAGGAATATTACCTTCTTATACTTTACGTCTATCATCTCCCTTCTATACAGATAGATCGATGAAATGTGCATTTAAAAAATCTGCATTGTAATATAAAAACAATATGTATAAGTTATGGTAATGATGGATAGATGGGTGGTAATACGTGGACGAAACACGAAAAAAGTACGATACTGCAACCATTCATCAGATTGTCTTGTTGTTAAAAATTCATGAGTCTTCGTTGAAATTTAGGTTCTTATACCTACTATACATTTTGTTTCGGACCCTGATTGTGTTTGAAGATATTATTTCTAGCGGTTTGCTTTGCATCAGCAAGCATGTTTCGGCCTCGTGTCCACCTCCCGCGGGCGTCGTACAGAATCAACAAGCATATCAGACTAGCCAGATGAACATAATGCAGCGATGTTTGATATTTCTGACAAGTCAACGGTTAGATCTGCATAAAATGAAATATCTATATCTATTCTTTTTGTGGTATGTGGTAGTATACATCATGAAGGTGCCTAATAAGAATTGCAATATAAACCCTCTTTGATATATTTCAATGTAAATAGGTTTTGTTGTCATTAAAATTAAGACCGAGTATTTGCGTTAAATTTTGGTAAATAATAATTTTAAAATAATAATCATGCTAATCACGCTTTCTATACTCATAGCCCCACAGTAGGACTTTCGTGGGTACCATGGACACACACAAGACGAATGAGATGCCTGGTCTGGCCGGGAATCGAACCCGGGACCCATTGCGCGTCAGACCAGTATGGTAACCGCTCAGTCGCGCAGGTCGTCAAAATAAAAAAATAACCTTTTTAATTTAAAAATTGAATAAATTAACTACTTTAATTAACTATGATATAATTAACTATAATATAATTAACTACTTTAATTAACTACTATATTTAACATATTTTGATTTCATTTGTATAGATTTGCACATGGAATGAATAGATGCAATCTGTTTTGCTATACTGTAGAAAAAAGGTTATGTTGTGATGGCTTTATCAGCAGTCCATGAGTTCTTATGAGCATTTTATGACTGGGAGAGCCATTTCATTGTCTCTTACACGGTCTACACGTAATACGCACGTGACACACTCCACCAAATGTCTTATTTGAGCTTCTGATGTCAAATATTTTAAGAAAGTAAGGTGTGTTAATTAAGTATTATGGATGCTAAAAAGCTAGTGTCTAACTGGTCTTGCGTTTCGTTGAAAGCGACTGGTTGCCGGCAAACATTTGTATGATACGATTGTTTGAGTCCTTGAGAATAGCAAAACATTTATGATTGACTTGAATTGTTATATCCTATGTGAAATTGCTTACAGATGGGCGGCAGTGACCACGTACCATTAGTTGGACTGCATGCTTTATACTTTAATCTTATATAAAATAGCGTTAGTCTCCAGAGGCACACTATGAAGAGCAGAGCCCTTTCATACAATCAGATCATATTATATCCAAAACCTAAGATTTCGGGGAAAAGAGTGTATCCAATGGTTATCTAAAGCCAATAGTCCGAGAAGCTTGTGTGTGGTTTATGGCGGGTCGAAGGTCATTTACTTCCGACGCGGGCTTTGAGCCATGCCCTTCTCGGGTCCGTCAAATAACTTTTCCTTATATCCTTATTGATGTTTATTGGCCCATTCAGTTATATACGAATTTAGTTACGATTTTAACTTGATTTTGTATTGTGAAGGTGATTAAAAATGTTTATTTTTATTGGTGGTTCTCGTGTGTCCAGTGGCGGATTTACCAGCAGGCTGAGTAGGCTGGAGCCTAGGGCGGCAAATTTTAAGGGGCGGCAAATTTAGTTCATAATTCTTTTATTTCGGTTTACAAATTAAAAAAAAATATATATTATACACACATAATACGAATTTCGAAAATTGGAGAGAAATTAAAATATTTAACAAAAATCGAAATATTCTCATATCCAGTGCTAATTAATAAATATTTCAACATCTCTGCATGAACAATTCCTAAACGCTTTACTAATTATACATTACTGATTATGAACTTTTAGAATATCGCAATAGCGATTCGATATTATAATCGAAATTTAGTAATTTTTACATATATTCACTGATAACTGCTATAATTTTTTTCTCCGTGTACCTAATAATTATGAGATCTGCTTACCCAATTCAATCTTGATATACCTAATATCGATGGTCTAACCATGATTGCTGCAGCAAGTTTGCAACTTGTCAAATTCAATTTCAGAAAGTAATTTCTATATGCGTAAAAAATACTGGCTAAAATTGACTAATTTTTATTAAATAAAAAACTAGTTCAATATCTTAGAGAGATCATATTAATCGAATAACTGATAGTTGAACGACTGTGACTTGACAATAAAAAAATTCCTTCCACAAAATATGAAGTGAGACAATTTGCTCATTAGAAAGTTGATACATTTTATCAGTTAATTATTTTATTTGTAGTAAGAAAAAGTTTTGAAAATCCAAATGAGCAGGCCTTATGCGCTCATGTCGTACACGAATTATCTAAATTAAATGTTTACATCAGTAGATTTGATAACTTTTTTGCAAAGCCAACTTTTTCAGAAAATGTCAATGGGAATGAATTAATTATAATAAGATAAAACAATACTCAGCTGCAATTTTTTATTCAACGGCTTCTCTCCAATTAAATAAGTATATTAAAAAAAATTAAAATGAAAAAATGATTTTTTCGAAAGTTATCGTGTTTACTGTGAACACGATCATCCAAAATCCATACGATATGGCATTAAAATTACTTCCTTTTAAATAAAAAATAATTAATCATAACCGAAAAAATATTTTTTATAAGCTCAGCGATTATTTTTCTTTCTGATAAGTTGCTTTTTAAATAATATTCATGTACATCATATTTGTTAGGTACGGTTCAATGTGAGAAAATATCGGATTTAGATTTTTAGGCAAGAATAGAGCTTACCTACTACGCGCTTCGCACTTAAGGCATGCAATTGCGTAGTCGTATTTGTATTGTAACGCCAGAACAAACGACATGACGATTCGGTAATTTCGATATTTTTTCCTTAAAATAATGTTTTTTAATAATTCTTTGCTATAAAAATAACCAAGGATCTAACACGGTACCATAGTTCTCAATAATAATAACTATATGGGAAAAGTTGATGTAACGAGGATGATGGAGCACAAATTATAAAGTTGAAATTTCATTGATAGAAAATTGATATGATTGTGGAGATATCAAAATTTAGAGGCGGCAAAAATTGAATAGCCTATGGGCGGCAAATCTATAAATCCGCCACTGCGTGTGTCGTCAACCCATTATTGTCCCACTGCTGGACAGTCTGCGGGTGGGTCTTATCTCAGAATGAGTGTGTTTAGGCCATAGTCCACGACGCTGGCCAAGTGCGAATTCGTGGACAAGGATGGTTCTCGTATCTTTTGTGATTTTGCAATTGTGCTGGCAGAACCACTGGAGTGCCTACTTCTGTCTTTCGTCTTAGATTTACGCGTAGAAACGCATTAATGACTGATCCCATGCAGAACTCCAATCCTTTTCGTTTCGTCGTCAACCCATTATTGCCTCCCTGCTGGGCACGGGTATTCTCTTAGAATGAGAGGGTATTAGGCCATAGTCTACCGCGCTGGCCAAGTGCGCATTGGTAAACTTCACACATTTCTGAGAACTTTTTTTTAACTTCTCTTAGGGTTCTCGGGTGTGTAGCAGTGATAATTAATTTCTAATCTAATCTTCCTTTTAGTTTCATAATAGTTACATAAAACAACGGCATACTTTTATATGAGGCGACCATCTTAATCCTCGGGAGAAGCAACGCATCCTTAATCAACTTCAGATATAACCTCTACTCTATATGAAGGTATTTACACATGTCCAAAGTTGGCAGTGACCATTTACCATCAGACGGTGCAAGCAATCTGATGGTAAGTGATAACTGCTGACTCGTTTGCTATTGCTCGTTTACTACTTCTAAATTAAAAAAAAAAACATATTTGTCAAACCAATTTACAAAAAAAAAAATCGCATGTAACCCGACAATTTTCGGCCAGGCCAGGTATCTCGAAATCTCCCCCAAAACAAAAAAAAGTCTATTGCCAGTAACGCGATAACATTTCTCAAAGTTGTCCAAACACAAATAATCTGGAGTATTTTCGTTACACGAGAAATGGTTTCAAGAAACTTGTTTCAATGTTTCCGTATGTCATCGTAATAATTTTCAATAACTATTCCTTCAACTATTCTTATATCGAAAGTTGTTGAAACTATAATAATATAAATCATAAATATAAGTATGATAGTAAGATCGTTAAAATGATATTGTCGTCAACCCATTATTGTCCCACTGCTGGGAACGGGTCTTCTCTCAGTATGAGAGAGTTTAGGCCATAGTCCACCGCGCTGGCCAAGTGCAAATTGGTGGACTTCACACTTCCGAGAACTTTTTTTTTTAAGTACTCTCGGGTGTGTAGGTTTCCTCACGATGTTTTCCTTCACCGAAAAGCAGTGATAATTAATTTATAATACGCACATGAATCAGTGGTGCGTGCCTGGGTTTGAACCTCGGACCTCCCGATCGAGAGAGCAAATTTCAACCATTAGGCTATCACTGCTCTAAAATGATATTATCATATTCTTATTGTAACCTACTTATAAGCTACATTACTTTTTATGAATAAAATATCAAAGTAGTGGTTGGAAGTACCTTTTATTTGTTTGCCATCTCCATCACTCTTTTTGTGCCTTATATCAGCAATGTAGCTGCTTGTAGTTTGAAGAAGAGGTAAAGAAGAGGAGGAGGTACTTAAAATAAAGTTTGGAGTCGCAAAATATTTGGTCCGCCTTTATGACTCTAATTAAATTATGCTTCGATTTGATTAGAAACGTCTATAACCATTTAGTCAGTCGGATAATCATATAATGAAGAGATTAAAATTGACGCCTTTTACTAAAGTAGCGAAAAGTTCTAATTTGGGGTCTTTTGGAGATAAAGTGAAAATAGAAGTTGATAGTAATCTAGGAAGATAATGCCGCTTTGTGAGTAAGTCGCTTATCTGCACTGATGACGGAATACTACAGAGTGTCCATTATCAGAGTAATTACTATGAATGCAGCGGATTTGTCGCTAAGACTTCGAATTTAATTTACAAGCATTAGAAGATAAGTGAAGTGTACACCTTCATTTATGCAAATTGTAAGTTATCTGTAAGGCTTGAAAATGTTAGAATTATTTTTTATTTTACCGGAGACACTATACCGACAGCTATGTTTGCCCAATAACAGGTGTGTTAAACATCACGTTACTTATCCGAAGACTAAGCTCAGTAGCCTATACGCTGCTATTCCCGAGGACTAAGATGGTCACCTCATATAAAAGTGACCCGGCAACCGGACTCTTCCACCGAAACGCAAGAACGGCTACCCATTAGAAATATGTGTGGCAGTGGTACTAGTGATAAAAGTTAGCACTTCAATAAACAAGATCTATTTTAAAAAAATATCACATCACTTTTAAAGTATCTTCATCCGTCAATATGATGTTATATACTTTACATAAAACGGGATAACAGTACATTATGTGGAAATAAATCAGAGGATTTGGGTGTGATGTCGTATGATACCCTGTAACAATAGTCTGAGCCGAGCATAAACCTCTTTTATTAATGCATTTTCTCGGGTTTCGTGACGCGAAAATGATGGCTCTCGACGCCCTAAGAAACGGTTTTTGCTCCCAAGGGACGAGCTTGAATAATATAAATGAAACCTAAATAAAGTATGATTAAATAAACAGAAAGAGAAATACATGATAATGGCCAAGATTGAGACGTTATCTCGTTTATTGTTGAAGCGGGAAAAGTTATAATAACAGGCACGTCATTACGCAAGGACAAAACTAAGTTTTATGGCGATAATGGTAAGAATGTTGTGTAGATATAAAGAAATATGTGTATAATACATGAATTATATAATAAACTCATTCTAGTCAAAATAACTGTTGTTTCAAAGTGTATATACTTACTTATTGTATGACATTTAAACTTAACAGGTTTTATAATGAACCTTTGTCGCGTAATTTAAGAAATATACTCCATTATTACTTAAAGCATTTTCACGCAATAATAAATATTTTATGTAATAACTCAAATAATTATTAATTAAAAAAGAGGTCTCCAGTCCTTACTTCTGTTACACTAAATTTAAAAATTAAAAAGCCTTGTTAAATCAAAGTTCTAACTTAGAACGGATTACAATATATATGTATACATATTAGTAAGCTACATCGGTTAAGATTAACCTTAAATAGGTTTACTATTAACCCCACAAATTTGTATGCTAACGAGACATTTCTGTTGTAATAAATTTATTCTAATCGAATTACAGACTTGATAGACACTAACCGCTCAGTAATTGGACGCAGAACACGAAAGCCGGATGCCAAGTTGATTTGTGGTTATCATTGTTTGTTTGAAATTATCTACGTTTATATTTCAATGCAAACATAATATGCATTTTAAGGAGCCTAGTTTTATGGCGTTAATTGAGGAGCCTTACAGAAATATAAAATAATAAATGTATATAACATATATAATTATATTATACTGATCAATATAACTTTATTTTCAAAGTTAATAGAAAGATTTCCTTGTATACTTAATAGATCCTATTTTTTTTATTTAAAATATAATGAACTTTGACTCCGCGTAACAGAAAAGCTAAGCCATTATTAATAGCATTTTGACGCAAATGAAGATAATCTTTTATCCAAAATTTAAACAATTATGAGTTAGAATAAAGATATCACCCGTCTTAACGTTCGTAAAACACAACATTTATAAATAAACAGCCTGATTATAAACACGGTTCTAAAATATTAGAAACGGGTTCTACTGTATATTAATAAGCTACATCAGTTTCGTTAAATAGGCTTACTATTAACCCTACAAATATGTATGCTAACCAGACATTCCTGTTGTAATAAATTCATTCTAATCGCATTACAGACTTGATAGACTCTAACCGCTCAGTAATTGGACGCAGAACACGACAAGCGGATGCCAAGTTAATTTGTGGTTATCATTGTTTGAAATTATCTACGTTTGTATTTCAATGCAAACATATTATGCATTTTAAAGAACCTATTCACACGTATGTATTATAATTGTCTGATGATTACGTACTTTTAGTGATAACAAGTGAACACATAGAATATTGTCCACTTACTCGTATCTTGAATTTCAATCACTCATCTAAAAAATGGTTAAAAAGAAGAAAGAAAAATGTTTTGTCTTATCCTATTTACATTTCATAACTGGAGTATTCCTGCAGCTTCGCTCGCTTCGGTCATGTTTATCACAAAAAAATCAGCAACAAATTCCATGTCCTTTATTTTTTGCGTGAAAGAGTGAATTAAAATTAAATGAAATGTCTTTATTTTGCATAGGCCTACAGAGGCACATAAAATGTCAGTTACATATATGTATATTTTTTTACACTACTACTGAATCGGAACACGACCTCAACTGAGAAGATCCGGTAAGAAACTCAGTGGATTTAACAGTAACAAACACAAATAGGTACATCTTCACAAATGTTTGAAGAGTAATTAATAAACTGAAGAGCAATACGACGATATACGAACACATCATTTTTTTTTATTTCACTGAAGTAGCAAACGAGCATGCAGTCCACCTGATGGTAAGTGGTCACTGGCGCCCATGGACATCTGTAATCAACTTCATACAGAACATGGGTTCTATCTGAAGTCAATCACAGATGTGTTGCTACTCCCGAGGACTAAGATGGTCGCCTCATATAAAAGTGTACCGGCAACCACACCCTTCCATCGAAACGCAAAAAATGCTTCACGCTAGAAATGGGTGTGGCGGTGGTACCTTCCCGGTCGAACTACACTGGTTCTACCACCTATTACATCATCGTATCAACGTAGACAGCGGTATCGTATAAACAGGTGTTCCTAAATCCTAAGATATAGAATACGGGGAGTAGAATCTTCAGCTTTATAGTTCCCAACAACGCTCTCAGTAAAGCTTTCAAAGTGAGCAGCTTTATCAGCGGAAAGATCGAGCTGCTTGAAGTTTCGTGTTATTCCTTCCTCGTGAAATGACTCGGATTTGGCAGCGAATATCTTACTGCCTGACTTTGTATTTTTTTTATAATAATGAAGTAGCGCGTTCTATTTTTTCCGTATTCTTATTGTTACAAGCAATATAATGTTATTAGGAATGAAAGTTATTGTAATTGAAATTATTAGCTTGTTTAGTTTTTTGTTCTTATTTTAAAGATTAAAGTAGCAAACAAGCATGCAGTATGCTCATTTGCTACTTCAATCAGATAAAAAAAGAAATGTGTGCGTGTACTAGCGTACACTCGTAAGAAGTGAAACTTCTTTATGACGTTATTTTTCAAAAAATAATTTACTATATGCAACTTTACAGAAATTGGTTAAATAAAGTTAAATTAGATAAAGTTTAATAAAAGGCTTTTATTAAACTTTATCTAATAATCTAATCTATAATAATCTATCTAATATCACGCGTGGTAGGGTAAAGAAAAAGACGGCGCGTAACGAAAAATAAAAAAAGATGGCGCGTAACAGAAAAAGATGGCGCGTAACGAAAAAATGTTACACTAAATTTTTTTCCAACCCCGATAAAGAAGTTTCACTTGAAAAAATAAAAAAAAGTAATTTCTAGTGATGTATGACATAAAAAAGCACTACCTGTTTTCTTCACGCGTCTAATGAAATAAAATAACATATTTGAATATAATTTCAATATGTCGGAACCATTTTTAGTCCAGCTGGAGATTTTCCCGCTCCAAGTTACTTCTGTAGAATTCGCACGTCATCCACTCGCTTCGCTATGCTTTGTGAATACGGAAACTCATATTTGCATGAGGTTTATTACGTTTTTGATATATGTACTAATAAGGCATGGGATTTTATAACATTCGTACCAAGGTTTCATCAAAACTTTGCTTATGTTTGTTTGTGATTTCATATTACATAGACTATAGTATAAGCGTGATGTGAAAAGGTGTGATTTTTCGAGTAAATGCAAAAATGATGTTGTATGGAATATTTAAAAAGCTTTGAATGATATCAATCATTCCTGTTTGGAACTTAAATTCCAAGCAAATGCGCTGGGAATAGTTTGTTGTTTTTTTCTTAAACTTTAATTGGTAAAGAAAATGTCGTAATGAAACCTACACGCTTACAGGTAGCACATTTCGCTATCATTTTAATAAGATATCGTGGCCATATAAGACCAGTACATTTTTAAGCTATTGCATAGCTTTTATCGTGGGCTTTGAGCGCGGCGACCGAATTAAGAAATTCCGTAACGAAGAAACCTAACACCTCCCACTCTGCCTGCCATGTAGCGCGGCCGAGCGTTCGCTTAACGTGTATGTATATGGTACGACAGTAAGAAGCTCGCACGGATCGAGACGAGCTGCTCGGAAATCTGGCGAATATGTAAGCAGCTGTTTGTGAGAAAGTATATATATGTAATATCAAAGAAAAAATACATAAATAAATATATAATTATAATTGGATAAGTGGATAAAAATGCTATGCAATAGCTTTACCGCGGCAGTCGCCGAGTGACGCAGGTTTTTTTTTATTTTATTTGTGATTGACGCTTGAGGCGCATGTTTCGTCGCATTTGGTTAGGGCCTTTGGTTTGGGTCAATATTCTACAAAAACTCCAATCTCTGAAGTCTATTAACCCACAGACGCCTGTCAAGTAAAGGTCCATTCATACGTAAGTAATGGTTTGATAATGACAACGAACTTCACACGCTTACTAACACCAAATCAGCGATTTCCCGAAAGTGCCACAGAACGAACAACACTATTGACCTAGTTGAAGTTACTACAATGAAATTTGGAGCAAGAATACAATCAGAAAACTCGGAATATGTTTAATAAAGAGCGCAATGGACACAAAATATCGTACTTAATACTTCTATATTCTGAGTCTCGTCTCGACTTTTCAATTCCGTAACAAATTTCAATATTTTACAATGCATTGTGTCTTATTTTGACCTATATTTACAAGAGGCATAACTTTTAATATCGTATCGTTTAGCATAAATCTTATGCTGACTCACGCTGGCTTGCTTGTCTTTTCTTCATTTTTACTAGCAAAATATTAAATTTATGGAAGATTTTACAATTTTTATAAAATTTTGATGATACTTACTCAATTCTTTACCCAGCTGCTTCCTAAGAGCGGGTATGGTATTCAAGCGTATTGTATTTCCAATTTAATTTAGAACGCTTTATAGACCTTGCTAGATTTTGAAGGTGGTAGAACCATTGTAGTTCGCTCGGGGAAGTACCACCGCTACACCTATTTTTAGCGTTCTTGCGTTTCTTGGGAAGAGGGCGGTTGTCACCACACTTTTATATGAAGCGACCATCATAATCCTCGGGAGTAGCAACGCATCTGTGATTGACTTCACCCCACAGATAGAACCCACGTTCTATATGAAGTTGCTTACATGTGTCTATGGGCGGCAGTGTCCACTTACCATTAGGTTGACTGCATGCTCGTTTTTACTTCAATATTATATAAAAAACCTTTACGTCATAAGAGCGGCTATGATTTTCAAGCGTATATGTATTTCCATTTTCATTTAGCATGCTCTATAGACAACGGTTGACGAATGTCAACTTGTGTCATTAGATTCGTCTTTTGTGGAAGTAACATAAGCTATATAATTTTCATATATGATCCCTGGAACTAGAATACAAGAGCGGAAGGGACCATTTTACTAACCGTAATAATATGTTCATCAATTGTAGACGAATACATGGAACATTCTGTGTATATTTAACACATAAGTACGTTTATATTTAGACGCAAACTCCTAAAAGGATTTTAATAAAGTGAAATATCTAGAATTGTATCATGCAAATGCCTAGTCTAGAAAAAATAATCTTGCTACAAAGTCCCAATATAACCTAAGTATTAACGTGGGTGTTATGGAAGATTTTTTGAAAGAAATATACGATACGGAGGCGAAATAAGAGATGAAAGCGTGTCTTCCCAAAATGTTATTTAATAACTTAAAGAAACGCAAATACAATAAGCGAACAAATAACATTCCCAAAATAAGTTACAAAGTTTTAAGTACCCTCGTATTTTATTTCAATTTGACTAAGAGCTGTATTTAAAATATCGCTTCTAAAAATAACTCGAAACAAGTTTCCAACAACTTGGAAACTTTTGTTCGAGCGTCGTCGTTTGTTTTGTTTATTTAAACCCGAATTAATGGTAACAACAATGGCTCGATTGACGAAATGTATCATTTAAGGCACCGTTTTTCGCGACACGACCTTATTATGAGTTATATAGTAGCCGTAGGTGGCTGGCGTGCCACTGTATCAGAGGTAGGTCGGTGCTTGGCCTATATTTCCTCCCTTTCTCGCATAGCGCTGTCTTATTCTGTCCTGTTCGTCCGTGACGTCATCACGCAACCCCTACTGTGGTGTGGGTTACACGCAGTGGTGACCCTGTGCGTCCCGGTCATTATTGCAATGTTTCAATCAGATTATTTTTTGCCCCTATGAAAATAGAGCGAGATAATGCGAAAAGTTGGCTCGTAGTGGATAAATAAATTATGGACGGTAAATGGAACTCGGCAGAATAGGTTTTTAGCTCTGGCGTTCATAATACTGGAATGAGACTGTGTTTTCTCGGATTTATTTGTTTAGCGCGCGTGGCACAGTTTATACCGGATTGATAAGTAGTAGTAAATTCGACCCCCAGTCTGTCAGGCTTATCATTTTAACAATGCTGAGTTTTTGGTGTAGTGACTAGGACTAGAATAAATTTTATCATTATCTAAATCGTTTCTATGGTTAACTTTGGATTAATATAATCAAAATAAGAATAACCATACGTCGTAATAATGTCAAAACTTTTTTACTCGTTCAATTGATACTTTATTTTTATTTCAAAATTGATTAACTGATTAATTTGATTAATTGATTAACTGATCAATTGATTAAAAATATAAATATTTCTTGTTATTTCAAAACCATGTCACGTTTACAACAGCGCTGTGTGTGACAGTTTTACAACTAAAAGTAGGTAATATTTCAAATACAAACTGCAGTTTATAAGATGGAATAAACTTGTTGAACTTAAATTACTTAAGCGATTTTCCACTCCCGCAGGCTTCACTGGCAGAAATCTAGATGCTAGGTTTCAGCCTAGTACTACTTCCTACTTCGTAAGTGGAAAGTGAATCGTTAAGCTAAGAAATGTGAGAAATATGGTATACATTTTAAAAGCATTTTGCTGGTTTAAATTAAATTAGTCATCAAAATTTCAGAAAAATATTTTTTTTGATCTGACTGAAGTAGCAAACGAGCATGCAGTCCAACTGATGGTAAGTGGTCACTGCCGCCCATAGACATCTGTAAGCAACTTCAAATTGAGCATAGGTTCTATCTAAAGTCAATCACAGATGCGTGGCTACTCCCGAGGATTATGATGGTTGCATCATATAATTGTGCCGGCAACCACACCCTTCCATCGAAACGCAAGAAATACTTCACGCTAGAAATAGGTGTGGCGGTGGTACTCCCCCGGTCGAACTACACTGATTCTACCACCTGTTTCCATAAGATCCGTGCTTCCCCACGCAGAATATTTGACATTAAAGCTTATTAATTATTCTTATTATTGTATATATGCATACCTTAATTTTACCGTATTACTTCAAACATTATAGATCAAATAATATAAAATGTGGCAAAAAGAGTTTTTAAACAAAACGATAAAAAAAAATATTTTGTTTCGTCCATCCTTAGTTTTATTGTAAAAATACAAAAAGTTTTCCACGTCGAGTCTCCCAGAAACTTAGCATTAATATTTAATATTCATCTCTCTCAGAAGTTATCCTCGGAAGCAGGGTGGAAGTAAAGATAATAATAATTCAGTACAGGTAACGTTGGTTCTCATCAACCCATTATTGGCCCACTGCTGGGCAGGGGTCTTCTCTCAGAATGAGAGAGTTTAGGCCATAGTCCACCGCGCTGGCCAAGTGCGAATTGGTGGACTTCACACACCTCCGAGAACTTTTTTTTTAAAGAACTCTCGGATGTGTGGGTTTCCTCACGATGTTTTCCTTCACCGAAAAGCAGTGATCATTAATTTCTAATACGCACATAAATCAGTGGTGCGTTGAACCTGGGTTTGAACCTCGGACCTCCCGATCGAGAGGGCAAGTTTCGACCATTAGGCTATCACTGGTTAACGTTACCACTTAATATCAAGCTAACAGCCCATTTGATAGTGTCATGATATTAAATGTTTGGTTAAAATTATGCATATGATTTTGAATACAACGTAATTTAATTCCTGTTTTGTATTTAACATTTTCAACAATTGAGTTTATTTTATTCAGCTATTGCATTATCTAATTATAACTATTAATTAGTGTCATGTTTGTTTTGAAAAGCCCGGCGTAATGTTTTTAATACCGTTATAATGGTATAATGCTTATAATAATAATTTACATTGATATAATGGTACAGCAAAATGCGTATGGAGTCCATGCATCTATCAGGCTTTTGAGGTCCACTGTTGGACATAGTCCTCCCTAAAGAGCGCCATTCCAACTGGCCCTATGCCTTCTGAATCTAATAGAGTATATAGTCAATAATTCAAGGTAGCTGTCGCGATCTATGGTTTCCTTTAATACTTAGTACAATCCTTATGCAAGGTTGTTCATATACAAGGTGTTCCGTATGAAAAATTGATTTGCAAAAAAACATGTCACCCAGTAATATAAAAAATCAACTGTTATTAGAACAAATGTCTCATTTGAGGTCCTGCAGAGGAACATTGTCTTTGAGGTAACATACCGTGGTGTTGCCACTCGATAGTAGAATATCATTAGTTTCTTTGAGAAATTATTAATTTTATTTGATATCGATTATTTTATAACTATTTTTAATCGATAGTAAACCCTTTTCGATTAAAACTATTGACAACACTAAATCTCTTTGTTTAACCGCGCTCCTTAAGCCACGCCAACAGTTAATTTAAGGAAGAAATGTTTACGTTCTTCGCATATGTACAGTAAATTGTAATACCTAAACATAATCGCATAATAAGAGATTTATATGCCCGGTATTTAACCCCCATTGTGAACAGCTAACATAATCCTTACTACTAAGCTGTCACTGTTTAGTGAATTATAACAAGCAGCATTTAATAAGCGTAATTCGGGAGAAAGGTCGCCCCCCGACTAGGTGGACTGATGACGTGCAGAAGACGGCGGGAGCAACATTACTTTGGGTAAACGAAATTTGGAAGAAAGGTAGCCCCCTGACTATGTGGACTGATGAGTTGCAGAAGATGGCGGGAATCCTCTTGATTCTGATGGGTCAGAACCAGTCGAAGTGGCGCAGATTAGGGGAGGCCTTTGTCCAGCAGTATACTTTCAAGGGCTGATGGATGGATGGATTCTAATATAATCAAATAAATAATTGCAAATTATCTTGTCAAATTATATTGTCCACCAATTCGCACTTGGCCAGCGCGTTGGACTATGGTATAAAACTCTCCCCACCTGAGACAAAATCCATGCCCAGTAGTGGGACAATAATGGGTTGACGAAACAAATTATCTGCCTATTCGCCATAAAATGTGCAAAGAAATGAGAACGTTTCTTTATATTTCCCGCGAAGTGAGGTGAGGTTTTTATCATTAGCCTGAGCGTAGCTAAGCGAGTGCACATAAAGATCTTAACCCCCATAAAGCGGGAGGCTTGTTCCAGTAAGGGTTAAGCTGATCATTAACCCACGGCACCGCTCGTTTGTCGGGCTTGCGCAATGTTAGTTACTGTGTAATTGGTTATGTACACCCTTTGTTATTAAGTACACGTGTACTTTATATTTTAAAATTGATTTTAAATTTAAATCGGATGTGTATTTGTTACTTTGTCTATAATTATTATTGTGACTGGATGTGCTCATCGGTTTTACACGCGTTAAAAAATCGTTAAAAATGTAAAACGAAGGTTTTCTTTATCGCATTTTCACTGGAGTTAAATAAAGGTGACTATTTTTTTAGGGTAATAAAATACGTAAGCGTAATAAAATACGTACTTAATGTTATCAATATATTTGCAAACCTTTAAATTTAATTTAATAGTTTTGGTTTTTATTCAACATCTAAGTACACAAAAATATAACAATTATAGAAATTTCTGTTATTACTAAAGGACACTTCTTCAAACTATCTTTTTTGCAAGTATATGCGATGCTTAGATTTTTAAAAGATTTTTCCGACAACAACTACATTCATTTTACAAAATCTTAAATAGAGAAGAAGCCACGAACGAAACTATATCACACATTTTTTTAAAAAGCTTTATATACAATGTCAAGATACGCTAATGGAGCGTGTGGAGCTGCAACTACCCACACAAAATATATTATTCTATTCAGGATAACGATGTCTTACATTCTACATTAAGGCAATGAGATAAATTAAAATCTTAAGACTTTCTTTCTGAGGTATTCCCGGGCGTAATGACATAGGGCTCTTCAAGAATGGTGCATAAGAGCTCTCCGTTCAATCCGGTGATGAATAACTTCTCTGGTCTTGCAAAAATCCAATGTAATTTCCAAGGCGGTAGAACCAGTATAGTTCGACCGGGGAAGTACCACCGCCACACCTATTTCTTACGTGAAACATTTCTTGCGTTTCGATGGAAGGGTGTGGTTGCTGGCACACTTTTACATGAGGCGACCATCACCATCGGGAGTATCAACGCATCTGTGATTGACTTTAGATGGAACCATGTTCTGTATGAAGTTAATTAAAGATGTCCATGAGCGGCAGTGACCACTTACCATCAGGTGGACTGCATGCTCGTTTGCTACTTCAGTCGGATAAAAAAATCCAGGGAATACGGTGACCCCTTTTCATCAAGTGGTCTGTCTGACTTATTGTTAGGTGACGATATTAAAAAAAACTCTAGTAACTAGCGCCCTAAGAGTGTGGAAGTAAGAAATCTACTATTTAATGATAACATTGAAGTGCTTGCTACAAAATGGAAGCGATATTTGTATCTTAATATCCACATTTATGTAACAGAATCTAGATTTTGAATTTTTATTTCATTGGGTCAGTGTAACATTGGACTGAACGAGCGCGGAGCATGAATTTTAATGCCTCCGTGGTTACGTGACCTTTCCATATTATTTAAGCTGGAATAGTGAATAATTTCTGTCAATTACCGTTAATGAAAGATTAAGCTTATTATTTAAAATTTTCCTAAATAACGAACTGGTTTTGGTAGCCTACACGGCTACCAAAATCAGTTACTTATTTAGGAAAATGGGGTTAATGAAAAGGGAAACGTAGTTTAATTTAATTCCGAATAGTATTTTAAAATTAATTAAATTCCTCTGACACTATTGTCAAATAATTCCGTAATAAATTGGAAAGTTTTACACTTATGGTTCTCTTTTATAACCTTGAGATTAAAATATTTATTTGAATAAATATTTGCTTTGCGGTGAACGTATATATCTATATACAAATTAATATTTTTATTTTTCGTCAACCCATTATTGTCCCACTGCCGGGCACGGGTCTTCTCTCAGAATGAGAGAGTTTTAGGCCATAGACTACTGCGCTGGCCAAGTGCGAATTGGTGGACTTCACACACCTCCGACAACTTCTTTTTTTTTAAGAACTCTCGGGTGTGTACGATGTTTTCCTTCACCGAAAAGCAGTAATAATTGATATCTAATATGCACATATTTTTTAGAAAAATCAGTGGTGCCCTGGGTTTGAACCTCAGACGTCCCGTCCGAGAGGGCAAGTTTCAACCATTGGGCTATCACTGAGGAATATTTTTATTGCAACTAAGATAAACCAAAAATACTTGATTCAGTATAACAGTAGATTTAATCATAACATAAAAGTTAATAAAATGTACGATAAGAAAACCACGACAAAGAGTAATAATTGTTTTCGCGATTTATAGTTTTATGAATTTGGATGTTGAACTCTAGATATCAAATTGATATAAATGTTAATGGCAAATACTCATACATTAAACACGCAAATATTCGTGGTAGAAAATTTAACAAAAAGTTATTTTCAATGAGATTTTTTTACTTTATCAATGATTTTTTGAAATTAATTTGTAACGTAACTTGTCCATTCGGTTGTATATATTTATAATACATAAAGTTATTTTGGAAGTGACTTCCCACTTGACAACATTATTTTTACTTTTGGTAATCGTTACGAAGTTAAGAGATTTTAGGTATTATGCGTGTCTGATTTCAAAAATTACTCGGTTAGTTCCTTATTATTCTAATCATTTTCTGTAAGAGAGTAATCCGAATTAAATAGACTCCTGGTGCGACTACATTTGAAATCTATTAATTTCGAACTCTCCACTCTACTATCTCGCTTGTACTAAAGGGTCGGTCCCCCAGGTTACAGCTCCATTACGTGCATATTTTTTATAATTAAATACGAGATAAAATATGGTATAGCCAGATCTATAGATGAACGCTTACCGACAAAGCTGCCAGAAATATTCACACCCCGTGGAATAATATCCGGCGGAGAATAAAGGTCTTTCAGTAGTAACCTCCACAAGGTGGATAGACTTTCAAGGCGAGAGATCCAGAGAATTCAAACGTCATAGAAATAGAAATAAGGCTCATCTTTAAATAAAAATTTAAATCAAATTTTAATAACGTGCAAGTTTATTGCACATTATAAGTATGCTAATGATATAATCAAATATAGGATAATTTAATTTTGTTTTACCATAATTAACGAGGTAATTTTTCATCTATTTTACGTGAAATTATTTACGAAGAAGATATCGATAAGTAAACGACATGATCATCTGTACTAAAATATGATATAGACATAGTTTTGACATTAATTTTTACCGATTTTGTAGGAAAATATTGTTTCCATTAATAAAAACTTTAATTATCATAAACACTCACGCAGTTAATAAAAAACTAGTCTTATACACCAATCTCTTTCACACAAGCTTTTTAAAGAGGACATACTTAGTTCTAGAACGAATTAATTGACAAAGTTGGAATGACTTACGTAAGTAGGTTTGTTTTACAACTACCTTCAAACTGGAACACAGCAATGCGCACACATTTTCTACATATAAACCAAAAGTGAAAAGTTGAAAATTGGTAGAAACTGTGGTTCAGTCTTAGGTCACACTACCGCCACACAAATTTATGCTTGTCACGGAGACTTAATGGTATGTAAGTTAGGTTAGGTTAGGATAGCGTCTGTCTGGTAGGAGAGAGATACAAGTGCAGCATCACAAACAAGATACTAAATTTATCTTAAATTGATAACATGTATACGAGTGTAGCAAAAATCACTTACTATTTGATTTCATTACGATTCGATACACTTTTTTATAATAAAAAGTAGCACTTTTCTTTAAAAAAAAGGATAGATCTAAGTTAAGTTAAAGATAATGGGCATCTGCAATCGACCTTAGATAAAATTTAAAAAATCTGGAATAGTGTACAAGTGTCCATCACTGTAACAGACTATATGATTTTTCTACTTTTGTCATAAAAAGTATGTGTACAAAATGCAGTAGCTCATAGAGAAAGACTTTACTTTTCGGATATAGAAAGAACACTGACCTCGTATAAGAGACGCCTCAGCCGCCCCGCCATCCTTATCTTGTCCAGATAACAATCTCATTTTTACGCGCAATCGAAACAGCGAATCGATGAAACAATTTTCGTTAACTATTCGGTACGATCACAGAAAATTTTATTTATACAAGTAAAAGTAGGTTATCCTTTGGTTATCGCAGAGCATGTGACTGATAAAATGGACTCAAAACAAAGAATTAATTCGTAGTTAAAATTTCAGTTAATTTTAGTTAGTTGTACCAACGCCTTTAAGTTTTTAGGGTAATGCATAAGCATGATACATGCAATGTATCCACTAGTTAGTGAAGATATACACCCTCGTTTAATTTAGAATGTATTTTTCTTTCATCTTGCGGGTATCACATAAAATAACTAAGAGATTAAAATCTGGATGATTGACAGCCGCATTTTTATTACCAAGTTATTTGTAAAGATTTATAGTTGATAGAAGGATCTAATTAGACACAAATATTTAGTAGGAAGTAGAGCAGTGTTAGTCTAATGGTTGCAACAACTCTCGATCGGAAGGTCCGAGGTTCAAACCCAGGCACGCACCACTGATTTTTCTAAATTATGTGCGTATTAGAAATTAATTATCACTGCTTGTTGGTGATGGAAAACACAGTGAGGAAACCTGCACACCCGAGAGTTCTTAAAAAAAGGCCTCGGAGGTGTGTGAAGTCCACCAATTTACACTTGACCAGCGTGGTGGACCACGGCCTAAAGTCTCTCATTCTGACAGAAGACCGGGAAGACAGTAGTGGGACAATAATGGTTTGTAGGCTTGTTATAGTAACTGTAGTCAGATAGTTTGAAGAATATTAGAGATTCAAACGAAGTGGTTAGACTTATCCTCAAGTACAGCAATACAACCGAAACGGATAAGAGATTTGATCCCATTCAAAATCGGTTATAGACGTTCAAAGCAGTAGAAATTACATATGTAATACCGACGTTATGCACTCGATAATTGATTTACATGCTGTTATCCTTACTTCCGTACTACTACTGTTTTGTATATTTGCACTTTGCTGTATTTTTAATATTGTTGTTAATTTCGAGTCGAGAGTGCGACCGTGGGAAACCTGGTTTAACATTAGAACTACTGATGTGAAATGAGAAATTTTCATAAGCGTTTTCGAACTTTCTATTTCGTTCATATAAAATCACACAAAAACTTAATTCTCGTCACAGTTTCCGCTACTTTAACTACTTAATGTGTTCGTTAATGTAAGGTAAAAATTAAAGCAAAACCAGGTGGTAATACAACAATAACGGAACTCTCACATTTTTATTCAAACACATTATACTGGAAAACGTAGGAATCTCGGAGTTTAACAGAAAAAATCCCATTTAACAGCGAAATGGGTAGGGCTTAAATTTTTGAAAAGATTTAAATAGGTCGGTCTCCATTACGCTTGACTTTTGTGTGCTGTTTTAGTGGTTTGTAAACGATGTAGGAATTCATTATCCAAAAATGGAATAGGAGAAGCGATATAAATTAGTACAACGGTTTAAGTTATTTATAAATTACTCTTCTGGGAATTAAATGAAATGTCTTTATTTCTTTTTTTTTATAATAATGAAGTAGCATTCGAGCATGCAGTCCACCTGATGGTAAGAGGTCGCTGCCGCCCATGGACTCCTATAAGCCACTTCAAATAGAACATGGGTTATATCTGAAGTCAATCACAGACGCGTTGCTACTCCCGAGGACTAGGATGGTCGCCTCATATAAAAGTGTACCGGCAACCACACCCTTCCATCGAAACGCAAGGAATGCATCACGTTAGAAATAGGTGTGGTGGTACCTCCGCGGTTGAACTACAATGTTCTACCACTTTTATTTTGTATAGGCCTACAGGGGCACTTGCCAATTGTCAGATACATATTTTTCTACACAACCACCGGATCAGAACGCGACCTCAGCTGAGAAGATCCGGCAAGAAACTCAGCGGGTTTGTCTTTTTTATGTTGTATTTTTTTTCAATCATGATTTTTTTATATTGTAATGAAAGTCATAATGAATGTTTTTTTTAACGGAAAAATATTTTTTCCGTAAATCCTACGATGTGCGTGGAGGAGCGGTTACCATACTGGTCTGACATGCAATGGGTTTCGGATTTGTTTCCCGGCCATACAGGCATTTGAACGATGAATTTAGATTCTTGTTCTTGCGTTTGTCCATGGCTTCCACGACGCAGGAGAGAAGCCTAGTGTAGACTAGAAAGGGTTTATTTTATTTTTACAGTCTGTGCGAGAAGCATTTGTCCTTTTTTCATGCGTGTTTGCGTATTGCGTACAAATTTAATACGTTTTGAAGAATTAAGAGAAAAACAAATTTATTTCCTTTTCAAAGGATTTTTAATGCTACTATCAGCTAGTTTTAAAGTAAAAATGCATTAAAATAGTCATGGTACATATACTCGTACATCTAGTTTAACTGTGTCGACACTATAACCATAAGAATCACTGTCATAATGTCTGTGTTTACGATACGATGTTCTGTTTAGCTTGGCCAGCACGATAGGCTATGACCTAAACCTCTTTCATTCATCGAAAGGACCCGGACGCAGCAGTGGGACATTAATGGTTTGACAATAAGCCTTTATTGAACCTTATTGAATGAATTAATGATTTCAACCGTAGAATGAATAAGAACATGCTTAGTCCATTTTATATATTTTTTTTTTTTATCTGACTGAAGTAGTAAACAAGCATGCAGTCCACCTGATAGTAAATGGTCACTGTCGCCCATGGACATCTGTAATTAACTTCATACAGAACATGGGTTCCATGTGAAGTCAATCACAGATGCATTGCTACTCCTGAGGACTATGATGGTCGCCTTATGTGAAAGTGTAACGGCAACCACACCCTTCCATCGAAACACAAAAACTTTTTTTGCTTTATTTTTTTATATTATAAAACAGTTAAAGCACAAGCCCGCTAGCAGAAGAGTCTTATCGCATGTAATAATTTATAGAATATAGCCACCCAGAGAATATAAGAATGTGAACAGTTGTGCTGCTGTAACAGTAACTGTTGCAATTCCGTACTGGGTACGTGTAAAGATGTACCTACCTATGTACCTACTCGTATTTGGTCAAAGTATCAACAAATTGTCCTTACAAATTAATCTAGAAAGTGTTACTCATTTCATAAGTCAAAATGTTTGCGCCCTACGAATTGCTTTTAAACAATAGTGAAGAACTATCGCTAGTTTCAACAAACAGCTTCACAAAACCGGGCTACAAATGCTACAGAAATTGCACTGGTCCGCAGTATTTGTTCAATATCGTGTTTAAGTGAAAACAAAACAATGAAATATTGTTTTCTGCAAGTTGCAAGGTCGCTCTCACGCGAACAAACAATAGTTATCCCAGTCGATTGCTTTTTAGTTTAGAATTCATTTGATAAATAATGTAATTGTGGTTTGTTTATGAATTGCATTAGAAAGAAATGGATATCTCATAGGTACTATCTGAAATGGCAGTAGCAAATGAGCATGTAGTCCATCTAACAGTAATTGGCCACCAATCATGAACATCCGTATCAACCCCAGATATGATCAGTCTTACTCGAGGTTGGCCTCAGATCTATCTTAACCTAATAACCTATTACTGTACAGACCAGAATACGACGGTGCTTAGCACTGCTGTTATTACCTGTTAGTTGAAATATTATAATAACCACTAATATCTAAAAGATTTGCCAAAATTGATTCTTCTATGTGGCAAAATATAATATTAATATTAACTTTAAAACAGTTAACATTTCAAACTTTAAGTTAATAAAGAACTCGTCCCTGTAATTCCAGGATTAGAATAGGGCTACGGTAACCCCTGCTTGTCTCAAGAGGCAACTAAAAGTGGCTTCCGGCTTCAATTTTTACATTAAGTTTGAAAACAACAACAGCTTAATCACAGATTAGATGAACAAAAACTACCAAATGTGTTTTTTAAGATGATTAATAACTCAATTTTAAAAATTGACACTCATTGCAAAAATATTGCAAAAACTCAAGTACAATCTTATCGACCACTTGAAAACGATTGGACTTATATTATGATGAATCACAATTTGATTTCTTGCAAGAGATAAAAAAATCCTACATACCTAAAATAGATAAAATTTAAATCTGCCTATATTTTGCCTTCAACAATGCAACCAATTTGTCAGTTTCAAGAAGATCGGAAGTTTAGTGAAGAATCTCTTAAGTCTATAATTGGAAGATAGATAATAATATTATCATTTTTTTTTGTCAATATTATTAATATATGAGTGTATCTTAATAAATTATATTTGCAGTTAATTTTCAAAAATTAAGCTAAAAATGTTCCTTAGATTTTTAATTCTATTAGAATTTACACGTCTACATTGAATTCTAAAATTACTGTTTTTTAAATCGACTATTACTACTATTCCAATTTTTTTTATAAATGCAAGTACGTAAGTATGTATGTGTATTTGTTTCTAGTCGGATTTCACCGAAAATTTGCACGCAATTAGTTTATTATCTAGATTAATACATAAGATACTCATTACCGAGGTAGAGGTAAATGTTCTTTTTTTTCTTTTTTGTGTTTATTTTGTTCTTATTTTCTTTGTGTTTATGTCTTGTAACTGATTATTCGGACAATTCATTACAGATGTCCATGAGCGGCAGTGACCACTTACCATCAGGTGGACTGCATGCTCTTTTGCTACTTTAGTCAGATAAAAACAATGCTCGTTTGCTACACCTAGTATAATGTATAGCACCTGCTAGTATAATAATGTTATTCTGTTATCAAGAAGTCGTTCCAATGAAGTTATTGCACTTCGTTCAACGTGTCCATCACACATCACTGTCATACAGTTCATTGCTTTGTTTTGTTTGCCGACTATCTCCTGATAAGGTAGTCACGGGACATGGCGATTACGCTAATCTACGCGGCAATTTTAAACGTTTAGATGGGAACAGATATCCTATCGTATGATAAGTGTTCTGGAAGGAAATATGCAAATTGATTATAACTAGTCACCCGTAGCATCGGCCGAAATTCGACCGTAATTTAAATTAAAAAACTAAATTTCATATTGTCCAAATTAGTACGAATATTTCTCTAAATCAAATCAAATGTCATCTGACATTCTTGACAATGTTCTATTTCATTTACTAAGTACATATGTGTTTGTGACAAATGCATGGTAGTGTGTGTAATGTATTTTTAGTTGATTTTATGTATGATATATGCGTTATTTGAAAAAAATATTAACATTCTACACTCCTTCTCTACGTCCACTATAACCGTGCAAAATTTCATACTAATCCGTCCGCGGCATATTACTTAAAAATCCGTCACAAATTTTTGCTTCACGTATTAATATAATAATTATGTTATAGGGCGAAAGGAAACTATTTTCACGCCTATATTTAATATGTTCAACAATAAAACTGTTTACAAGAAAATAATACAAACTCAAAACATCCTCTCGATACGAAAACTAACAAAACAATCATCATCTTTTCTACAATGTCATAAAATGATATTCTTCTAAATTCGAAATATAAAATTATAAAAATATAGTTTTCTGAAGAGTAAAAAGTATGTACAAAAAGAGGTCGCTACAATGTCCTAAAAGAGTTAGCGGTGTTTTGATAATAAGCAGACGTCTCTTAATTTAGTAGTATTTAATTAATAGACATTTAGTGGGGAGGAGTTATGAGCCACATCCCGCAAAATCTGTTTCCGTGATCATGAAAAATGTACCTCAGTCGAAATATTGACATAAATAATTCAAAAATTGCATATCGTAAGAACCCGTTACATCTGAATTGCATCAATTTTGCGTCAATATCAGTTGACAACAAATATTTATAATGTTGTTTTATAAGATTGAAGTAGCAAACGAGCATTCATTCCACCATATGGTAAGTGGTCATTGCCTCCCATGAACATCTGTGGGCAACTTCACATATAGTTAATATGGGTCCTATCTAAAGTCGATCACAGATGCGATGCTCCCCCAAATACTAAGATGGTCTCCCCATTTAAAAGAGTGCCGGCCACCACATCTTTTCGTCGAAAAGCAATAACTGTTTCACGCTAGAAATAAGTGTGGCGGTGGTACCTCCCTAAAACTACACTATTTCTACTATCTAGTAATTAAATTAGGAAGTATTCACCTTACCTGTAGTACGAACAGGACTATAACCATCATTTTGTGCTTCAAATGTTTCGATTTCTCCATTCAGATTCATAGTTCGAAGCATTCCACAGCCGATATTCACTGCACAATAAAACTTTATTGGAAATGAGATACCGTTACCACTGACTTATAATAAGGTACTGGATGTTTATTTCATATGATATACAGTTGTTATAGTAATACTATCATTAAATATGCATTGATGATTGATGTACAGTATTGGTTAATCTTATTTAAAGACCCGTTCAGTTAACTCTTCTTATCAGTGTCTCGGGGTGTTTGCGTTTTTATCATTTTTTCTGAAAGGTATGTTTAAAGTATGTTTACGTTTCTTACTAGGCTATTCCCTTAGCTTTGCCTGCTTTGGAACCACGGTAATGGAGAGCATACGTGTTAATCTCGATCATAAACTACGTGTGTACCAAATGTCATCGTATCCAGACCGGTAGGTTTTACAAGAAAGGAAGATTAGAAGGACGGAATTTTATTTTTGGGCGAAATATACTTTAATTTTAGTGGCCCTATCGACATACCTTCAGTTTGATAGATATACCTCATTTAAAAAAAATGTAGTAGTAAAAATAACTCATAAAGGGTACGATGGCATCTGTGGCTGATTTTTACGAGGATTCCAATTCACCTTAGGATAATTAGTGATAATCATTATCGGAAGTGGCCTAAAATGTTGTACAACTAGTACGATTCGACTGAAAAGGTTTTGCCGCCACAATTATTTTTAAAGCGATCGTCTTAGTTCTCAGGTAGTATGGTATCACTAAATGACTTTAGATAGGTAGACGTAGCCAGAGAGAAGATTACAATCCATGTCCACTTCCTATTTACTAGGTAGTAGAACAATAGTGAGCAGTCTGATGGTTGAAACTTGCCCTTTCGATCGGGAGGGTCTAAGGTTCAAACCTAGGCACGCACCACTGATTTTTCTGAAATTATGTGCATATTATTAATTAATTATCACTGCTTTTTGGTGAAGGTAAACAACGTGAGGTAACCTACACACTCACACACACGAGAGTTCTTTAAAAAAAAGTCCTCGGAGGTGTGTGAAGTCCACCCATTCGCACTTGGCCAGCGCGGTGGAATGGCCTTTAACTCTCTCATTCTGAGAGAAGACCCGTGCCCAGCAGTGGGACAATAATGTGTTAACGAGAACAATGGTTCGACCCGGGAAGTTCATCCGGCACTATTTCTAACGTGAAGCAAGTCTTGCGTTTCGATTGAACAGTGTGATTGCCGGTACACTTTTATAGGAGGCGACCATCATAGTAACACATCTGTGATTGACTTTAGACTGAACGATTGTTCTATATGACGTTGCTCACTGATATTCATGGGCGGCAGTGACCACTTAGCATTAGGTGGAGTGCCTGCTTGGTTGCTATTTATTTATAAAAAGTAGCATGTGTTCGCTTGTTACTCCAATTTTATAGCAAAATGTAACGTTGTAGTAATATAATGTTAAGCGAATTTGTACTGCACATTTGACGTTATCGCTTGAATTTCGGTCGTTCGATTAATATCTGTTAACATGACCTGTTTTTGGGTGACAATGTAAAGTAAACTTCATGCATTCAATCAGAGCTACCTTTGTATTTTACATTACCCAGATTAAACGCATTAAATCCACTGTAACAGAATTCAGTTAATTAATTGCGTCGGTATTCAAATCACATGTAGATTTGAGCACGTATGAGCGTTCGTTATGCTACTATCGTAACAGTTAAATTAATGTTTAAAATGGTACATTCGCATTTTTGGACGACAAATTTTGATATTTTAGTGAATCAAAAATATAAATAGATTCTTATATTGTTTACTCGCAGTGCTCCGCGGTTTCATGAACATTTAACACAAAAGGTTTAATCTTTTGGATATAGTAATGGTTCAATAGAATTCTAAACATGCAAACATACTGGTCAGTTCTAAGCATGACATATGATTACATCTCGCCTGTGATCGGCTTTAGGTAGAAAACATTTAGGCTTTAGGTTTTTATAGGGAAGATGAGTCCATTCTAAAACATTCGCTGCTACTTCACGTCATGTTTTAAATCATCACATCTAAAGTTTTGAAGCTTATTCAAGGTATTTAAAGTATATCTCCATTGGGGAGGTATTATTGTCTAACATGTTTCTAACGTGTACCGGTTCTTGCGTTTTGCGGAAAGGGTGTGGCTGCCGGATCACTTTCACATAAGGCAACCACCTCATCTCCTTTAGTCTTCAGGAGTATTTTATTTTATTTATTTAGACATACCAACTAAATACATAGAGGACATTTACAGGAGAACATTATGATTATAAAACTTAATACTATGTAGTAAGTACGTAGGTACTTACTACATAGTACCTACAATAATTAAAGATGTTCACAGCACTAACAAAAAAGTAGCCAAATTAAAATTAAGAATAGCAAAATTATTTCCATGTAAATATAGGAATAAAGAAAAGTTATTTTATTGACGTTTTTGTTTCGTCGTGAAGTGTCGTGAAGAAGTTTTTGTTTAAATTAATATAGTCGGCAAAGATATCAGTGTTAACGTTTTGGAACACGTAGTAGCAATGCATCTGTGATTGACCTCAGATAGAACCCACTTACCATCAGATGGACTGCATATTCGTTTTAACTGCATTCGTATAAAAATATTTATACACATGCATGGTTGTAAAACCCGTTGCATTTCGACCACCACGGCACGACCGTTACAACTACTTCTGCCTGGTAACTATGGTATTAAACACCGAAATATTAATACGTGAAGCAAAGATTTGGGATCTTTTCAAGAGACTTGCCGCGGACGGAGGAGTATGATATTTCGCACGGTTATAGTTTATGTAGAGAATGTAGACGAAATGCTAATATTTTCTCAAATAATCCATAAAACATACTTAAAATAAACTTTATTATTATACACACACTGCTGGGAATTTAATGTCTTATTATGAAATCACATGACGTGAAAAATGTCAGATGTCTTTGTCAATAGGTATACCCGTTATTGCTTTTAAAATGCAGCTTAATAGTAGTCAATTAAACTTTAATTTAAATTTAATGAGTAAATTTAAAATTACTAGAAAATTAATACAATAAGTATAATTTAATTTAATTTGAGAAATATTCGTGCTACTGTGTGGTTATTATTTATCCCAGCCGGTTTTAGTCGACAAGTATAACAATGTAACTGATTTGTGGCTGATTTCACTTATCCACGCGTATCGCAGATGTTCCTGGAACATAATGCTTATTCCCACGACCATGTGCTCGTTTGCTACTTCTAGTTATATAAGAGCAATTTCTCTGTAGTTTCGTTTACCATGTTTGTATCGTTTAAACGTCACTTATAGATGCCCTGTTAAATACTTTTTATAGACAAATACAAAGCTAAAATATACCACCTAGAGCTCTATTAAGCGATTCCTATGGCCAATACATTGAAGCTTGGCTAAAGAATAAAATTCAACAGAAAAATAATTAGGAATGTAATTTTCATACCATCATTATAATAATTGTATGTAAGAGTGATGTAAACGCCTACTCATTTGTAATAGTAAAACGAGGTTCGAATTTTATGCTATGAAAAACACCACTTTATAACAGCAACATGTGAAAAATTAATTTTTAATTATTCGTTCTATAAATATTTCTCCTCAGCTGAACGAATAAAAAAAAATAGAAGCCTCCCCGATATCCTTTATATAATTATGTGCATATGAATAATAAAATAGAAAGTTATAGGTACGTGTCTGTAAGTCGCTTATATTTCTAAGAAAATTGGAGGACTTATGTAACAATATAAGTATTTATTTATTACTTTCAGAGCAGCTTGGCTTTAAAAGCTACAAATGAACAATATTGCATTTAAATTAAGGAAGTGTAAATAAACACGCTTTCTACACTCTTAGCCCCATATATAAGCAATTAATATATCTATTAATGATATATTAAACTTAATGCATTTTTAGTTGTTGTATATTTTAATCTAGCTACTGTATGAAATGTATATAGTTTTATGTTTGAAAAAAAATGTTGTAACATGTTATTATATTATCTTAGACAACAGAAGTTTATGATCGGATTTCACATCAAGACTTCAATGATATTGTCAAAATTATGCAGTCTTTCAATCCTCACTTCTCATTTGGGCTTGCGTAGTCCTCCATATTATTACTAATGGTAAATATTACTAATGATACTAACAAAACCTTTTGCTTGAGTAAGCCTTACTGAATTAGTTACTGGCAAAACCCTTTTCGCAGACGATTCAATCGACCGTTTTGCGCTTGTGTGGTAGTCGGTAATCTTAGAGAGGATTTTTTGATATGGGCCGATCTGCCAGCGGAATACAAATGATTCGACTGAGCAAATTGATTTATATTGGTCTGAAAGTCGCTCCACACAAAGGAAGCAAAATGTATTCTGTTGCGCAACTACAGATAAAACGTTACATAATGCTGGTTCGGGGAAAATTCGAAAAGAAAACACGACTGCGAATTTACATAGAGTGTATTGAGCGATCATGCATTATATAAATTAACTGAAAATATATTCTAGTAAGTTTGTAAAGTAGAATCATAATAGAACACTATATTAGTATTTAAGAAAACATTTA
The DNA here is from genome assembly GCA_949699795.1 of Spicauda simplicius. Lineage (NCBI taxonomy): Eukaryota > Metazoa > Arthropoda > Insecta > Lepidoptera > Hesperiidae > Spicauda > Spicauda simplicius. The sequence continues at coordinate 6,369,874 of OX453058.1, read as the reverse complement.
TTATATAGGTGGTAGAACCTGTGTAGTTCGCCCTGGGAGGTACCACCGCCACACTGGAGCTAACTTTTGTTACCCATGTAAAAACAAGATGGCAAATAAAAAAAAAAAGATATACAAAGAAAAAAGACAAACCCACTGAGTTTTTTGCCGGATCTTCTCAGTTGAGGTCGTGTTCCTATCCGGTGGTAGTGTAAAAAAAAATATATAAATGTAACTGACAATTTGTAAGTTCCCCCGAAGGCCTATGCAAAATAAAGACATTTCATTTCATTTCATTTCATTTCACACCCAATTCTAGCGTGACGCATTTCTTGCGTTTCGGTGGAAGGGTGTGCTTACCGAGTAGATTACATATGAGGCTATCATCTTAGTCCTTAAAAGTAGCAACACAGTTGACTTCAGCTAGAACCATTGTTTTTTTATGAAGTTGCTTATAGAAGGCCATGGGCGGCAATAATTTACTATAAGGACTGCATGCATGTCCGTTACTTCATTGGGATAAAAAGAGGAAGACGCTGCTGCATACTACTGATTTACCTTCTCAGTCATTTCCTACCACACTGACAGGAAGACGGAATAGTGCTATTCACGATTAACACCAGAGAGTATTTAACATTCGAGTAGCTTGTTTGCTACTCATATATTATAGAAGTATGTTGTGTTAGCTTCTTAGCGCGGGTTTGTTTACTATAATTACGTTAATAATGGCCATGAGTACCGTATGTGTTCATATAAATTATAAACTGTGTGCCAAATTTCAGCTAAACACATTATTTTCGAATTTATAATAAAAGATTTGTATAGAATTAAAAACAAATTAATCAAATCCGATACAGATTATGTTATTAATGAAAATTTAAAAATATCAAATATCACATGTCAGGGATTAAACATGCATTCTTCGTTATCTAAATACCCGGTATTAATGAGTATTTCGTAAGAATTATTAATACGAATTAATCACAACTCCGAGTTACCGCATTTGTAAAGGACGTGAAAATGAGTGCTTTGGTCTTATTGGTAGCTTTAAGGTTAGCAGCTGTCGCTGGTATGTATCCTTTATTTATTAAGTTTAGATTTTCATTAAGTTCTATCTATCTACACATGTATTCAAAATTAAAGTACCTAGTACATTTTTACTCATAACATATTTATACATATTTCCAAAAAGTAGATTGGGCCCTCCAAGACTGATAAGAGGTAATCATGTTTTTTTTTAATATTTAGAATATAATATACTTAAAAAATGTCTGACTTTTTGTCTATGTAAGTTATTAAAATTTTTGTACTCTATCAAAAATGTAACATATTTTAAAGTTATGTAACATTTTTTTAAAGTGAAATTACGAGACATGTCTAGAAACACAATTACGTAATAACTTATATTGTATCTAAAATTTGTGAAAAAATGCTATAAATCTGATTTTGCCAAATTGACTGCTACAAATATATAGTTAATATATGGTTATAGAAAGAAGATCTTTCGACAGATATTCGTTTCTAAAACACGGAAATATCTCTTTAAAATGTTATAGGAAAACGTTTGAAAAAAACATACAGACGAATTGATAACCTCCTCCTTTTTGGAAGTCGGTTAAAAAGATTTTTTGCTGGATTTCTGACACTCTAACCATTGTTTTTTATAGAAAGTTAATTTGACAAATATAGCTGCGTTGTAATTCTTGCGATGGTCGCCTTGTAGTTTTGTCTGCGAAACATATGAATTAGGTATAACAGTGGTACTTGCCCGGTCAAAGCGACAGGATCTATAGCCTTTAAAGATCCGAATACTCCGAAACTTGAGTCTCATTCATTCTACCTCCACGTATCTGTGGGAACTTTTTACTGTTCAATAAGATGGCGTCACGAAATCGTCTCAAACATCCTTCCAGCAAACTTGTATAAATTATTGATACAAGCAACATCGAAATTAAGATAGACGAAGCTCGGTGTCTGAAGTCCCAAACATGAGACTAGCTGCCGAATTTTGCAGATTTCCAAAGATTACAACCCTAACAAAACTGTGACAAAGGTTAAGTCGTGGAAACGGTCAAACCGGCTTAGGACAGACTTTCACAAAAGCAAACTGTATATCTGAGGAATCGAGAACCTAGTGAAAATACATAAATGAATGCAAATTCTTGATAAGTTTGATTTTTGCTACATTGAAATGAAATGAAATGGAATGAAAATAGTTTATTTCTCCCACAAAGAAGGTCTTAGGCTAAGGTACAATTACTTAAACATATGTATATCCCAACCTTACGAAGTGAGAACCTGGTGCCTATTATAGGTATGGGAAACCTGGATTACAGGTCACCAGTGCCCTCCTGCGGAGACTGTATGATAAACATTTGTTTGTGTGTATGTGTCACCTGTGTGTGTATGTGTGTGTTTGTGTGTGTGTGTGTGTGTATGTTTTTGTGTAATAATGTGTGTGGGTGCGAGTGTGCTGCTGTGTATGTGGGTTTGGTGTTTGCATTTAATAATGAGCGTGTGGATACAAGTTATAAGTACGAGCAATTATTAGGGAATTAACGGAAGTGATTAAAGGAAGTGAGATTATTTCAGTGGATGCAAAAGACTTTTGGTTTCTTCGTAGTTTAGACTTTATTATTATTCATTGACTTTATACATTGACTTTTTATTTCAAAATTGTTAAGATACGCGGAGATTTACTCGGCGTTAGAACTAGTTTAGTTCGACCGGGAAGGTACCACCGCTACACCTATTTCTAGCGTGAGCCAGTTTTTGCGTTTCGGTGGAAGGATGTGCCGGCACACTTTTATGTGAGGCGACCATCATAGTCCTCGGGAGTAGGAATGCATCTGTGATTGACTTCAGATAGAATGTTCTAATGGAAGTTGTTTACAGATGTCCATGGGCAGCGGTCACTACTAACCCAAGTTGGACTGCATGCTATTTCAATCAGATAACAAATAGATTAGTCGATAAATCTTTGATTTACTCAACGTTTTATTCGTTCTTTGACTAGATCTACCAATCGGAAGATCTCCACTTATTAAACAATTTCAGTAGAAGTCGATTTGGCTAAATTAGACTTATACCGTTTTCACTAGATTTAAGAAATACAAGTGTGTACTCATTCAATTCAATTCATTTCAATTCAATTGTCCCACAGCATGGCACGGGTCTGCTCTTTGAGCGCGAGAGTTTCAAGGCATAGTCCATTGTGTGAGCCAAGTGCAAATTGGTAGAATTCACACGCCTTAAAGAACTTTTTATATTTATATTTATATTTTATATTTTTCTTTACCGTATCCATCAGTAAAAAAAATTAGAGGTGACATTTGAACCGTGGATTTCCCGATTAAAAGTGCAAGTTTGATCCATTAGGCTATCACAGCTCATTCGAAGTATATCATATAAAATGTATTTATTATAAAAGTGGTATAATGTATGTTTCAGCCAACGCTGCCGAATCGGGTCGTATTGTCGGTGGGTCCCAAACTGTTATAGAACAGTATCCATTCAGTGCAGCCCTTCTTATTCAACGCTCGGGGAGCTTCAGGCTAATTTGCGGTGGATCTATTATCAACAATAGAGCTATACTCACCGCTGCTCACTGTTTGGAGTAAGTTAATTAGTTAGTAGTTAGATTAAGCTACTTGAGCCAGTACTTGTATGATGTTAAAAAGATCCTTTTAATGCATATTGTATTCTTTCGATAACAAAATGTTTCGCATCACTAAAATCAAAATCAATAATGACGGCGTTTGTATGTTTCTTGTACATATGTTTTGTAAATGAGCAAGGGATAAACAGAAGTGCTGTCATTATAGACGACAAAGTACCGAATTAGTGCAAATACATTTTTGGCCTTAAGGATAGAAAATACTAATTGTAATATTTTTATTACGTCACGGCATCCAAAACACAACTCAGATTTCTGTAATTAAGGTATAGTTTTGTTAAGGGCGAGTATTACAGCGGCGAAAAATAGATAGCCCTAATTTTTACTGTTGTGTTTGTAGTATGACGTATAAGAAAAAAACAATTTAAACAAAAATTACAACCGACTTCCATGCCACAAAAAGTATTGTCTACAGATTGTGTATACAGATTGTCCATGGGTGGCACTGACCATTTACCATCAGGTGAACTTTGTGCTTGTTTACTACTTCAATATTATGAAAATATCTTGAGTGTCTGAGTGTCTAAACTGCTAAATTCTCAAATTCCAGGGGCACGTCAAACGCGTCCTGGCGTATCCGGGTAGGCTCCACGAACGCACACAGCGGCGGCGTTCTCCATCAGTCTAATCGCCTCACCATCCATCCTAACTACGTGCGGGCTACCCTCGACAGCGACATTGCTATACAGAGGACCTCCGCTGCCATCGTCTTCACTAACGTAGTTCGCCCTGGCTCCATTGCTGGCTCGAACTACAATCTCCCGGATAATACACCTGTCTGGGCTATAGGCTGGGGCGCTGCTGCTGTAAGTTTATATCTTAGGATTTTGATATACCTATATTTGATGTCGTAACCGAACATGAAACTAACATAATAATAGTTCTAGTAGTTAATACTTTTATCGGTGAGGTATCACCGTCATACCTTTTTTTTTTTTTTTTTTTTTTTTTTTTTTTTTTTTTTTTTTTTTTTTTTTTTTTTTTTTTTTTTTTTTTGTTTTCGAGGGGGAAACTTTCAAAAAGTACCCGACGTCGTGGGAGCGACGCGGGTTATGTGGGATTCTTACCGCACTAAAACCCCCCCGGTGGCCGACCTCGACGCTGCGAAGAGGACTCCGGGAACTCCGATTGACCGCCGCCGGAGTCCTCAGCGTGTGCCCCATCGGGCTCTTCCCTGGTGGGCGTGAACTGCTCACCGCACCTACTGGTTTTTACGGCAGCATGCAACCACACATGCCACCGTCCTTCCCGGGGTCGCTTGGCCGGACGGGTCGAGCTCCCACTCTTCCCGCCCGCAACCCCGGAAGCCTCTTTTAGTCGCCTCTTACGACAGGCAGAGGGTACCGTAGTCCTATTCTGGTCCCGGAACTACAGGGACAGATCTCTAATGTTAAGCAGAACTCGCGTTTTGGTTAAAGAATGAGTTTGCGGTTTTATATAAGGCGCCTTTCTCTAGCGTGAAGCTATTCTTCTGTTTCGGCGGAATGATTTGTTGCCGACGCAAAGTAACCATTTTAGTCCTAATGAGTAGGAATGCAACTTTCATTGTATGAACTATATAAAGTTGATATAAATATCCATAGGCGATAGCTACCACATGCCATCAGGTGAATGTTCATTTTCTACAATAATTTTCTAAAGAGGTCCCTTTGTTGAAGACAGTACTTTCTTTCGAAATGGGATAGATCGAAATTTCCTTATAAAACTAATTCAGTCCTTACGCAGACATGTGAGATAGATATACTATAAGTATAATAAAAGTTTTAAAAGAGATTATTTAAAAACAACACCTACCAAGTTGCCTAAATAGGTACCTAAATAAAATTTTCGACACAAAGACATTTGTTTTATAAATATCAGTAACATATGAATACCAATAATAATAAAAAACTATAATTTTTGTCCCAAACAGTACTCGGGAAGTACATCCGAGCAGCTGCGCCACGTCCAACTCCGTACGGTAAACCAAGCGTCGTGTAGGAACAGTTATGCAGTAATCCCGCGGACTATTACTGACAACATGCTGTGCTCGGGCTGGACCACCGGCATCCGTGGTCAGTGTCACGGGGATTCAGGCAGCCCAGTGCTTCATGGGAACGTCATTGTGGGTGTAACCTCCTGGGGAGAGTTGTGCGCACAGCCACGTTACCCTAGCGTCAACGTTCGCGTCAGCCGCTTCACGTCTTGGATAACCTCTAATGCCTAAGATTTTGCCTGCAAGAGGATTTTTATCGTGTTGAAAGAATCAATAAAGTTTTTTTAATGCCTTGTATATTTTGCCTTTTATCATTATTTAAATCGTTTATCTTATAGTCGGGGATCTCTTAACAAAATTGTCATGTTTTTATATATCATGCTGCCAAATTGCGGGTTAATAGACTTCACACCTTTGAGTATGTTTTGAGGTCGGATGTATTGTTTTACTTGCCTACCTTTGCGATAATGACATCCACCTTTACAGTGAGAGATGTTTAAATTAAAAGATTTTCAGACAAAACCGTTATACTTATATGTATAACGTAAAAATTATCATGGTAGGTTAATTTATATCTATTAATTAATTTTATCGCCTTATTTACCTTGGTGTGAAAATAAAAACTGCTTCTTTTTATTTTCACACCAAACCAACAACAAATATGAGTAATAATACAACACGAAAACACTAAATTTACAGGAGAGCTAGCTAAATATTAATCCAAGTTTTTGTGTTTATTTTTTACGAATACAGTAAAAAGAACAAAAATATAAAAGTTGGCGACACATCACAGTATAGTTGGACATCAAGTTTTATTTCCAGGCCTTTTTTGGATAAAACAAAGCCTTAAACTTAAAATATACGAAATTTAAATTTTGCTGTTATTCATGCATAGCATCTAATTTTGGCAAAGGGAGATCTCCCGCCAGGCTAGGTGATCATGTCTGTGGAGCGACCGTGCTCCGACAGTCGTTGCTCGGAACTTGTATATATATGCAGGGAATTGAGAACACTTCGATAGCGTGTTTCAGAATACTAGTAGCGCCATCTCTTGACGAGTTGCGGGAGGTCGCCACATAATGTTAAAATTTTTAACTCTTACTACATTTATAGTTCTGCCCTATAATGTTCTCCTGCTGTCGTGGGGTCCACACACAAAGACAGGCACAACAAAAATGTGACTAAGAAAAATAAAACTATATATGTATGACAGGAAACCAAACTCGGAACCGGTATAATGACCTCTCCGCCAGGCGGATAGACTAATTAAACTAAGAAGCGAATATTGAACCACTAGTCTTCTCAAAAGGATGTCCTCTAGTGAAACTATTAAGTACTAGTAGCAAGTAAGCTTTGGACCAACTTGAATTTAGTTTGATCGAATAGTTTCTCAGATATATCGAAGTTTCCAAGTTATGATGATGTTAGAATTGGGTTCCGTAAAGTCGGTGCTTATTATTTTGTTCCATATTCGCTGTCTTCGATGTAAACTGTGTTCAATATGAGCGATGACATCTAAACTACTAGTCACCCGTTGCAACAGTCGAAATTCGACCGTAATTTAAATTAAAAAAAACTTCATATTGTCCAGAGTAGCACGAACATTTCTCAAATTCTAATACAATGTTTTAATTTTCATGTTATGAACGCATCCGTTAAAGGTAAAAGGAAGTTTAATTGGCTACGCTGCAATAGCGGGTATTTTGACAAAGACATCTGACATTTTTGAAGTTATGTGTTTTCATAGTAAGACATTGAATGTTCTATTTCGTTTTTTATGTATGTGTTTGTGTTTAATGCAAGATAGTGTGTGTAATAAGTTTTTAGTTTAACGTATTAATATATAGATATACTTTGACGAATCGCAAGGCGAAGCGGTCTCACGCGCAGAGTATTTCGGGATCGATCCCCGGCCAGATTAGATTATCCTTCTATAGGTCTGGGTGTTACTGTATTCGTCTTTAAGCTGTCTTTTTCAGTTGAAAAAATTCAAGTGCAGTAAGCTTGAAGCGTGTTTTTCAATTTCATTTCATTGTAGAAGTCGCTTGTATTTTCTTAATAAAATATATGTTAAAACTGCTAAACCAATTTTGATAAGATATGTACTGTCTTACAAGATGAAGTACATTAAGCTATAAAGAATCGTCGATTTTTGATTAGGTGACGGAGTATAGTAATGGGAGAGTAGGCTCTAGAGAATAACTATTTCTCGGAAAGCATAAGGAAAGCGAATAAATATGATATATGCTTTACACGTTGTTTTTCATAATCAACTGGCCGTAGATATCTTAACAGTTATTTATAGCGGGTGTTACACATATATCAAGATAATGTATTAAGCTATAACTTAGTGTCATTAATCATTGGTCCGTACAGGAATAATTTAATCAAATCATATTAACAATTATCTATAAAAACAGTTAGATAGGTACGTTGCTATGTAATGTCAATGTGGAAAATTTGACAAAATCTATCGCCTTATTCAAACGAAGAGTCAAAGAGCATTTCTTGTCGCTTTCATAATTTATACTTTAAACTACATTTATTTATTATTATATATATCGAAGTGGATAAGTGATGTGACGTCAGGATGGTCGAGGAGTCTTCATTATTTTCCTTTCTTGAAGATTTCAAGTAAAACACAGCAGTAAACTTCTTCGATTTATTCACAATTGAGGAGGTGTGATCGCTTCGACGGCTAAACAAGAATAATCCTTTCTACCGGCGTTCGCTCGCCTTTTTATAACAATGTTTGGTGGTGTGACAATAATAAATTTATGGAGGGTAAACTAAATTACAATTCTAAAAATCATAAAATGTTGCTAATTCAATAAACAAACAATTTTCGATCTTTAAACTAATTAAAATAATTATTATCGGCGACGTGTTTTTCATAAATACGCGGTGTCGCGCCGACATATATATTGTTATATATTTATTACGTGTGTATTTATCTATATTTATTTTATTTTGCGCTCGCTAGATTTGCTTCTAATATACCTATTCTGATCACAGGGCTGCTGGAAGAAATTTCATTCTGGAATAAGTAGCCCTTTGTACTAAGTATTTTTTGCAAATGTATGATTTCTGTAATTTCTCTGTGTACAAAAACTTATAAGTAAATTTATAAAAATATTTAGAATGTGCCTGTTTAATTAAATTGGCAGCTGTAGAACTAGTGTAGTTCGACCGGGGAGGTACCACCGCTGGTTTAATAATGCGAAGTATTTCTCGATTGAAAGGTGCGGTTGCCGGCACACGTTTGTATGAGGCAACCATCTTAGTCCTTAGAAGTAGTAATGCATCTGTGATAAGATGAGATATAAACTATGTTCTATATGAAGTAGCTGACAGATGTCGTGAAGATTAACTTCAGTTCTTGACCAATTTTCCAATATTTTTTCCGTGTTTCAGAAAGAAAATAGCGCGATTTCGCAGTGACCTACATATTTCACTCCATAATGCGCTATGATTGGAGTATTAACTCTAAATTGAATTGGTAGTTAAATAATCGAAGAATAGATAAAAATCAAACGTTTGTGAAACATAATATGGGGATTGTTAGTCTTCAATAAATATTTTTTCGATGGGTAATAGATATAGACGTAAGTGTACCAATACGTTTTTGACCTCTCAATTCTTGTTTTTTTTTTGTCTAACTTTTGTATAACTCTTTATTAAAAATAAATTTGTATGTACACTGTCTTTATACTTTGTGAAGTACTTACTACCCAAATTTTGTTTGCCTAACACTCGGTCGATTGAAGTAATTCGTTGAAGTAATTAATGACCGTCTTTTTATGTATGAATCCGCTTACTAACAGCATGTTGTGGATAACAGCTGTCAATTGAGTCAAAATGTCAACTGACATTTGCAATCTCGACATTATTAGTAAGCTATTCTACGGTGCACAAAATACGCTAGTCAAGCTGAAAGGCAAGAAGACGAGTCCGTAAAAACAATAAAAAATACGCTAGTCATTTAAGGTTAACATGGATGAAAATATTGTTAAAAAAAATTATGTTCCTACCCAGTTACGTAGTGTTGGCCCATATCACCAGGGGCCGAAGTTGAATTCGCTGCCCGCCTTTTTAGAAATTGTTGTAGGTAAAGAAGGTCTAAATCTAAATTGATGACAAAATCCGGCCGCCAAATTAAATTATTTAGCCAGGGGCCACATTTGTTGTCTTTAATCTTAAATGTAGATGTAACCGAACGTAAAGTTAAGAGGACAGTCAAGTATTGTAGTAGTGAGTGTAAAGTACGTAACAAGTAAACACCCAAGTAAACTCATCACGTTATCCCTGTAGTTCCGGGACCAGAATAGGACTACGGTACCCTCTGCCTGTCGTAAGAGGCGACTAAAAGGGGCTTCCGGGGTTGCGGGCGGGAAGAGTGGGAGCTCGAACCGTCCGGCCAAGCGGCCCTGGGAAGGACGGCGGCATGTGTGGTTGCATGCTGCCGTAAAAACCAGAAGGTGCGGTGAGCAGTTCACGCCCACGAGGGAAGAGCCCGATGGGGCACACGCTGAGGACACCGGCGGCAGTCAATTCGAGTTCCAGGAGACCTCTTCTCAGCGTCAAGGTCGGCCACCGGGGGGGTTTTACTGCGGTAAGAATCCCACATAACCCGCGTCGCTCCCACGGCGTCGGGTACTTTTTAAAAGTTTCCCCCTCGAAAACAAAAAACAAGTAAACTCATCACGTAATAGAAAGGAGTTCGATTGGTAATATGTTATAAAAGAAAAAAATACCATAGTACCGGAGTAATACATATTTTAGGAATTACTAAATAATGACATGTGATTATGATAATATACGATAAATTGAGAAAATAATTTACAACTACCGGTGACGGGGGTAATAATAAATCATAATAATAAAGATTTCCACATATAAATATTAATTTCAGTTCAAAAACAGTCTTTTAGATACGTTTCTAAGCAAAGATGCACAGTGTAATTGTGTTTTGTCTTGGGCTATCTGCTGTTATAGGTATAAAAGGAAATTTACCACTAATAATATTATATCCAAGATATAATAAAAAGAATAAATAAATAAATAGAAAGAATATAATAAATAAACAAATAATCTCTTCCTACAACAGAACTAGGAAAGACAAGGAAATATATCAAGAAGCATTAACGGCTGCATTCTAGCCGTGGGGTAATGCATGGACAAGACATGGACTAATGAACTAGTAATTATAAATTGACAGAAACCTTTCTAGTTGTAGATACTAGTTGTAGTTATAGATACTACCGTCACGGCCATTTCTGTCTGATATGGCATTGAATGTTGAATTATCTGTTTCAGCCGCTGCTTCTTCGGAACAGAGGATTATCGGTGGTTCAGTTACGACTATCGACAGATACCCCTTTGCAGTGGTTCTGGTAATAACTGGGTACAACACTGTGGCGGTGCCATCCTTAATAACAGATCAGTTTTGTCAACTGTTGTTGACTGAAGTAGCAAACGAGCATGCAGTCCACCTGATGGTAAGTGGTAACTGCCGGTCATGGATATCTGTAATCAACTTCATACAGAACATGGGTTTTATCTGAAGTCGATCACAGATGCGTTGCTACTCCCGAGGACTATGGTCATATAAAAGTTTGCCGGCATCCACATCTTTCTATCGAAACATAAGAAATGCTTCACGCTAGAAATAGGTGTGTCTTCCTCGGTCGAACTACACTGGTTCTAACACCTTCAACAAGTCAATTTTATAACAAATCAAGTAATTTTTATAACATATTTTTTGTGGTAATCCAATCCTTAGCAATCCGATTATTGGGAACTAGGTGACCATGCGAACTTCGTTCCGCCTAAATAATGTTAACATTTTTTTAATTAGGGATGACTGTGAGTGTTATAAACGTAAGAGTAAGCAAATATAATCAGAAAGCTTCGAACTGCTAAGCTATCGGGAGTTATACCTTTTATTGTGTGACTACCATGATACATACATACATACATATGATTTCCGTAATACATGATTTCTGTGTAGCTTTAACCATTGAGGTCGCTCACGTGACAGAAGCTTAAAAAATGGAGTAACTTCTCCCGTTTTTCCAACATTTCCCTTTACTGCTCTGATCCCGTTGATTGTAGCGGAATGAAAAGTATACTATAACTAGCTAGCTCAGGAGTATGAAAAATAATCGTACCAAGTTTCGTTAAAATCCGTCGAGTATTTTTTGTTTCTATAACGATTATACAGACAGACAAATTGACGGACAGACAGACAGACAAAAATTTTGCTGATTGCATTTTTGGCGTCAGTAACGATCCCTAATTACTCTCTGATAGTTATTTTGTAAATATTTTTTTATGTACAGAATTGACCTCTCTACAGAGTTACAGAATTGACCTCTCTACAGAGTTATTATAAGTATAGATTACTAAATGACGATAACGTGTGATTAAAATAATACACGACAAATTGAGAAACTAATTTACAACGATCGCTGTCGTAAGTAATAATAAATCATAATAATACGAAGTAAGCAACACTATTGATCCACATATAAATATTCATTTCAGTTCAAAAAGATAGCATTCTTGACACGTTTCTAAACAAAGATGCACAGTGTAATTGTGTTATGTCTTCTTGGGCTATCTGCTGTGACAGGTATGGAAAGAAATTTATACAAGTTTTTCAAGGTGATAGAACCAGTGTAGTTCGACCGGGGAAGTACCACCGCCACACCTATTTCTAGCGTGACGCATTTCTTGCGTTTCGATAGAAGGGTGTGGTTGCCGGCACACTTTCACATGAGGCGACCATCATAGTCCTCGGAAGTAGAAACGCATCTGTAATTGACTTCAGATGGAATCCATGTTCTGTATGGAGTTGATTACAGATGTCCATGGGCGGCAGTGGCCACTTACCATCAGGTAGACTGCATGTTTGTTTGCTACTTTACTCAGATAAAAAAAGTTAATTTAACAATAAGAAACTAGGATATAATCTCTCTCTCTCTCTCCCTGCAATAGAACCGCGGGAATCAAGAACTTATTCCTTCAGGCATTAACGGCTGTTATTATACAATGATAAGGGCCATACCCTCAATGTGCCCCCCAAACCACATTTAAATTTGCCAACTGTCACCTATACAACTTTTGGTCGCGCCCAAAGGTGCTTAACTTCGGATAGCAGGTAAATTCTATTCAAGCCACGAGTAAATGCACGATACTAATGAGTGAACCAGTAATTTTAAGATTGCAGAATTACCAAAACATCCACCTGTGTCAAATATGATATCGCATGTCGAATTATCTATTTTAGCCGCCTCGTCATCGGAACAGAGGATTGTGGGTGGCACAGTTACGACCATCGACAGATATCCATTCGCAGTGGTCATTCTACGAGGTTCTGGCAATAACTGGGTACAACACTGTGGCGGTGCTATCCTCAACAACAGATCGGTTTTGTCTGCTGCACATTGCTTTACGTAAGTTGATTATCATAATTGTCGTCAACCCATTATTGTCCCACTGCTGGGCACGAGTCTTCTCTCAGAATGAGAGAGTATTAGGCCATAGTCCACCGCACTGACCAAGTGCGAATTGGTGGACGATTATCATAATTATGGATCAGGAAAGCCATTTCCATAGACATCGTAATCAATGCTACTTTTTAAGAGTTTTTAAACATTTTATATATTGCCACTGGCAACCATAGTGGATATGTTGACGTTACTAGACAATTATATATATGTAAGAAATTAACTTTCCATTATTATAATTATAAGCTATCGCTATTTCGAGTTACCAGAAGGATATTGGCCTTCACAACAATAGATGGATGATATTCAATGCAGTCTCAATCACCTAGTTACTGATGTTGAAGACCTTCTACATTAATATGTTTTTTTATTTATTTTAGGAGTGGTGTCGGTACTTACCGTTCCCGTGTTGGTTCTACTTGGGCTCACAGTGGTGGGACTGTACACAACACCAATAGGATTGCAAACCACCCAAATTACAACTCTTTCACTATTGACAACGATATTTCAGTTATACGCGTTTCCTCAGTTTTCTCTTTCGGAAACAATGTGAGAGCGGGCAGCATCGCCGGTGCCAACTACAATCTTGCCGATAATCAGTCCGTGTGGGTTGTTGGTTGGGGAACTACTTCTGTATGTATTGTTTTATATTATATTTGTATTATAACCTATATATCACTCCCGAACTTTCGTCTTTAAACTAGAATACTGACATATTAACATTGCTATAATAGGGGAGAAATAGGAATCACAAATGAATGACAAGTTAAAAAGGGATTATAATATTGCAATATTTTAATATAGACGGTGTTGGCAAATTAAAATCGGAGTCTAATTATTTTCAAGAATAGTAAGTACTCATTGCTGTCCAAAATAGATGTAAATAGTACACAAGAAGATTCAAGCTTTATTCGAGGTTGGCTACAGATGTAAAGATATCACGGAAGACTTATTTGAGGCAGCCAGAATGTATGGGATACAAAACTTCTTAAAAAGTAGACCATAGTAAAATTTTGCTTCAAGTTTAGCAAGTGGAATTAGATCCACACCGCTAACTAATTATTTGAACGAACATTGTTTATATTTTAAGTTTGGTGGGCCAGCATCGGAGCAACTTCGTCAAGTACAAGTTTGGTCAGTGAATCAGAACACATGCCGTACCCGTTATCAGTCAGCTGGATTCACCATTACTAACAACATGCTGTGCGCTGGCTGGCTGGACGTGGGCGGCCGTGACTCCTGCTCCAGGGACTCTGGCGGACCTCTCACACACAACAATGTCATCGTGGGCGTCGTCTCCTTCGGCAACAGATGTGCTCAGCCCCGCTATCCGGGAGTCTACGCACGGGTTTCCAGATATACTTCGTGGATTCAATCAAATGCGTAAAGAAATGAATAGCATTTGTAATAAAAAACCATTTAACGTGCCAATAAATCTAATAATAAGAATAGTCATTTTGTTTTTTTACCTTTTTGAAGTACCCAATGACCAAGTCGTTTAGCTGATAGTCAGTAATTACTGTCGCCCATGGACAGTTGTAAGCAACTTACTAGAGAACGGTAGTACTATTTGAAGTCCATCTCAGATGCATTGCTACTCCCAAAGACTAAGATGGTCTCCATATGTAAGTGAGCCGTCAACCATACTCTTCCACCGAAACGCAAGAACTGATTCACGTTTGAAGTAAATGTTTTTTTTTTATAACTTAACCTAACTATAAGACAGACGGGCTAGTAGTACCTGATGGATAGTAGTCATCGTCGCTAATGCATCGCCGGCTGTGAAGGAAAGCTCTTTTCGCACCTTTCTTGAAGAACCCCATGTCATAGCGCTCTGGTAATATCTCAGGAGAAAGCTCATTCAAAAACTTGCACGTCCGTGGCAAAAAAGAGCGTGCCTGTGGTGGTAGTACCTCCCTGGTCGATATACACTAGATCTTCCACCTATTGGTACCTCCCCCGTTGAACTACACTAAATGAAGTTCAATTAAATGTTGATTGAATTCAGACTAAATTGATTTCATGATATGACAAACAACAAAACAACTACTGTGTTGAGCAATCGCGAGATTATTAACATATTATCAGCATATTAAGTTATTAATATGGTGATAATATGTTGACAGTCTCGCGTATATAGAGTAGATACATAGATATAGAGTAGAGTTAAAGTTATATTGTATTCATTATATGCAAAATAAGTCGCCAAAAGAGCTGAATTATAAGATTATTTTCCAGCGTCGATACATAGGCAAATAATTACTACGTTAAATAAAACTACTCCTATGTACTATACTCTGCGCTCTGACAGCATGATTTAGATGACAGTTGTCAAAAGTGTTGTAATGTCAGTTGACGATTGTTAATTTGTTATTTTAGTAAGTTATGCTACGGCGCACTAACTATACTATGATTTATTTTGTTTTTATTTTTTTATTAGTCAGTAGCTGAATCCCGCAGCTTCGCCCGCGTTAAAAAATCGATATATCGATTGTCCCGTGGGAACAAGATATTATCCAACAGTAAAAAGTACCCTATATGTTAATCCAGAGTGTCAACTAACTCTCTACCAAATTTTATTAAAAGCCGTTTAAATCGCTCCAGCCGTTTAGACGTGAAGAAGTAGGTAACAAACATACACACGCACAAACTTTCCCCTTTATAATATTAGTATGAAGTATGATAGTTTAGTATGAAGTATAGTATGATTTAAAACTACCATTGATATAATATTTTTGAAGAATCTATTCTCACCAATCTTATGGCGGTTTATTTAGACATGAAACGTTGTTAGCTATATGAAACGCTTTAGGAGAGGTTACGTTAAGCTTTAAGCTAAGATAAAATAAAACGAAGCAATCAAGGCGCAGCTATGCTCTGCATTTGGATGGGTCCAATACAACTCCAACTCCTAACAGGATTAAAAAAGTACTTGGACGTTTATGGTTTTGAGAAAGCGAATTCGTTGTTGTCGTGCGCTTTTTACTAAAATATTACGTGCTTCATAATAACGGGAAAGGAGTCATTTTGGGTAGAAATTTTGTAGTTACGAAGTTAGAAGAGAAAATTTTAAACATTGACTTTAAATTATGTAATACTATATTTTTGGGAATTTTGTTTCTTTGGATGCAAAAATGGGGTTAAGAAGTTGTTGCATATTTTTGTTTATCAATATCTACTGTGGTCACTAAGATTCATGCCGGACGCGGTAACTATTAGCAAAATCCAAAAACCCATATTAGGGGAGGCCTATGTCCAGCAGTGGACCTAGAAAATGTAATGAATGTATGGATTAAATGTTTTATTACTACGATACAGTTTGTATTATTACGAAGTCGCGGGTACTGCTAGTATAATAATACCTCTATCTTCCCGAAGGATTATTTGGCAACCGGTCAGCGAAAGCACTTTTATTTCATAACGTTAGGAGTGCCATGACCACCATGTGTATTTTCCCCCATGTTACGATTAGATACATGAACACCAAAGCTTAAAGTGGGAATAGTTATTTAGTGAGTATAAAATAACTGAAGGTGGTCTGATTGATTATGCCATTTTTATTACTTAATTTATTATAGTGAATAATCCGTTTTTTAGGAATTACTAAATGACGATTACATGTGATTATGATAACATATGATAAATTAAGAAAATAATTTACAACTACCGGTGACATGAGTAATAACAAATCGCAAGTCACCCATTGCAGCGGTCGAAATTCGACCGAAATTTAAATTAAAAAACTAACCTTCATATTGTCCAAAAAAGCACCAATATCTCTATAATTTAAATGACTTGTAATATTTTTCAAGTTATTTTTAACGCACTCGTTAAAAAAGAGGTTTAATTAGCTAAGGTGCTTTTAAAAGCAATAGCGGGTATTTTGACAAAGACATCTGACATATTTGACGTTATGTGTTTTCATAGTAAGACATTGAATGTTTTATTTTGTTTATGATGTATGTGTTTGAGACAAATGTACGATAGTGTGTGTAATGTTTGTGTGTTTTTAGTTGATTTTATGTAAGTTATATGCATTATTTGAAAAAATATTAACATTCTGCACTCCTTCTCTACGTCCACTATAACCGTGCAAAATCTCATACTAATCCGTCTGCGGCATATTACTTAAAAATGCACCACAACTTTTTGCTTCATGTATTAATATTTTCCAGCTATTTTAATACAGCCGAAACGTAAAAAGAGGTTTAAGTGACAAAGCTGCATTAAAAATCAGTAACGGGTATTTAGACAAAGATGTCTGACATTTTTGACGTTACGTTATTGAATGTTTTATATCGTTTATTATGTATGTGTTTGTGACAAAAGCACGGTAGTGTGTGTAATTTATTTTTAGTTGATTTTATGTAGGTTATATGCATTATTTAAAAAAAATATTAACATTCTGCACTCCTTCTCTACGTCCACTATAACCGTGCAAAGTTTCATACTAATCCGTCCGCGGCATATTACGTAAAAATGCACCACAAGTTTTTACTTCACGTATAGAGATAATATTGCAATGAGGCGGTGGTAATACTGTACAAAAATAAATCATTTATTTTATGTTGTTTACGACAAAAGAAATTCATAGTTGACAAAACTGCACCCACGTTAATGTAAGATGGTATTGATATGAACTATAATAATATTATTTACCGTTGTTAAGGGGTCATCCATTAATCACGTGATGTTTTTTTTGGCATTTTTTGACCCCCCGTCCCCCTTGTTGATACGTGGTGAGGTTTAAGACTACCCCTTCCCCTTCCCCCTATATCACGTGTATTTTTTGTACCGGCAAAGAATCTATTTTTTATTTAAAAAAAATACTGGTATAAGTATCAACTAATTTTATTTTATTTATAGTACGCGTTTGACTAAAAATAAATAAATGTAACGCCGCTTTTCCGTTGAGTATCGCGCGCTTGCCGAAAAAATAAGTACACGTGATATATTACTTTACCCCCCTCCCCCCTTGTGATATTTCGTGATTTTTTATGGATCCCTCCCCCTCCCTTTCGAGCCTCACATGATTAATGGACAGCCCCTAATTGGAGTGGAATTATTGTTTACCTGTATTATGTCCTACGCGATAGGAGGCAGTATGATTGTTGAGAGAGTACTTATATAGCTCTGATAATTAAGTTACTTTTATAGCTCTGATAATTTAAAGCAATTTATTTTTAAAAGATACCAACATGTGATAAACGATAAAGTATGGATGATTAATAATCAAATCTACATTTAACGCTGACCGGAAATGTAGGCATTTCCAGAGACTTTACAAACAAATATGCACAGCGTATCGGAGTTATCGTTTTTTTTATCTGATTGAAGTATCAAACGAGCATGCAGTCCACGTGATGGTAAGTGGTCACTGCCGCCCATGGACATCTGTAAGCAACTTCATATAGAACATTTCTTTTTATCTAATTAAAGTTACAAAGGAGCATGCAACTTCATATAGAACATGGATTCTATCACATTATTCTATGAAGTCAATCACAGATGACTAAGACTAAGATGATCCCCTCATATAGAAGTGTGCCGGCAACCACGCCCTTCCATCGAATCGCAAGAACTGTTTTACGCTAAAAATAGATGTGGCGGTGGCACTTCCTCGATTGAAAAACACTGGTTCTACCACCTTCAGATTGTTTAAAATATTTAGACATAGTTTGTGTACGTATTTAATAAATAAATTCCTATTTCTTTTAATAATTTTGTTAGGGTAAAAGTAACGGTTAGTTTAAGGTATTTACGATAACCATTGAAAATATTTTTCATAAGTATATTTTTAGTTAGTGTATTTTAAAACTTATAATTTGATTTCATACTTTGAAATGAATATTTTACTATCGGTGAATTGGTGAATCGATATCTTCTATATATTAATACGTGAAGCAAAAACTTGTGAAGTATTTTTAAGTAATATGCCACGGACGGATTAGTATGAAACTTTGCACGGTTATAGTGGACGTAGAGAAGGAGTGCGGAATGTTATATTTTTTTTCAAATAATGCTTAAAACATACATAATATCAACTAAAAATACATTACACACACTACCGTGCATTTGTCACATACACATAAATAATAAACGGAATAGAACATTCAATGTCTTACTATGAAAACACATGAGAAACGTCAGAAATGTCAATGACTTTGTCAAAATACCCGCTGATGCTTTTAAATGCGCTTTTGCTAAATAAACGTATTTTTACCTTTAACGGTGCGTTCAAAATTACTTGAATTTTATTACAATTTTATTACAATTTCGACCGTTGCGACAGGCGACTTTTATTACAAAGTTGAGGGTACGTCTAGTATATTTATAAATACCTCCATCTTCCTGAAGGATTATTTGGAAACCAGTCAGACCAAAGCACTTTTACATCATAACGTTAGTGGTCCCGTGCCCACCACGTTTACATTCGCCTATGCTAATATGAACACTAAATAAAACCTTAAGTGAGTATAAAATACTTAGCAACTAAACTCTGAGGCGAACTCACAATGCAATATAGTATGATTTATTGTAGTAAGTAATCCTTGTTTTTAAGAATTACTAAATGACGATTACATGTGATTAAGATAATATGATAAATTATTTATAACTACCGGTGACATGACTAATGATAAATCATAAAATACGACGAAAGTAATAATAATAAAGTGATCATCATATAAATATTTAATTCCGTCCAAAAACACAGCATTTCTGATACGTATCTAAACAAAGATGCAGGGTGTAATTGTGTTATGTCTTCTTGGGCTATCCGCTGTTACAGGTATGAAAGAAAACTTTATACAAGCTAATTTAACAATTAGAATTTATGTCCCAGATATCTTTAGATATAATCTTATCCTACAACAGAACTACGGGACGCAAGAATGTATTACATTATGACAATAGCCTTTGGATAACACGCCTTTCGAAGTACAGACGTGCATATCTCATTTTGCAATTAACCCATTATCAGTTAGCCATCCAACTTCTAATCATACCCTATGTTTCTTTAACTCGTAGATGTAGATGATGTTAAGGCGTGCGGTAATAAGTAGTATTAATAAATGTACCAGTAATTTTAATGATGGCAACATCTTTGACGACCCGCGTGGCGCAGCGGTTACCATGCCGGTCTAACACGCAGTGGGTCCCGGGTTCGATTCCCGGCCAGACAGGTATCTGAAGGATGAGTTTAGAATCTTGTTCTGGGTCTGGGTGTTTATGTATTCGTCTTTGTGTGTGTCCATGGCACCCACCACACAGGAGAAAATCCTACTGTGGGGCTAAGAGTGTAGAAAGCGTTTTTTTTTTTCTAATTCGTCTTCATAGAGACCACCACATCTATATCCATTTGGTATTGAATTACGAATTATTTATTTCAGTGGCCTCGTCTTCGGAACAGCGGATTGTCGGTGGTTCAGCTACGACCATCAACAACTGGCCCTTCGCAGTGGTCATTCTACGACGTTCTGGTAATAACTGGGTACAACACTGCGGCGGTGCCATCATTAACAACAGATCAGTCTTGTCTGCCGCTCATTGCTTTACGTAAGTTGATTATGATAAAACCTACTAATAGGCCAAGAAAGGCATTGCTATAATACTTGACAACAACGCCACTTTTCGACTCCAAAAGCATTTTATATGTTACCGGTAACAAACTTTGGTATGTATTTACATAATTATGTGTTTCTAATATATTATAATAAGTGCATTCCTTGTTAATATTAAAATTATTTTAGTAATAGACATTACATTGTTAGATAAACTAACCCTATTTTTGGGTCATAGAAGGACAACGCATTATGGAGAGATAATTATTTAACGATAACTTAGTCGCCCAGGATGTGATTTTGAAAACATTCTAAGTATATTAATTACGTTTGTTTTTCTTATTTTAGGAGTGGTGTCGGTACTTACCGTTCCCGTGTTGGTTCCACTTGGGCCCACAGTGGTGGGACTGTACACAACACTAATAGGATAGCAAACCACCCCAGTTACAACTCTCGTACCTTAAACAATGATATTTCTGTTATACGCATTCCCTCAACTTTCTCTTTTGGAAGTAATGTGAGAGCGGGCAGCATCGCCGGCTCCAACTACAATCTTGCCGATAACCAGCCCGTGTGGGTTGTTGGATGGGGACTTACTTCTGTACGTATTATTTAATGTTATGTTAAGTATCTTTATATCACTACTTTATCGTATATCTATTCCTTATATTGGTGCCTCACAAAAATCTTCAAACCACATTGGTTTGACCACACAGACACATTAGGTATAATATTGCAGAAATAGGAGTGACGTATAAAAGCAAATTGAAAAAGGATTTTAATAATATGGTAGCATATTACAATATTTTAATTTAGAACAAGAAAAGAGGCTCTATTCCTATTAACTTGCTATATATTAGCTTTACGTGTATATATCATGACCATACAACCTTCTTATTACTAATCTTCTTATTCAATATATCCGCATCCTTATAAGGGTTTATTAGCGGAGAAAAAAATGTATGAAAGTGTGCCGATTTTGATACAAAATTAATAAACTAATTACTCTGTGGTTTTATAAAATGGAACATTTTTTACGGTTTTTTGGAAGACGAACCCCTAAGAGGATGTATAGGGTTTGAAAGTTTGTTTGGAAGTCCGCAAATTTTCATACAAGTAAAATGAAATTTAGTATTTGTCTTTTTAATTTGGTTATTCTGGAATCTTAATTCATAAGGGGGTGAAATATGAAGTTGAAAGTCTATTTGTAAGTCCGTCAATTTGGCATGTTTGAAGCTTTTTGAGATTTTTTGAAATGACTCTTCTTTTACCTATATATTTCAATAAATTACCTATGAACGTATAGCATCCCACGAATTTTCTAAGATTTTTTACGCTTTATTTTTTTGGTATTAAAAATATTTTTGAATTTTTAGTTCGACTAACTACAAAATCGTGTTTATTAGTTTTCTAATTAATTATTTTTAAAGATGGTCATAAACATTATATTAGAAAAAAACATCAAATCCATAAATGTAAATGTTTATTGCCGTCCAAAAATATACGTAGTCATGTGTGTAAGAGATTTGTTCAAACTTGGCAACAGATGTAATTAAATTACCGAAGACTAATTTAAGGCACCCAAAATATATATGATCTTCCAACGCTCCTTAACGCACATTACAGCAAAACTTAGAAAGTAAATTTTACAGATGGTATAATATGTAGACTCATACCGCCGGCTAACGAATTTAAACGCACTTTTATTATAATTAAAGTTTGGTGGATCACCGTCGGAGCAACTTCGTCAAGTGCAAGTTTGGACAGTGAATCAGAATACATGCCGTAGCCGTTATGGTGCAGCCGCAATTACCGAAAACATGCTGTGCGCCGGCTGGCTGGACGTGGGCGGTCGTGACTCCTGCTCCAGGGACTCTGGCGGACCTCTCACACACAACAATGTCATCGTGGGCGTCGTCTCCTTCGGCAACAGATGTGCCCAGCCCCGCTATCCGGGAGTCTACGCACGAGTTACCAAATACACTTCGTGGATTCAATCAAATTCGTAAAGAAATAAAGAGCATTTCTAATAAATGAATATTGAATGTGCCTTTTTTATGCCTGATGGTAGTAGCCCAAAAAACTAATTGAGTAACTAAGACTAGATTGAACGATGTTTTTTTACCTCACTGAAGTACCAAATGATCCTGAGTCCATGGGCAAACTACACTACAACTAATACTACTAATTAAAATTACATTAAATATTAAATGCATTTAGATTGAAAATCTCATTTATTTTTGTAAACTGAAGACACCATTTGTATAATGCCTTATTAAATAATTTGTGACATCACTACATAGTATAAAAAAGTCTCTTCGCGCTGTCTGTCCATAAGTATGCGTAGATCTTTAAAACCACGCTACGGATTTCAATGTGGTTTTATTAATAGATAGAGTATATCAAAATGAAGGTTTTTATATATACACAATACAAGGAACATTAATAATGTGATTCAAGAGGAAGGTTTAAATGTTTAAGTATAGGTTTATGAGGTCTAAATATATAAAATCTAAACAAATGGTTCCTATTTACTCTTTGATAAACTTAAGATAAGCCTAAGAACGGATTTCCATATATTTCACCTGGAGAGGTTAAAGAAGGGATAAAAGTTTTTATGAAATTCCTTCAATTTGATGCAAGCTCGATGAAACTTAGTTTATATCAATTAGAAGCCGGCCAATTTTGACGGGACCTTAATTAAACGAAGTAAGGCATTATAGGTTAATATAAATGCATTTCATATACACGGGACTTAAAACACCTAAATGCAATAAAGGTTTTTTTTTTTACATAAATTTATCCTCTAAGCGCGGTTAGGTCAATTTTTCCCAGTCATGGACATCAGAGTTTAACTTAACTTTCTTCTAAACTAATCGGACTTCTCTGGTTCTATCAGGTGGTAGAACTAGTGTAGTTTGATCAGGAGGAACCACCGCCATATTTAATTCTAGCATGAAGCAAATTTTACGTTTCGATAGAAGGATCTGGTTGTGCGGCACACTATTATATGAGACAACCATCTTAGTCCTCGACAGTAGCAACGCATGTGATTGACTTCAGATAGAACCCATTTTCTATTTTAAGTTGCTTACAGATGTCTATAGGCGGCAGTGACGATATACAATCTGGTGGACGAATAGGTGGACTGCATGCTCGTTTGCTTTGTTTGTTTGAAGGTTCCCTTTAAAATACGAATACGGATAGGTACGATACGTTTCTAAAAGCAGCTTCTATCTCCGTAGCATCAACACGCACTACTGTTGCCAAAACTCGTGCCTTATATCTAGCAGTAAATCATAAATAAGTAATGGATTTATGGATTACATTATAAGCTTGAACGAAGTCGCGGGTTCTCCGACTCTGTGAAGAATTATTTGGCGACCAGTGTGCTCAAATTTACCAGTTGACTAATGTGCACAACGTTAGAGAGTAATCACCACGTGTATATACTCCCATATTATAGTTCCCATAAAGTTTTTAATACAGTAACGGTTCAGGTGACTATAAAATCCTAATTTTAATAGGTATAAATATTATAAAATATAGTATAAAATACCTAACGACTAAACACTGAAGTGAACACGGTGAGGTCACGGCGAATCACGCAGCAGTAGGTAGTCTGATTGGTTGAGTCATTTTTAAGACTCAATTGATTGTACGTAAGTAATCCGATTTTTAGGAATTAGTAAATGAAGATAACATGTGATTATATAACTTACCGCAGATAATTGTGTAACACTTAACACTTAATCATAATACGATGTGACGAGTAATAATAAAGTTCTCCACTTATAAATATTTATTTCAGTTCGAAAAGATAGCAAACTCGGAACGTATCTGAACAAAGATGCACAGTGCACTTGTGTTATGTCTTCTTGGACTATCTGCTGTTATAGGTATGAAAGGAAATTTATTTGAAATTTCACAATAAGAATAGAATATTGTAATTATAATCTTTGCGTACAACAGAACTGTGAAACGGAAGAACATATTCCATCACGCATTAGCGGCCATTGCGGTAACAATCACAAACGGCGTCCTCAACATCGAGTCCATTTCGGGCATGTTATTTTTATATCCCTGTAGTTTCGGGATCAGAATAGTGCTATGGCATCCCCTGCATGTCGTAAGAGGTGACTAAAAGGGGCTTTTGGGGTTGCGGGCGTTAAGAGTGGTAGATTGAACGGTAAAGCCAAGTCTGTGTGGGATGACGGCATGTAGAGCCACTACTGTCGTAAATACCAGGAGGCGCAGCGTGTACAATGCTCACTAGGAAGAGCCTGAAGTAGGCATCGCGCTCGAAGGACTCCGGTTGTGTTCCATTGGATATCCCAGAGTCCTCTACGCAGCGCTGAGGATGGCCACCGGGGAGGTTTTAGTGAGGTAAAAATCCCACATAACCCGGCGTTGCTCCCATGCCATCGGGTACCTTTTGAAGGTTTCCCTCTCGATACCAAAAACCATTTACCCTTTACTAGTTACCCATTCAACATGATTTAAGTTCGTAGGTGGTATCTACTCAAGCCGCGGGGTAATGTTTGGTGCTAATAAATGTACCAATAATTTTAAAGTTTTTCATCTTTACAGTTACTATTGCCTCATCCATTTCTGTCTTATATGTTATATATGACGACCCGCGTGGCGGAGCGGTTACCATACCGGTCTGACGCGCAATGGGTTCTGGGTTCGATTCCCGGCCAGACAGGTATCTGAATGATGCGTTTAGATTCATGTTCTGGGTCTGGGTGTTTTTGTATTCGTCTTGTGTGTATCCATGGTACCCACGACACAGGAGAAATTTCTAGTATGGGGTAGAAAGCGTATATTATTATTGTATTGTATGCGGAATTATCAATTTCAGCTGCCTCGTCTTCCGAGCAGAGGATTGTCGGTGGATCTACTACGACCATCGATAGATACCCTTTCGCAGTGGTCATTCTACGAGCATTTGGTAATAACTGGGTACATAACTGTGGCGGTACCATCATAAACAACAGATCAATTTTGACCGCTGCTCATTGCTTCGCGTAAGTTGGTTATCATGAAGTGCCTAATAATGGGCCAGGAAGGGTATTGCCATAGACTTGGATAACAAGGCGATCTATTGGTTCTATAAATAATTTAAAGCATTTCATGGATTTTAGTAACTAAACATTTTTTTATTTGTTGATGAGATATAATTGTATGTAATAAATTATGATAAGTTCACTTTCTACTTCAATAGAATCATAGTTTATTAATGTATCTTTATATTGTATAATTATTGCTATTTGGAGGTACAAAAATGCCGTTAGCCGTCACAACAATTAAGAAATTATATTTAACGATATGTAATAGGTTTAGTGATTTAGAAAACGTCCTATAATAATCATGTTTTTTCTTATTTTAGGGGTGGTGTCGGTATTTACCGTTCCCGTGTTGGTTCCACTTGGGCCCATAGTGGTGGGACGGTACACAACACTAATAGGATAGCAAATCACCCCAATTACAGCGCCTTAACTTTAGACAATGATATTTCTGTTATACGCATTCCCTCAACTTTCTCTTTTGGAAGTAATGTGAGAGCGGGCAGCATCGCAGGCGCCAACTACAATCTTGCCGATAACCAGCCCGTGTGGGTAATTGGATGGGGACTGACTTCAGTATGTATTATTTAATATTTTGTCATATATACATATCACTCTATCATACATCATTAAATCAGAATACATACACATTAAGATTGTTACAATTGGACAGAAATAGGAGTGACATTATGAAAAACGATGTGAAAATGGATTATAACAATTATGGTAGCATAGCACAATACTTTGATTTAGAACATTGCCTAATAAATAAATAGATTCACGTCGCTAGTCTACGAAAGATGAATGAATGAATGCTTTATTCACAGTAACTACATGTTGCACACAATATAAAGCGTTTTATAGAAACACAAACACAAAAAGAAATGGCTATAAATTGTATAAAGTAAGTAAGAAAAAAAGTGACAATAATTTAATGCAACATAATCAGTGACTGCGAACAGGTACAGACTCAGCGAATGCCACAGCTAGGAAGACCATGCCGTGACGCTGATTTTCAGTCTGTCCTTTTGTTATAGAATAACTTGGACGGCTGCTTCAAGTTAATTTCGTTTTTGTTGTTGTGACATGTTGTTCTTATCTATTCAAGTCATATTGTTATTATCTATTTAAGTCACCTGGATGCTTAAGTTGCGTATAAAGCAAATACATAATGAAATAATTCAATTTTTTTTTTCTAATTTTCTTTCATTATTTTTAAGTTCGGTGGATCACCGTCGGAGCAACTTCGTCAGGTACAAATTTGGACAGTGAATCAGAACACATGCCGCACTCGTTATCAGTCGATTGGATATTCCATTACTAACAACATGCTGTGCGCTGGCTGGCTGGACGTGGGCGGTCGTGGCTCTTGCAACAGGGACTCTGGCGGACCTCTCATACATAACAATGTGATCGTGGGAGTCGTCTCCTTCGGCTACAGATGTTCCTTGCCCCGCTATCCCGGCGTCTACGCACGAGTTTCCAGATATACTTCGTGGATTCAATCAAATGCATGATAAAAAATAAAGGGTATTTGTGTTGAATTAAAGTTTAAAACTTGCAATAAACTTCTCCATTTGTTACCTCAATTTATTTTATATTTGTCCCTAATAGTATGCCTACATTTTACAAAATCTAGAGTGGCCTAACCCCTTATGAGATTATAAAAAAATTTTAAACAAAAAATACAACCGACTTCCATGCCACATAAAAGTAAAAAATAATTTAAATACATGTTGGTTTAGAGCAAACACAGTTCTTAGTACATAGTCCCGAAGTCGGCGCTTACCATATTTTGCTGGATCATGACGAAACTACATGTATCTTATATGAGCGCCGACTTCGGGGCTATGTACTAAGAACTGTGTTTGCTCTAAACCAACATGTATTTAAATTATTTTTTACTTTTATGTGGCATGGAAGTCGGTTGTATTTTTTGTTTAAAATTTTTTTTTTCACGCTTTTCAGTCACGATAAAATCAGTTATGGCTGTTGCTAGTCGTCCGCTAACCGGATGAATAAAATTAATTATTCGTCCGATTTTCGGATGAATAAAATTGTGCTGACGTCATCATATAAAAATAGACTTCTTTGACACAACCGGTCGGGGGCGCTACCGCGCCCCCTCCCTTAGATTCTGAATTGGAAAAATCTGTTCAAACCTAACCTAACCAAATAAAACAACTTTTTCTGAGTAAACATTTATTTAAAGAATAGACCTATAAATATCAATATTTAAAGTAGAAAAAGTAATATAAACCTTATAACTAAGAGTATAATTCAACTGATACTGATAAAAATAACCCATCCAATTTAAAAAGGTTGGTAGTACTCTTGCATCTTTCAGGTAATTGTATTCAAAGTGGAATTTTTGATCATAATTATATCCTCTCCGAAACTCATTGTTGGTATTGTGAACAACAACATTATGTATACGTAAGCACAATATGGCCGATGCCTACGGTTTAAACTTGAAGGACCCCAGCATTATCAGGGTTGAGGAGTTGAAGGTCAAAATTATCATGTCATATCTTTGCTTAGTAATCTCATTACATATACGTAAGCACCATATGGCCGATGCTTATGGTTTAAACTTGCAGTACCCTGCATCATCAGGGTTGAGGAGTTGAAGGTCAATTTTCTTATCATACGTCTTTGCTTTGTAAATATATTACATATCCATAAGTATCAAATGGCCAACGCCTATGGTTTAAGCCTGAAGTACCCCTGCATCATCAGGGCCGAAGAGTTGAAGGTCAAAATTATCATGTCATATCTTTTCTATGTAATCTCATCGCATGCACGTAAGCAACAGATCCCCAACTTCTATGGCTTGGGCTTACAGTACCCTGCATCATCAGGGTTGAGGAGTTGAAGGTCAACTTTTTATCATACGTCTTCGCTTTGTAAATATATTACATACCCATAAGCATCAAATGGCCAACGCCTATAGTTTAAGCCTGAAGTACCCCTGCATCATCAGAGTTGAAGAGTTGAAGGTCAAATTTTTCATCTTATATCTTTGCTTAGTAATCTTATCAGATATACGTAGCGATCATGTATCTAACGCCTATAGTTTAAGCTTGAAGCACCCCAGCATCATCAGGATTGAGGAGTTGAAGGTCCAATTTTCCACCGTATACAACCATTTTTCTAATGTCTTACCTTACATTTTTATAAATATCATTTTGAATGCGTAAGATTGAAATAGCTAAGTTTTATGGCTGAGGCATTCAATACCCCTGCATCATCAGGATTGAGGAGTTGAAGGTCCAATTTTTCGTCGTATACCTTTGCTTAGCAATGTTATTACAAATCCGTGAGCAACAAATGTCTAACGTTTATGGTTTAAGCCTGCAGTACCCCTGCATCATCAGGGTTGAGGAGTTGAAGGTCAAATTTGTCATCGTACATCTTTGCTTTGCTATCTTATTATATATCCATAAGCACCAAATGGCCATCACCTACGGCTTGGGCTTACAGCACCCTGCATCATCAGGGTTGAGGAGTTGAAGGTCATTTTTTTTATAATATGTCTTTGCTTAGTATTGTTATAACATACCCATAAGCACCAAATGGTCAACCCCAATGGTTTAGGCTTGAGGCACCCCTGCATCATCAGGATTGAGGAGTTGAAGGTCAAATTTTCATCACATGTCTCTGCTTAGTAGTCTTGTTACATATATGTAAGCACCAAATAGCTAATGTTATAGTTTAGGATAGCTGTAACCCTGCATCATCAGGATCGAAGAGTTGAAGGTCAAATTTTTCGTCAACCTATATAAGCATAAATATATAATACATATTCCAAGTTTCATAAGAATCGATTCGGCAGAAGCCGAGTTATCTCAAATTATCTAAAAAACTTGAGGAGTGGTGGTGGTTTCCACCCCATAACTCAAAGAGTTAAGCATCACAGCATACCCATGTCCAAGAGAAAAAGTTGCGTGACAAAATTTCCTATCAAATGAAAGAAAGAAAATGGAAATCGGTTTATAAACACCCAAGTTATTCAAGATTTTAAGAAACCGACATTTTCCAATTTTCCGGGAAAACCGCCGGAAGGTTTTCATTTTCCTCAATATGGGACTGCCTGTGAAACTAGTCGCATACAATGTCGTATGAATCGTGTCGGTAGGTCGACGATTTCTAGCCATTTCGCCCGAACATACATAAAAAAAAAAAAAAAAAAAAAAAAAAAAAAATATACGTGACGAATAGATAACCTCTTTCCTTTGGGAAGTCGGTTAAAAATACGTAACGATTAATCACGTGACGTAAACTCAGAGTAAATCTCATCTCGCAATGGAAAAATGTCTGATTGGTAGAGTATTTTACTAGCTCATTTTATTGAAGAAAGTATATAATTAGGAAGTCCTAAATGACGATAACATGTGATTAAGATATTTGCCTTTACTAATATTATAAAGCGGAAGATATCGTTTGAACGCACTAAACTCTAGGAGTACTGTTCAAAGTACATATTATATTGTTTTGAATATGATAGTATATTTATCGAAAATAGCTTTAGGCTAAATTTTATTTTAATCAGATAACTATAACAAGATATCCAAACAGCCGATATTTAACTCCTATATACAGATAGACTCACCGTGTGAGCAAAGATTAAAATGCCTATTTCGAGAATTACCGAAATGGATTTAATTTCAATCATATTTAAAGTAATAATATAGACATTTATACTAAAATATTTATACATTATAAATTTACTAAAATTAACTTAAAACAACATATGTATATCGGTGAAAGTGTATAATGATCATTCAGCTGATATCCTATTTTGGCGAACGCTGCTAAAATGGTTACAATCATTAGTTATTTTGTATTGTTTTTATTGTTAATCATAAAATTTCTATTTAAAGTCCGTGGAAATAAATGTTTATTTTTCTTTTGCAACTAACTTGCCATTACTCCTTTATGTTTTAATAAATTCAAAAAATCTTTTATATATGCTTTCTTCCTTATGACAATACATTATTTAATTTGGATGGACGTATTATAAAGCAAAATTTTAAGTTTAACCAGTAGTAGTAGTTTATTCCGTACCATAAGGTATCTATAAAAACGATAATAGAATTACGGCAATGGTCCAAATATAAAAGCAAATATTTTAAATTGCATAGTTACGCATCTGCCAGTACCATAATTTATGATTCTAGTTGCACAGTCCATTAGCTTTTTAAATTGATTCGAAACAACAAATGAAGTCTGGAGTTTGATGCTCTTTTATTTTCTTTTCAATTTTAATGTTGAATGATATACAAATAGCTATTATCAGTGTGAGCACGGTACAAATATCTACTGTGGTGTGAGTTTTAAATAAGTAATACTTACAATTTATACGTAAATAACAGGCATTTTACTTGCAAAACCCACTCCTGTAGAAAACAAAGTTAGCGCTTCTTATATATTTATTTTATCCTGTTTTAGGGTTCCAAAGGGTAATAACCGGACCCTATTACTAAGACTCAGCTGTCCGTCAATCCCTCTGTCTATCACCAGGTTTTCAAGGTGGTAGAACCAGTGTAGTTCGACTGGAGAAGTACCACCGCCACACCTATTTCTAGCGCGAACATTTCATGCGTTTCGATAGAAGGGTGTGGTTGCCGGCACACTTTCACATGAGGCGACCATCACAGTCCTCGGGAGTAGCAACGCATTTGTGATTGACCTGAGATGGAACCCATATTCTGTATGAAGTTGGCTACAGATGTCTATATAGATGTATGAATATAGATGTCTATGGGCAGCAGTACCACTTACCATCAGGTGGACTGCATGCTCGTTTGCTAATTCAGTCAGATAAAAAAACCACGCTGTATCTCATCAAGTGCAATATCTAGACAGTTGAAATACTCACAGGTGATGTATTTCTGTTGCCACTATAAAAACAAATACCAAAAACGTGGGAGTATATTACATTTCTTATAACACGGATAAAACCGCGGGGAACTGCTAGTTGTAAGTTGAATTAAGGAAATAATTTATAACTACCGTTGACGCAATAATAAATCGTAACAATAAATCATAGTAATACATCCTAAGCAATCCATATCATATAAATACTCATTTCAGTTAAAAAAGTTGGCATTTCTGAAACGTTTTCAATAAAGATGACCAGCGTAACGTTGTCTTTGTTTCTTGGGCTATTGGCTGTTCTAGGTATGAAAGGAAATTTAATAAAAAAATAATTTGATACCGAGTATACTTGGATAAGGTTATATAGTTTCAAGGGTAAAATTTTACGTATTTTTGTGTGTACGTCCATTTTATTGGCACGCCCAGACTTGACAGATTATACCATATGGCATATCATTGGAATAGTTTATTAAGTCATGTATGCCTGCGTGGCGTTGGCTATACATATAATTAGTAAATTAGGCTCCTGCAATCGGAGAAATAGCGAGGTCCCTCCTCGTTTTTTATAAAGCGTAAAAATATGGTATCAAATGAGAGCTAGTAAATAGATCGCTAGACTTATTATACCACTTTTATTGGACTACTTTTGTACAAAAAGCCAAAAACGATTAATTACATTAATTATTATTAAACAAAACTTGCTATACACCACAGCTGGGCAACAATTGCTCCCGAAAACTGGGGCAGGCAAGAATATATTTTTAGACCCAGTAACGGCTACCACCATTTTATGGTAACGATCATTGGCTTAATGTTCCCTTCGAAGCACAGATTTGGACATGTAATGTTGTGCATTACCTACATATTCGAATTTATCATCTTCAACTGCGATCATCCAACTTCGGATCACGATCTGCCTAACTTCCTAGATCTGGTCAGATATAGGTACATACTTAAGCTGCGGGCTATCGCGTGGTACTAAAGCACCAATAATTTTGAAGTTGGCATGATCCTTGTTAGTTCGTCTAAGTTGACACCACTGGCACACGCATTACTATCTAAATGGTATTTTATGTCGTATCTATTTCAGTCGTCTCGGCTTCGCAGCAAAGGATTATCGGTGGTTCAGTCACTACCATCGATAGGTACCCCTTCGCAGTAGTCATTCTACGACTTTCTGGAAACAACTGGGTACAAAGCTGTGGCGGTGCGATCATTAATAACAGATCAGTTTTGTCTGCTGCTCATTGCTTTCGGTAAGTTATCTATAATGAAGTACCTACTAATGGGCCACGAAAGGCATTGCCATACCTGGACAATAGCTATTCCTATTGGCTCTAAAAATATTTTAAAACATGTTATACCGTGCCTGTTGTGAACATATTTTAATATTTGAACTGGAGTAGAAGATACTCATATTTGTATTTAATGAATAATGATTTGGAAGTTCTTCTCGTGGAAGTTCTTCTCGAATCGAATAAAATTTAATTAATGTATCTTTGTATTTGTTAAACTTATTATTATTTTATTTAGAGGTACAAGAAATGAATTGGCCGTCAAATCAAAGGAGAGATGATTTGAAGAACTTTTCTGTATTCATTATGTTTTTTTCGTATTTCAGAGGTGGTGTTGGTGCTTACCGTTCCCGTGTCGGTTCCAGTTGGGCCCATAGTGGTGGGACTGTACACAACACGAATAGGATAGCTAACCACCCCAATTATAACCCTGATACTATAGACAATGATATTACTGTTATACGAGTTTCCTCAGTTTTCTCATTCGGAAACAATGTGAGAGCGGGCAGCATCGCCGGCGCCAACTACAATCTTGCTGATAACCAGCCCGTGTGGGTTGTTGGTTGGGGGGTCATTGCTGTATGTATTATGTATTATTATATTATGTATTATAACTTACATATCACTCCTGAAGCCACAGTCACACTTCAACCGGAACACATACGCCTTAAAATTGTTATAATAAGGCAAAAATAGGTGTAACGTGTAAAGGGCAAAATAACCGACCGAAAATCACTTATGCCATCCTATAGCAACACACAAGGATTAAAGATTTATTTGTAGTTGGCCACAAATGAATAAATAGGTACCAATTTGAGGCACCCAGAATATATTGGATCTTAAAAAGCCCCTTAAAAATGAATACGGCCATAGTTAGCGTTATATTAAGTGGAAATAGATCTATGTACAGTCTGTACGTCGTTGACTTACGAAGGAAATAAATGTACTTTATATTTTAAGGTTGGTGGGCCACCTTCGGAGCAACTACGTCAAGTACAAGTTTGGACAGTGAATCAGAACGTATGCCGTACCCGTTTTCGGTCTATTTTCTTCAACATTACCGATAATATGTTGTGCGCTGGCTGGCTGGACGTGGGCGGGCGGGACGCTTGCTCCCAGGATTCTGGCGGACCTCTCATACACAACAATGTCATCGCGGGTGTCGTATCCTTCGGCAATAATTGCGCCTTGCCCTACTATCCCGGAGTCTACGCACGAGTTTCGAGATATACTTCATGGATTCTATCAAATGCATAAACTATAAAAAAAAATTGTTTTAAACGTTTGCAGTAAAACTAGTTTTAACGACGACATTTGTATAATTTCAAATTTAAGGATATGCGTGTGACATATAACATAATATGGTTCATAATAGGTATTGAGGTAGAGGTAAAACTTAAAAAAATAGGTTATAGTATTTTATTTTATATACAACAGAAAGAAGTCGTGGTTAACTGATCACATAAAGTCAAGACTACTTATTATTAAACTTATATACATTAGAGCGATTAATTTGAATGGAATTATTTACCTTTAATATATCCTATGCGACTAGTAGAATTACTTTTTATATCTCTGTTTGTTTAAAGTAATCTTTGAGGAATTTTAAATGATAATAATAAATTTATGATGAATGATAAAATGTGGGCGATACATAATTATCTTACGTAATAATCTACTGTTAACGCAGACTTTAATACGCTTATATTAATACTAAAAAAAATCCAGGGCTTTTCCAAAAATAGACGCACGGCATTAAGATGTTATTACTTCTTAGGCTATGCGTTGTTATATCTATGTTATAACAGCTGTATTTCTTATCTATATTGAGCAATCACAACACTATCAACTATTGCTCAGCAAACTTGTCATATCATGAAAAATACAGATTTAAGTTGTTTACATAAAACAATTACGCTAATATTAGAACGTTTTCATAGATAACTTAAAGAAATGTTTAGTTTAAAATCCAATATTTGGAAAATATGAAACTAGCAGAGTGGACGTACAACGAGATTACTTTTGCACTTTCATATGTAGGTAAAAATCGTGATCGTCCCTGTAGTTTCGGGATCAGAATAGGGCTACGGCATCCCCTGCCTGTCGTAAGAGGCGACTAAAAGGGGCTTCCGTGGTTGCAGGCGGCTAGAGTGGGAGCTTGAACCGTTCTGTCAGGCGATCCCGGGAAGGACGGCGGTATATGTGGTCGCATACCGTCGTAAAGACTAGACGAAGCGGTGGGCCCGGCCACCCATCTGGGAGGAGCCCGATGGGGCAACGCGCTCAGAGGATTCCGGTTGCGGTCGTTCCGGTTCCTGGAGTCCTTTTTATAGCACCGAGGACGGCCATTGGGGGGTTTTAGTGCAGTAAAAATCCCACATAACCCTGCGTCGCTCCCACGGCGTCGGGTACCTTTTGAAGGTTTCCCCCTCGAGAACAAAAAAAAAATGTAAACATCGTGACGTAAATTGCAGCTATTAATGATGGTACACGATGAAAAATTTCGTAAGTAAAAATACCCGATGGAAAGAAACGAAACGGTACACGAAGACACAGGAGTCAATTAAACAAAGTTCACTACGAGATATTTTCGGGCAACGTTACTCTGACTTGCTGTGTTGTATTTGTGTAATATTTTCCTTATTATACTGATTACGCTGGTATAACTGTTTTTTTTTTAATAAATTCTTTTTGATTATCTATGACTATATATTACTCTGCGCCCTGACAGCATGGTTTAGATGACAGCTTTCAAACATGACATAATGTCAATTGGCAGTTACTAATTTTATCTTATTAGTGAGATATGGTAGGCCGCACGAATTATTTGTTGGATTATAGTCATTTAAAATTACTTTTTAATGACAAGATTGTCATGCAAAAGTAATTTTAAGAAGAATTTTATATTCCTACGTATTTTCACCAACTGGTCACTGTAGTGTTTGTATCTATTTAATAGATATAATTCATTGTCTCATGTATACTAGTTGAGTGGGTAGCTGTCAAATGGTCAGTCTCGTACAGGACGAGGTAAAGTTCAGACGTGCGCCCGTGCTCGGAGCTAGTATAGAAGTGAGCCAGTGCTTACATTACAACTACGGACATTACAAGTGGCGACGAGAATAAAGGTTAGTAAAAAGCGTGTAATAAAATAATAATAATCATTATTTTTTAATAAAAGGGAAAGGCAGATAATGAAAATTCAAACCGCGTGTACACATGGTTATGAGAGTATTTATGAATAGTAGTATGTACATTTTGCTGTCTATTATATTACAACGCAGTGTAAATAGTAAGTCACAATTATCAAAGTGGAATTATGAAAATAAATAAATAGTTCAGATTAGTAGTATAGCTTTTGTTCGTATTCCAGTATGATAGTTAACAGAATCGTCATTTATGCTTTATTGTATTTCAAATGTAAGGAACGTACGAAATTAATGCGGTTTATAAACATCATTTATAAGCATAAAATCCAATAATTCGTGTAAATATAAGATAGTCATGAAAAAATAATCTCTAAAAAATATCTGTATTGAAGCTATTGCGCATTACCGATTGTCAATTGTTTTTTGCTAAGCGACTACCCAAAGGAACAAGGTTATCTGTTCGTTTTGTTTTTTTTTAATTTTTCGCTGTGGTTTACTGAGGTCAAATTTATTTTTACATTATGCCAAGATATTTAAGGAAACAAAAAGTAGAATAATGTAAATACTAATACATACCTTATGTTATTTATGATATTTTTTCATTACGAAAATATGTATAATAATTTCTTAAATATTATTATGGCTATGTTTATACGCGGGTTGGCATTTAATATCAACATAATATCTTATTAATTCATTTGAAGTATTTTTATTCTATAAATGAATTATTCGTATTCTTATGCATATCAGGTTTTAAATAATGATTTGAATATGAAATATTAGTTTCAAACAAAAATAACATTTTATATTTTGTAGTTAAATTTACATATTGAGACTGGCAGTAATTATGTGTTTAATGCTTTTGAATTTCACATTTCATATTATATTAGCCACAGCAGACTAACAGCTTATAATAAAAGTTACTAATTTTCTTAGTTTTGGATTTAATTTTGATTTGAATTGAATTCCATTAAATTGGAATTAACTACAAGGCGAATTCCATTAAATTGGAATTAACTACAAGGTGAATTCCATTAAATTGGAATTAACTACAAGGCGAATTCCATTAAATTGGAATTAACTACGAGAATTCCATTAAATTGGAATTAACTATGAGAATTCCATTAAATTGGAATTAACTACGAGAATTCCATTAAATTGGAATTAACTACAAGAATTCCATTAAATTGGAATTAACTACGAGAATTCCATTAAATTGGAATTAACTACGAGAATTCCATTAAATTGGAATTAACTACGAGAATTCCATTAAATTGGAATTAACTACGAGAATTCCATTAAATTGGAAATAACTACGAGAATTCCATTAAATTGGAATTAACTACGAGAATTCCATTAAATTGGAATTAACTACAAAACTTCCATTCAATTGGATGTAATTTCAGGTCGCCCCAAACGTTCGATCATGGCAAATCAGTTACCGCCCCCGGAGAAACTGGATCTTGAAGGTGATTGTACCTCGGTCGGTTTGAGATGGGAAAAATGGAAGCGATCCCTAAAAATTTATATCGAAGCTGCAGACATTACAAATTCAGCCAAGAAAAGGGCTACATTGTTAGTCCTCGGTGGAGCTGCGCTACAAGATATATTTTATAACTTCCCTGGAGCAAACGCAGTACCAGCAGAAAATGTTGACGTTTTTGTGACAGCTATTAATAAATTAGATGAGTACTTCCTTCCCAAACAAAATAAAACATATGAACGACATATTTTCCGCCTTATTAAACAAGAAGAAGGTGAAAGTTTTGAAAAATTTCTTATTAAACTGAGAGACCAAGCTGCAAAATGTAAGTTTGGAAATTCCGACGAACATATAATAGACCAAATTTTGGGAAAGTGTTTATCAACAGATCTACGCAAAAAAATGTTGACAATGGGTGACGAAATTACACTTGACAAAGTGATTACAGTGGCTAATACTTTAGAAATTGTTAACTACCAACTAGAAGGTTACGAACAAAAAGATAAGACAAATATCAAGGAAGTAAATTCAATCAACAGATACAATAATAATTCAAGATTTTCCGAGAAACAAGAAGAGTTTGACCAGGAGAAGAAGTTGCCTATTTGTACAAGATGTGGGAACTCGGCACATATTTCTCAGAGAGTGCCTTGCCCAGCAAAAGAGAAGAAATGTAATGGTTGTGGAAAATTAGGC
Source organism: Spicauda simplicius (assembly GCA_949699795.1). Classification (NCBI taxonomy): domain Eukaryota; kingdom Metazoa; phylum Arthropoda; class Insecta; order Lepidoptera; family Hesperiidae; genus Spicauda; species Spicauda simplicius. The sequence goes on along the minus strand of OX453058.1, from coordinate 6,331,599 downwards.
CATTATCAAAGATGCTGTAGAACAAAGATTTTTAAACAGAAACGTAAAATAGGAAAAAAACAAGAAGGAGAAAAAACATATTATAAACTACAAAGGAAAGAAACAGCTGTAAATTCTCTACAAGATGATGAAGTTCAATACATATTTAATTTGAACGACGATGCGACAATTGAATGCAAGATAGGAGGAGTAAACTTAGAAATGCTGATTGATTCGGGTTGCAAATTAAATTTAATACCTTATAAAACATGGGAATATTTGAAGAAAAACAATGTAATTTGTAATAAGCAGGTAAAAGAGTCTAATAAAATATTACTAGCATACGGAAGTAAAACACCTTTAGAAATTAAGGGTTCTTTTGAAGCAACTATAGAAACAAATAATAAAATTGAACGCAGTATTATTAATGTTATTGAAAATGGCTCACGAAATTTACTGGGAAAAGATACAGCAATGAAATTAGGGATATTGAAGTTAGGTATAGGTATAAATCATGTTGAACATAATCCAAGCAAAGCTTTTCCAAAATTTAAAGACATCCGAGTTGAAATTCCTATTGATTCTTCAATAAAACCAGTTATGCAACCATATCGAAGAATACCAATTCCCTTAGAAGAAAAAATACAAAAGAAAATTAAAGAATTACTTGATTTAGATATCATAGAAGAAGTACATAAACCTTCACCATGGGTTTCTCCCATTGTTCCAATCATAAAAGATAATGATGATATTCGCTTATGTATAGATATGCGACGGGCTAATGCAGCCATCTTAAGAGAAAATCACCCATTACCCTGCATGGAAAACTTATTACCTAAAATAAAGAAGGCACAATATTTTTCAAAACTTGATATAAAGAATGCTTTTCATCAGGTAGAACTACACCCTAATTCTAGATATTTAACTACGTTTATAACATCTAATGGGCTTTATAGATATAAAAGACTCATGTTTGGAGTTACGTGTGCGCCAGAAATTTTTCAAAAAATTCTTGAGAAAATGTTAATTAAGTGTGAAGGAGCTATAAATTTTATTGACGATATTTTGATCTGGGGATGTAATGAGAAAGAGCATGACATACGACTTCTAAAAGTGAAGCAGGTGTTAAAAGAAAATAACGTTTTGTTAAATCAAGATAAATGTATTTACAAAGTACAGACGATACATTTTTTAGGTCATGAACTGAAACCAGAAGGGGTGAAACCACTACCAAAATACATAAAAAGTATATCTGAATTCAGAGTACCAAAATCAATAGAAGAATTGCAAAGCTTTCTAGGATTGGTGAATTATATAAATAAATGGATTGCTAATTTGGCCACTATCACGGAACCTCTTAAACAAATATTAAGACATAAACTAGGAAAAAAGGCAAATATCGAAGAATACTGGAAAGATGAGCAAAATGAAGCATTTAGGAAGTTAAAAGAGAAATTATCTACAATAGAAACTTTAGGGTATTATGATGTTAAAGACAAAACGCAAGTAATAGCAAATGCAAGCCCTGTGGGGCTAGGAGCAGTTTTAGTACAGATTGACGATAAGGGACCAAGAATTATAGCATACGGAAATCGGACACTTAGTCAATGTGAAAGGAAATATAGTCAAACGGAGAAAGAGGCTCTGGCGCTAGTATGGGCCATTGAGCACTTTAATACATTCCTTTTTGGCAAAGATTTTGATTTGATAACAGACCACAAGCCGTTGGAATTCATATTTAGCCAAAAATCAAAACCATGCACCGAGTTGAAAGGTGGGTTTTGCGATTACAGGCATACCGTTATAACGTAAAGTATAAACCGGGTAAGACCAATATTGCGGATCCACTATCGCGGTTATGTAAGTATTTAGATCGTCCAACGCCGTCATCAGAAAACCATGTTCATGAAATAGTTGAACTTGCGAGACCTTGTGCAACATCAATTCAACAAATAACCAAAGAATCTGAAACTGATCTAGAAATTGGAAATGTTAAGAAGGGAATTTATACTAATCAATGGGACGACTCTGTAAAACAATATAAGATATTTTCGGACGAATTATGTTTTTATGAAAATATACTTTTAAGAGGAACGAGGATAGTGGTGCCACAAAAACTCAGAGAGCAAGTATTATACGCAGCCCATGAAGGCCACCCAGGAATTGTAGCCATGAAAGGTCGGCTTCGGGCTAAGGTTTGGTGGCCTAGAATTGATAAGAACGTTGAATTAATGGTAAAAAGCTGCAAAAGTTGTAGGTTGGTCAGCTTACCGAATACTCCGGCCCCAATGAAACGTCGAGAGCTTCCATCGCAACCTTGGGTGGACATAGCAATGGATTTATTGGGTCCATTGCCTAATAATGAGTATATCCTTGTTATTATTGACTATTACAGTCGTTATAAAGAAATTAAAATTACAAAGTCAATAACAAGCTCACAAATTATAAAAAATTTAAAAGAACTTTTTAGTCGATTAGGTTACCCACTATCCATCACCGCTGATAATGGTCGACAATTTGTTAGCGAGGAGTTTAAGGATTTTTGTCGGAATTGCAACATCAGGCTTTTCAATACTGTTCCGTATTGGCCACAAATGAACGGAGAAGTCGAGCGCCAAAACAGAGATATCATGAAACGACTTAAAATAGGTACAAACGAAAAGAAAGATATGAAAGAAACATTATATGAATATCTTATGATGTACAATTCCACTCCTCATTCGGTTACTGGAAAGTCACCATCAGAACTTTTTTTTAAAAGAATGAATAAAGATAAAATCCCCATGCTTAAAGACATAATTGAAACGGATGAAGACACCGAAGTAAGAGATAGAGACAAATTACAGAAAGAAAAAGGAAAAGAATACGGAGACCGCAAAAGAAGAGCGGAAAACCCAGGGTTCATGGAAGGTGAAAAAGTGTACGTTAAAGAAATGGAAAAGACTAATAAGCTATCAACTACTTTTAATCCTACCCCACACGTAGTAGAAAAATCTGTTGGAGGAGATATCACAATAAGGAATGAAGAAACTGGACAAAGACTTCGAAGAAACGTGATTCACTTAAAGCGCGTAGAAGGACAATGGAAATCAGTGGAAGACGAGAACTTGTCAAACAAAGAACAGACAGACGAGGAGTAAAATAAATAAACTTAATTAATAATTTCATTAGTACAGTAGTAGTAGTATTATTCTACGAGAATTTGATTATAAATAAAACTTGTTAAAAAGGAAGGGATGTAGTGTTTGTATCTATTTAATAGATATAATTCATTGTCTCATGTATACTAGTTGAGTGGGTAGCTGTCAAATGGTCAGTCTCGTACAGGACGAGGTAAAGTTCAGACGTGCGCCCGTGCTCGGAGCTAGTATAGAAGTGAGCCAGTGCTTACATTACAACTACGGACATTACAGTCACCAATCACAACGGTCGAAATTCGACCGTACTTCAATTCGGAACCTAAACCAGATATTGCCACGAATATAACTCAAATTCAATTAAATTAAGTTAATTTTCGAGTTATTTTAAATGCACTCGTTAAAGGAAAAAATAGGTTAAATTGACTTAGCTACATTTACGGGCAATTACGGGTATTTTGACAAAGACATCTGTCATTTTTGACGTTATGAGTATTGATAGTAAAACATCGAATGTTTTATTACGTTTATTTATATGTATTTATGTCAAATGTGCGGTATTGTGTATTTATTTATTTATTTATTGTTTAATGTTTTAGTTGATTTTATGTATGTTTTACGCATTATTTGAAGAGTGTATTAGCATTTTGTAATCCTTCTCTACATCAACCATAACCATGCTAAATTACATACTATTTCGTCCATGGCAAGTTTCATAAAAATGGATTCCAAGTTTTGCTTCACGCATTATTATATAGATCTTATGAGGTTTAACCCACGAATGTACATAGGTATACCCATGAAATGTTATAGGCTAGGCGTTTGTTAGGCTTAAACCAATTGAGTGAGTCCAATTTATGTAATTTCATTAGTTAGAATGTGAAAAAACCATGCCGCGATAATAATAAAACTTGATTTATTTAGCTTATTACTCCGTCCAATAGATGATACTTTTGATCATTCGATAAGATATCTATTTATTTATTGGTGTTCGAATGATAAGACTGCGGACGTGATGATTATGCAGTTCTTAGTCTCTAAACTTAGCGGTACCTCGCCGCGACATTGTAATACAATTTTATCGAACGAGTATTATAATTCAACAAGTCACCCGTCGCAACGGTCGAATCGACCGTAATTTAAATGAAAAAACTAAACTTCATATTGTCCAAAGTAGCACGAATATTCCTCAAATTGAAATAAATTGTAATATATTCAAGTTATTTTGAATGCAGCCCTTAAAGGTAGAAGAGGTTTAGTTAGTTAGCTAAGCTGCATTTAAAAGCAATAGCGTGTATTTTTACACAGACATCTGACATTTTTGACGTTATGTGTATTCATAGTAAGACATTGAATGTTCTATTTCGTTTATTATTGATGTGTTTGTGACAAACGCACAGTAGTATGTGTAATGTGTTTTTATGTATGTTATATGCATTATTTGAAAAAAATATTAACATTCTGCACTCCTTCTCTACGTCCACTATAACCGTGCAAAATTGCATATTTATCCGTCCGCGGCGTATTACTTAAAAATGCACCACAAGTTTTTGCTTCACGTGTCAATATATAGATCATTTTCGACTTTTTAAATACTTGATCACTTATCTTTATGACGCTGTTTTTTATTATTTGTAATTTAATCAAATTTTAATATAAATGTTTTCCGCGAATTTCATGTCAATGCAGGCAAATAGTCATTTACCTGCATTGGCATAAAATTCGCGGTTAAGCGATTAATTTTAATGAAATTAATCAAATCCTTGATGGAAGTTGCAGAAATTTTACTCAATATTTGTTGTAGATTGGATCAAAGAAGTACGTTGTCCCACATAGGGCTTGCCTTCGTTTATCACCCCCCTAAAGGGGTGAAATTACGAAAGATCCTTCGAGATTTCCTTATCATATATGACGAGAATTTCTTATCGCAAGCCTTCGTCAAACAAGGTCCTACCCTATAAGTTTCAATTCTCCACGAACGGAGATTTGGGCTGTGCGTTGATTGGTCAGTCAGTCGTTCAGGACAAAGCATTTTATATGTATAGATAGAAGATTTATTGCAGTAATCCGTTGTTTGGTAAATTCCTAAACGATGGTTACATGGGCTTAAGATATATGATAAAATGAGACAATAATTTACAATTATTTATGTCATAAGTAATAATCAGGGAACCCACATATAAATATTCACTTCATATCATAAACTGAGCATTTCTGAAGTTACAAATCAAAGATGCACAACATAGCGGTGTTCTTGCTTCTTGGGCTATCAGCTGTCATAGGTATTTATGAAATATAATTAAATTTACTTAATTCTCATTACGGATAAAATTACGTGGTACAACAATTTTACGTCACACAGAACTACTGGGTACTGGAACCAGATTCATGATCAACCCGTTTTGGGTGTTTGCGAACCGCCCCTTGATTATTTTTATCGTGCCCCTAGAAGCACGAAATCGCGCTTATAATTTTGACACTAACGGTCATCTATCTAATTTCTGCCCACGCTCACCGTTGCTTAGCTTTATATTATAAGGTCATAGGTATTTATGAAATATAATTAAATTTAATTAATTCTCATTACGGAAATCACGTGGTTCAACAATTTTACGTCACACAGAACTACTGGGTACTGGAACCAGATTCATGATCAACCCGTTTTGGGTGTTTGCGAACCGCCCCTTGATTATTTTTATCGTGCCCCTAGAAGCACGAAATCGCGCTTATAATTTTGACACTAACGGTCATCTATCTAATTTCTGCCCACGCTCACCGTTGCTTAGCTTTATATTATAAAGTCTACACAATCCACAGGAGATATGCGTCATTAATATATCGGTAATTTAAACGTTTGCCCGTTCCTTTTTAGTTCGTTTCCTTAACCGCCACGGCCACAGAAGTTTCTGTTTTTGATATGGTAACTGTTTGTCAAATTATTTAATTCAGCCACCTCATCTCCGCAGCAGAGGATTATCGGTGGTACAGTCACGACCATCGACAGATACCCCTTCGCAGTGGTCATTCTATACAATTTAAGGAATAACTGGATACAACACTGTGGCGGTGCCATCATTAACAACAGATCGGTTTTGTCTGCTGCTCATTGCTTCTTGTAAGTTGATAGTAAACTACATATTAGAGAATTAGTGCGGGAGTTTCTATAGGTAAACCAAGTATCCTATTTTTATATATTTTTGGTGAAAACTTATAGTTTGAAATATTGACATGTATTCGTATGAAATCAATTATACGCGTTAGTTAAATGCATTTCCAATATGTTTCAAAACGAATATTATTTAATTAATATAATTCTATATTGTTACATAAAACTAACGCCCTATTCGAAGTAACACAGTGGCATTTTCTGTCCCAAATTTCTAATAAATATAATTTTTAACATTAATGGGCTGAAGTTCTGCCATCCAAATACTTTTATGTCTTTTCTTTTTTTAGGAATGGGGTCAGTGTTTTTCGTTCTCGTGTTGGCTCATCTTGGGCTTACAGTGGCGGGACGGTACACAACACCAATAGGATAGCAAACCACCCCAATTACAACCGTCTTACTTTAGACAATGATATTTCCGTTATACGCGTTTCTTCAGTTTTCTCTTTCGGAAATAACGTGAGGGCAGGCAGCATCGCCGGCGCCAACTACAACCTTGCCGATAACCAGCCCGTGTGGGTTGTTGGATGGGGACTTACTTCTGTAAGAATTTTATTTTACATTAAAACATATCCGTTGTTCTCTTACCACAAATTTTAAACCAGAAAACAAAAACATTTTATAATTGCTATAAACAGCAGAAATAGGTACAGAACCGAGGAATCTACAGTAGAAGAACGAAGAGTACATTTATAAAGGTGTTTATGAGTAAGTGTAAAAGGGTATAGAAATACACTAGAAATAGGTATGGCAATGTTATTCTACGTTACACCTACAGGTTAGGCTACTGATACATTGCTTGTCCTGAAGACTTAATTGTGACAAATACAGTAAATGTATTAAAATACTATTGAAATTAATTAAATATTAATTTAACACTACTATTTTAAAATAAGGGTCCAAAAACTAGGGTAAAATTATGAAGTGAGAATTAGACAAAGGTGGACAATTGTGTGAGTGAGATTAATCACATTTTTATTATGTTTTAAGTACAACGGGTCACCCTCAGAGCAACTTCGGCATGTACAAATTTGGACAGTGAACCAGGAGACGTGCAGGACGCGCTACCGTTCTGCTGGGTTCGCAATTACTAACAACATGCTGTGCGCTGGCTGGCTGGACGTGGGCGGTCGTGGCTCTTGCAACAGGGACTCTGGCGGACCTCTCATACACAACAATGTGATCGTGGGAGTCGTCTCCTTCGGCAACAGATGTGACCAGCCCCGCTATCCGGGCGTCTACGCACGAGTTTCCAGATATACTTCGTGGATTCAATCAAATGCATAAAAATAAAGAGTATTCGTTTTGCTATAACGTTTAATTTCCTGAATATGCTAAACAATCGTGTAATAAAGTCTAGAGTATATCAATATAAGTTCCATCCACACCAACTGGACTCGTGGCGGTCCTCCAGGATGCGGTTTACAGGCTTGTTTTTGCCACGGACGTGCAAGTTGTGGAATGAGCTTCCTCCTGTGGTATTCCCGGAGCGCTATGACATGGGGTTCTTCAAGAAAGGTGCGAAAAGAACTCTTCTGCAAAGCCGGTGAAGCGTTGGCTACTCCTCTGGTGTTGCGAATGACTTTGAACAATAAGTACTAAGTACTGTATGCTCTAAACGAACATGTATTTAAATTATTTTTTAGTTTTATGTGGCATGGAAGTCGGTTGTATTTTTTGTTAAAAAAATTTTTTCACCCTTTTTAGTGATGATATACTCACTTTTACTAGTATCACAATAATTTCAATGAGTTTACATGGTGCAGAGATAAATGGAAACATTAATTCAATCTCAACCTTACGCTATCGAAGTATTCTCAATACCCCGCATATATACAGGTTCCGAACAAAGACTGCCCAAGCACGGCCGCTCCCCAGACATGGTCACCTAGCCTGGCGGGAGATCTTCCTTAGCCCAAACATGAAATAGATAAGTTTTATGGTTTAGGTATTCTACCCCTAGTATAATACCTAGTATACCCTTCATCATCAGGATTGAGGAGTTGAAGGTCTATTTTTTTGTCTTAAGCCTTTACTTAGCAATATTCTTATAACACAGCAACAAATGTCCAACGTTTACGTTTTACGCCTGCAGTACACCTGCATCATCAGGATTGAGGAGTTGAAGGTCAAAATTGTCATCGTACATCTTTGCCTTGCTATCTTATTATATATCAGTAAGTACCAAATGCCCATCTCTTACAGCTTGGGCTTGTAGCACCCTGCATCATCAGGGTTGTTCAAGGTCAAATTTTTCATCATTTGTTTTTGCTTTGTATTGATATTACATAAGCACCAAATGGCCAACCCCTATGGTTTAGCCTTGAAGCATCCCTCAAGTTGAGAAGTTGAAGGTCATCTAAATTGAGAAGTTGAAGGTCAAATTTTTCATTATATATCTTTGCTTAGTAATCTTATTACAAATATGTAAGCACAAAATAGCTAACTATAATAGTTTAGGCTAGCAGTAGCCCTGCATCATCAGGATCGAGAAGTTGAAGGTCAAATTTTTCGTCAAACTACATTGCCGTACATATTCAATGCACATTCTAAGTTTCATCAGAACCGAATCGTCAGAAGCAGAGTTATCTCAAATTATCTAAAAAACATGAGAAGTGGTGGTGGTTTCCACCCCATAATCGAATTAGAATTTTCCTTTCATTTTTGAATTATCACAGCATACCCAAGTCCAAGAGAAAAAGTTGCGTGATAAATTTCTCAATTAAAAAAGAAAAAAAAAAATTAAATAGGTCCAGAAACACGCAAGTTATTTAAGATGTTATGAAAGTGACATTCTCAAATTTTCCGGGAAAAGAATGGCGTATGAATCGTATCAGTAAGTCAACAGCGTCTGGCCAAAACGCCTGAACATACATAAAACAATATACACGACAAATAGATAAACCCTTTCCTTTGGGAAATCGGTTAAAAAGAGTTTTATATATTCTTCTCACTCTATCCTAAGAGATACCTCGTAATTGGTAGACGGAAAAAATCGTATTGCTACTTAGAAAGATATCCTCGCATAAACTCAGGGATTATCCGGAATTACTACCCCTCCCTGCACTTTATATTCGTAAAGTTTTAAATATTTTTTTATAACTCCATTTAATGTATCAGTACCTATATATCCGGTTTTATGGGAATTCCAAATTGTATCGATGACGGTAGATAAAATAATTGTTACTTATGATAAAGGTATTATATGATAAAATGAGGAAATAATTTATAACTACCGCTAACCTACGTAATCTACATATAAATACTCATTTCTGATCAAAATTAGCATTTCCGAAAGGTTTCCAAGCAAATATGCACGGCGTGACGGTGTTATTGCTTCTTGGGCTATCAGCTGTCATAGGTATGCCGTGAAATTTTATATTAATGAAAATATAGAAAAATATTGACATAAAGTTATCTAGTTGCAAGCCTTTTAACAAGACTGTCGGTAGGAGGGCTTTGTGTGCGACTATGTGTATGTATGTATGTTTATATGGGTGTTCATTTCTTTAGGACGCGCCAGAGCCAATACGGCTTGACGCAGTGTAACATAAGACACATATCATATAATATAATATCATATCATATCACATAATCGTTGGCATTGATTCAGATAGAGTCATATGCTATACAATTTTCAACTAAGGAGCTTGCGATCCTTATTATACTCCACATTTGGGCAATGCTGGCTCTTACAACTACGGGAGAGAAGAACATATTCCATCACGAATTCATAATTGCTATCATCCTTTTTTGCTAACAACCATTGACTTAACGTGCTCAAACGCGCACGTGAACTTTTGGTACTAGCGGTCACCTATCCTACTTCTGATCGCGCCTAATATTGCTAACCATCTAACCAGAACTAAGAAATCGGATTAAATCTACGATGTACCAGTAATTTTAAAGTTGGAAGAATCCTTGCTAATTCGTCTTCATAGGTCGCGATACCCATTTTGTCGAACATGGTATTTTGAGTCGGATTATAAATTTCAGCCGCCTCATCTCCCGAGCAGAGGATTGTAGGTGGTTCAGTTACGACCATCGACAGATACCCCTACGCAGTGGTCATTCTACAACTTGTTGGTAATAACTGGGTACAAGTCTGTGGTGGTGCCATCATTAACAACAGATCAGTTTTGTCAGCTGCTCATTGCTTCACGTAAGTTGGTTATCATGAAGTACCTATTAATCTGTATAGTAGTGCTACCTATTTTCTCTAAAAGTACTTTATAAGAATTTTACATAGTGCCGGTGGCAAACATATTTTGATATATTTAAATGTGAATAGAAAGTGCGATTTTTTCTTCAATCTAATAATAGTTTATTAATGCAACTTTGTAAAGTTAAACTCACGATATTTCATGATAGTGCAGAGTGAACCTCAGTCACCCAGGTAGTGATTGTTGTTATCCCTGTAGTTCCGGGATCAGAATAGGGCTTCCTACGGTTTCCTGTCTGTCGTAAGAGGCGACTAAAAGGGGCTTCAGGGGTTGCGGGCGATAAGAGTGGGAGCTCGAACCTTCCAGCCAAGCGACCCCGTGTAGGACGACGGCATGTGTGGCCACATGCTGGAGGCGCAGTGTGTACAATGCTCACTGGGAAGAGCCTAAAGGGGGCATCACGCTCGGAGGACTCTGGTTGTGGTCCGTTGGAGATCCCGAAGTCCTCCACGCACCGCTGAGGATGGCCACCGGTGGGGTTTTAGTGAGGTAAAAATTCCACATAACCCGGGGTTGCTCCCACGGCGTCGGGTACCTTTTGACGGTTTCCCCCTCGATAACAAAAAAAAGGTAGTGATTGTTGAAGCTCTTTTCTATATTGTGTTTTTTTTTATTTTATTTTAGGAGTGGTGTCGGTTCTTTCCGTTCCCGTGTGGGTTCCACTTGGGCCCACAGTGGCGGGTCGGTACACAACACCAATAGGATAGCAAACCACCCCAGTTACAACCCTCGTACTATAGACAATGATATTTCTGTTATACGAGTTTCTTCAGTTTTCTCTTTCGGTAATAACGTGAGAGCAGGCAGCATCGCCGGTGCCAACTACAATCTTGCGGATAACCAGCCCGTGTGGGTTGTTGGATGGGGAAATACGGCTGTATGTATTATTTAATATTATGTTATTATATATTGTACCTACACATCACTCAACACTGAAACACAGACGCAATAACATTGCTATGAAACGTATGAAAAACATATTGAATACTTCAATTTAGTAAATATTGAAACCATAAAAAAGAGCATTTCGTTTTAAAGGTTATAAAATCATTTATCATATTATGAGAAATAAAATCTACAGATATAAATAATTACTGTCATCCGAAAACAGTAGTCAACACAAAATAATGCAGATTTTGGAGTTTGGTCACAGATGTATAGATACTACTTGACGACCCATGGCAGTGCGGTAACCGTACCGGTCTGACACGCAGTGGGTTTCAGGTGAAGCCTGAATGATGAGTTTAGTATCTTGTTCTGGGTATTTGTATTTTCGTGTATGTGTGTGTCCATGGCATCCACGACACATGAGGACCTACTGTGGGGCTATGAGTATAGGACAGTGTAGATACTACTAAATAGTAATTTAAGGCACCAGAAACATACGTTATCTTGCGGAGAATAATCTCCGCTAGTTATAAAACTAAATATATCGCTAAGTTTTGCAAATGGAAATAGATCCACGTCGCTCATTTACGATGGATTTCTAATTTTCTTTCATTGTTTTTAAGTTTGGTGGGTCACCGTCGGAGCAACTTCGTCAGGTACAAATATGGACAGTGAATCAGAACACATGCCGTACTCGTTATCAGTCGATTGCATTTACCATTACTAACAACATGTTGTGCGCTGGATGGCTGGACGTGGGCGGTCGTGACTCCTGCTCCAGGGACTCTGGCGGACCTCTCACACACAACAACGTCATCGTGGGCGTCGTCTCCTTCGGCAACAATTGCGCCTTGCCCCGCTATCCGGGAGTCTACGCGCGAGTTTCCAGATATACTTCATGGATTCAATCTAATGCATAAAGAGCTAGAGGGCAGTGTTGTAAAATGAAGTTGAACGTGTCAATAAAATCTATTAAAACAAATCAATAATAGTAATTTCATGTAATTATAGTTGAATATAATGTTGATGAAATTCCGATTGGATATCTTTTTTTATATATAAACTAACAACGCCGTTGGTATAATCTCAAATTGAGGATTTTTTCTGCGGCATATTATATGTAGTGCATAATAATAGATTTCATAAAGTGACAGAAAGATAAGTAAATATATAAATAACGACATAGCCCAACCAAAAAAATTTAATTAAATATTGTTCATAAAGGTGATCCTGAAAATGCAGGAGTATTGTCATGTTATTGCTAAGAGTTGGATTTAGCTGTAGTTTTTTAAACATGATGGGTTAGGTTAGGTTGGAACATAAAAGAAAACATAAATAATAAGCGAGCAGGGCGCGGTAGTGGTATGATTAATTATTGTAAAATTATTGTAATAAAATTATTGTAACTAATTATTGTAAAACGCCGACTTCGGAACTATGTACTAAGTACTGAGTATGTTCTAAACCAAAATTAAGTAATATTATTTTTTCCTTTTTTGTGACATGGAAGTCGGTAGATATTTTTTGTTAAAAAGTTTTTATATTTTGTGTTTCTTATTTCTTGTACCCTGACTTACGCGAATTCGACTTACGCGGTTATCAGTCGGTCCCACCTATCGCGTAAGTTCGGGGTATTACTGTATATGAAATAAAAAATAAATGACGTAACCAACAAAAGAGAAAATATCCTTTTTTTTCTCTACATTTGGTGCTACCTGTACAAATGAATAGACTTGAAATGTCCCTTTCTGGTTTTGATATCTTGTCTCTTTAAATAATATTCAACCTTTTTTGTCATTGATGAATCTATTTCGTGCCAACAGACTACATACTTATTGTCCAGTTATTGCGATTCAAAACGATAACAAATACAGTTGTACCTAAGCCGAATTGAAGATTAATTAGAAATGTAAGTCGTTGGAGTTCATCAATTATAGCATGGAACAAATTAATATCTCATGATTATGTTATTAAAATGTATCCCAAATTAATGTTAAAAAAATTATTCGTATTCATAAAAATTGTTTATTATATTAAATGTAATTTGTGTAAGATAAATCATTTGGAGTAACGTAAAATAATTGTAATATTAATTTCGAATATTGAACTATATATTAAGATTTGTTATACAGTAACTTTAATTACTTATTGTGACTGTGATAACTGCTACAATGCCTATAAATATTAGCTCCACTTTAAAAATTGGTCACTTTTATACTGGTATTCGTGTGAAAATAAACAAAATTATCTTCGGTGTGTATTTTCCTCTCCCCCCGGACCCTCGTTCAGAGCAGAGGTGTGCAGTGTACTCCCTATCATTCGTCTTAAATATTTCTAAAATTAAGATATTTCAAAATTAAAACCTAAATAATAGGAGTGAATAAAGTCATAGGAGTGCTCGTGCGCCACCTGATTACGTGTGCTAGTAAGAAGAGGAATAATCCGTCCCGCTTCCACACAAGTGGCCTGCAGATAGCAAACATACGGAAGCGACAGGTGGTATGGTGTCAGTCCATCTCGCTCGCGCGCTGAATCTACGCTCCTATACGCTGCCGCATTCTGATACAACGATCGTCTAACGTTCGGATAACATACCGTTACGAAGAACAAGCGCCGCTATCGCATCGTCACCGCTTATACATTGTGCATCGGACCCAGATTTAAGTAACTCGCCAGCCCCGACCGCTTTTTCCGCTTCTGCGCTTATCGCGTGCAGCGAGCCTAATATCACAATGCGTAAACGTGAGGCGGAGGATACTTTTACAAAGGCTGAGATAAAAGATATGTTTGAGTCGCTCAAACAGGATCAAGAAACTCGATTTAAAGCAATTATGATAACTTTGAGTGACGGCATACGGGTAAATACCGAACAAAATGATGAGATACGCAAGTCTATTGACTTTTTAGGCCAAAAATATGATGAGATGGTAAAGAAAGTGAACCAACTAGAGGAAGAGAGATCGGCGGATCGGAGATATAGTAAATCGTTGGAGGAAAAAATTGAACACTTTGAGAGAAGCCTCTGTAGTTCCAGCGTCGAAATTCGAAATGTACCTAAAACAGCAGTGGAATCGAAAAGCGATCTGATTGAACTCGTTAAAAAGTTCGGAAATACCATAAACATTCCATTACAAACACTAGATATTCGAGACGTATATCGTATTAATACTCAAAAGGATGCCAATAAGATCATCGTCTTAGATCTAACGAGTGTGACGCTACGAGATAAATTTATCGGATCTTCCAGAACATTTAATAAGAAATATTAAAACTCCAAACTTAGTACAGAACATCTGCGAATTAATGGTACACGACAGCCTGTGTACGTATCGGAGCGTCTAACTCTTTCACTTTCACTTTTGTATTTATTGTATAGTTTTCGTATTTTTATTTTATTCTAAACATATAATTATTAAGGTTACTAAAATATACATTAACAGACACTCACTACACTACACTCAATACACTGTATCAATCATACACATACACTTACAATTACATTATTCTACCAAACTTGTATTTGGATGGGGTATTGCTTATTCTACTTGATATTATACACTTATACAGGGTGGATACGTTCAAACGACAATAAATGAAACCACACGTCCTACAACTTCCTTGGAACATGTTGCAATGATTAGAAAACACGTAACATCGAATTAAAAAAAAAACTATTTTCAAACAAACTTAATAATAAATAATGAGGTAAAAAATATAACGCCATTTGTAAACATCATTTCACTCACCTGCGATAAGAGCGGCAACAGCGCAGTGTCGTAACGTAAAAGCTGCGGCCATTGCTGCATTCCTAAATACCTACTTAGTCACTCATTCATAAAATAAGAAATAACTGACGTAACTACCTACATTAAATTTTTAAATTTTCAATGTGTCCACCACTAACACGAATGCACATGTCATACCGTTTAAAAATATTGTTTCTCACACGTTGTAAGGAGATCACTATTAGCAGCCAATTTTTTTAATTTTTCAAATGATGTGATAATTCTCTCTTTCAAATTTTCTACAGACTCAACATCCGTGGCATACACATCATTTTTAATGTGGCCCTATAAAAAAAAGTCCATAGGAGTGAGGTCCGGTATCTCGCTGGCCAACGCATCGGTCCAAAACGGCCGACCCACTGTTGACCGAACATCTCATTTAACCGCGCTCTTGCAGGCATAACTGAATGAGAGGGAGCTCCGTCCAGTTGATACCACAACTGGCGATGGGTATCTAACGTAAGCTCGTCCATATATTCAGCCACTGGTCCGTTTAGCAGTTCTAGGAACTTTGGTCCATTTAGAGTGCCTTCAATAAACACGGGACCAATGATGGTATTCCAATGTATAGCAGCCCAAACATTTACAGAAAATCTGTACTGTGAATGTGGATTCTCACGACTCCAGCACCTTAAATTTTGTTGGTTCCAAATCCCGTTTCGTGTAAAAGTGCTTTCATCGGTCCACTTCACGTTCAACAAAAAGTCTGGATTTTGCTCGATCTTGCCTATAACCCAGCGACAGTAGGCTTCTCTAATGGGTTTGTCTCTAGATAATAAGGCTTGTACTTTCTTGTACTTATAGGGTCTTATCTTGTGTCCTTTTAAAACTTTGTGAACAGTCCTGTGACTGATGTTAAAGTGTCGACCTGCTCTGCGCAAACTAAGCGTTGCATTACGATGAAAATAATCTAATATGTGTTGATCACGTGCACGTGGACGATTTTCAATTTCAGCACATGGGACCAAAGTTTTATTTTCCCGAATCCTTTGTAACGCTTGCGTAATTATGCGACCATTGGTAGGGCAAGAACGGGTATATCCATCCACACCAACTGGACTCATGGCGGTCCTCCACGGTTCGGTTTGGACGCCCGTTTTTGCCACGGACGTGCAATGAGCTTCCTCCTGAGGTATTCCCGGAGCGCTATGACAAGGGGTTCTTCAAGAAAGGTGCATTATGAGCTCTCCTTCAAATCCGGCGATGCATTGGTGACTCCTCTGGTTGCGAATGACTTCGGAACTATAAGTACTAAGTACTGTGTACGCTTTAAACGAACATGTATTTAAATATTTTTTTTACTTTTATGTGGCATGGAAGTCGGTTGTGTTTTTTGTTAAAAATTTTTTTACCCTTTTTAGTGATGATATACTCACTTTTACTAGTATCACAATAATTTCAATGAGTTCACATCGTGCAGAGATAAATGGAAACATTAATTCAATCTCAACCCTAAGCTATCGAAGTATTCTCAATACCCCGCATATATACAAGTTCCGAACAAAGACTGCCCAAGCACGGCTGCTCCCCAGACATGGTCACCTAGCCTGGCGGGAGATCTTCCTTAGCCCAAACATGAAATAGATAAGTTTTATGGTTTAGGTATTCAATACCCCTTCATCACCAGGATTGAGGAGTTGAAGGTCAAAATTGTCATCGTACATCTTTGGCTTGCTTATTATATATCAGTAAGTACCAAATGCCCATCTCTTACACCTTGGGCTTGTAGCACCCTGCATCATCAGGGTTGTTCAAGGTCAAATTTTTCATCATTTGTTTTTGCTTTGTATTGATATTACATACCTATAAGCACCAAATGGCTAGCCTATGGTTTAGCCTTCAAGCATCCCTCAAGTTGAGAAGTTGAATGTCACCCAAGTTGAGAAGTTGAAGGTAAATTTTTCATCATATGTCTTTGCTTAGTAATCTTATTAAAAACATCTAAGCACAAAATAGCTAACTATAATAGTTTAGGCTAGCAGTAGCCCTGTATCATCAGGATCGAGAAGTTGAAGGTCAAATTTTTCGTGAAACTACATTGCCGTACATATTCAATGCACATTCTAAGTTTCATCAGAACTGAATCGTCAGAAGCAGAGTTATCTCAAATTATCTAAAAAACATGAGAAGTGGTGGTGGTTTCCACCCCATAATCGAATTGTGAATTATCACAGCATATCCATGTCCAAGAGAAAAAGTTGGGTGATAAAATTCTCCATTAAAAAAGAAAAAAAATGGGTCCAGAAACACTCAAGTTATTTAAGATGTTATGAAAGTGACATTTTCCAATTTTCCGGGAAAACTGCTAATTTTTTTTCAATTTCCACAATATGACCTCAATGAAACTAGCCGCATAGAATGGCGTATGAATCGTATCAGTAAGTCAATGGCGTCTTTCCTTTGGGAAATCGGTTAAAAAGAGTTTTAAATATTCTTCTCACTCTATCCTAAGAGATACCTCGTAATTGGTAGACGGAAAAAAATGGTATTGCGACTTACAAAGATATCCTTGCTTTATACTCAGAGATTATCCGGAATTACTACCCCTCCCTGGAGGGATCCCTTTATATTCCTAAAGTTTTAAATCACTTTTTATAACTCCATTTAATGTATCAGTACCTATACATCCGGTTTTATGGGAATTCCTAATTTTATCGATGATGGTAGATAAAATAATTGTTACTTATGATAAAGGTATTATATGATAAAATGAGGAAATAATTTATAACTACCGCTAACCTACGTAATCTACATATAAATACTCATTTCTGATCAAAATTAGTATTTTCGAAAGGTTTCCAAGCAAATATGCACGGCGTGACGGTGTTATTGCTTCTTGGGTTATCAGCTGTCATAGGTATGCCATGAAATTTTATATTAATGAAAATAATGAAAAATATTGACATTAAGTTATCTAGTTGCAAGCTATTTAACAAGACTACGTCGGAAGGAGGGCTTTGTGTGCGACTATGTGTATGTATGTATGTTTGTATGGGTGTTCATTTCTTTAGGACGCGCCAGAGCCAATACGGCTTGACAGAGTGTAACAAAAGACATCGTTGGCATTGATTCAGAGAGAGTCATAAGCTATACAATTTTCAACTATAGAGCTTGCGATCCTTATTATACTGCACATTTGGGCAATGCTGGCTCTTACAACTACGGGAGAGAAGAACATATTCCATCACGAATTAATGGTTGCTATCATCCTTTTTTGCTAAGAACCATTGACTTAACGTGCTCAAACGCGCATGTGAACTTTTGGTACTAGCGGTCACCTATCCAACTTCTGATCTCGACTAATATTGCTATATTGCTAACCATCTAACCAGAACTAAGAAATCGGATTAAATCTACGATGCACCTTTAAAGTTGGAAGAATCCTTGCTTATTCGTCTTCATAGGTCGCGACACCTATTTCTGTCGAACATTGTATTTTGAGTCGGATTATCTATTTCAGCCGCCTCATCTCCCGAGCAGAGGATTGTAGGTGGTTCAGTTACGACCATCGACAGATACCCCTACGCAGTGGCCATTCTACAACTTGTTGGTAATAACTGGTCACAAATCTGTGGTGGTGCCATCATTAACAACAGATCAGTTTTGTCCGCTGCTCATTGCTTCACGTAAGTTGGTTATCATGAAGTACCTATTAATGGGCCGGGGAAGGCATTGCCGTAGGCCTGTACAGTAGTGCTACCTAGTTTCTCTAAAAGTGGGTACTTTATAAGAATTTTATATAGTGCCGGTGACAAACATATTTTGATATATTTAAATGTGAATAGAAAGTGCGATTTTTACTTCAATCTAATAATAGTTTATTAATGCAACTTTGTAAAGTTAAACTAACGATATTTCATGATAATGCAGAGTGAACCTCAGTCACCCAGGTAGTGATTGTTGTTATCCCTGTAGTTCCGGAATCAAAATTGGGCAACGGTTTCCCTGCCTGTCGTAAGAGGCGACTAAAAGGGGCTTCAGGGATTGCGGGCGATATGAGTGGGAGCTCGAATCGTCCAGCCAAGCGACCCCGTCTAGGACGACGGCATGTGTGGCCACATGCTGGAGGCGCAGTGTGTACAATGCTCACTGGGAAGAGCCTAAAGGGGGCATCACGCTCGGAGGACTCTGGTTGTGGTCCGTTGGAGATCCCGAAGTCCTCCACGCGCCGCTGAGGATGGCCACCGGGGGGGTTTTAGTGAGGTAAAAATTCCACATAACCCGGCGTTGCCCCCACGGCGTCGGGTACCTTTTGACGGTTTCCCCCTCGATAACAAAAAAAAGGTAGTGATTGTTGAAGCTCTTTTCTATATTGTGTTTTTTTTTATTTTATTTTAGGAGTGGTGTCGGTTCTTTCCGTTCCCGTGTGGGTTCCACTTGGGCCCACAGTGGCGGGTCGGTACACAACACCAATAGGATAGCAAACCACCCCAGTTACAACCCTCGTACTTTAGACAATGATATTTCTGTTATACGAGTTTCTTCAGTTTTCTCTTTCGGTAATAACGTGAGAGCGGGCAGCATCGCCGGTGCCAACTACAATCTTGCGGATAACCAGCCCGTGTGGGTTGTTGGATGGGGAAATACGGCTGTATGTATTATTTAATATTATATATTGTACCAACACATCACTTAACACTGAAACACAGACGCAATAACATTGCTATGAAACGTATGAAAGACATATTGAAAAGAAAATTGTGACATGGTAGCATAATACAATACTTTAATTTCGTAAATATTGACAACATAAAAAAGAGCATGTATTTCGTTTTAAATGTCATAAAATCATTTATCATGTTAAGAGAAATAAAATCTACAGATATAAATAATTACTGCTATCCGAAAACATGTAGTCAACACAAAATATTGAAGATTTTGGAGTTTGGCCACAGATGTATAGATACTACTTTACGACCCGCGGCAGTGCGGTTACCATACCTATCTGACACGCAGTGGGTTTCGGGTTCGATTCCCGGGTAGATAGGTGCCTGAATGATGAGTTTAAATCTTGTTCTGGGTATTTGTATTTTCGTGTTTGTGTGTGTCCATGGCATCCACGACACATGAGGACATCCTACTGTGGGGCTATGAGTATAAGACAGTGTAGACACTACTAAAGACTAATTTAAGGCACCAGTAACATATGTGATCTTGCGCAGATTACAACTAAATATATCGTTAAGTTTTGCAAAAGGAAATAGATTCACGTCGCTAATTTACGAAGGATTTCTAATTTTCTTTCATTATTTTTAAGGTTGGTGGGCCACCGTCGGAGCAACTTCGTCAGGTTCAAATATGGACAGTGAATCAGAACACATGCCGTACTCGTTATCAGTCGATTGTATCCATTACTAACAACATGCTGTGTGCCGGCTGGCTGGACGTGGGCGGCCGTGACTCCTGCTCCAGGGACTCTGGCGGACCTCTCACACACAACAACGTCATCGTGGGCGTCGTCTCCTTCGGCAACAATTGCGCCTTGCCCCGCTATCCGGGCGTCTACGCACGAGTTTCAAGATATACTTCATGGATTCAATCTAATGCATAAAGAACTAAAGAATGCAGTGTTGTAAAATAATGTTTAACGTGTCACTAAAACCTATTGAAACAAATCAATAATAGTGATTTCATGTAATTTTTATTGAATATAATGTTGATGAAATTCCGATTGGATATCTTTTTTTATATATAAACTAACAACGCCGTTGGTATAATCTCAAATTTAGGAATTTTTCTGCGGCATATTATACGTAGTGCAATAGATTACATAAAGTGTCAGAAACATAAGTAAATATATAAATAACGACATAGCCCAACCAAAAAAATATAATTAAATATTGTTTCTTATAGGTGATCCTGAAAATGTCGGAGTATTGTCATGTTATTGCTAAGAGTTGTATTTAGCTGTAGTTTTTAAACATGATGGGTTAGGTTAGGTGGGAACATAAAAGAAAACATAAATAATAAGCGAGAAGGGCGCGGTAGTGCCATGCGAGCGGGTATGCCCTGTTCGTATGAATTGTAAAACAGTTTTATGTTTAATTAATGTGCATATGTAGATGCACGAAGCGAACTTAAGAACTTTACTTTAAATACAAATATCGCCATATAATCACTAAAAAGCGTGAAATAAAAACTTTTTGACAAAAAATATCTACCGACTTCCATGTCACAAAAAAGGAAAAAATAATTTTAATTAATTTTGGATTAGAACATACTCAGTACTTAGTACATTGTTCCGAAGTCGGCGCTCATACAATACAAAGTTTCATTACCGTCATCCAGCGAAATATGTTGAGCGACTTAGGAACTATGTACTAAGTACTGAGTATCGTTGGTATAATGGAAGAACTAACTAACTCCGATTTTGGCTAAATTGACCTTTTACCATTTTCTTGACCCCCAAATTATGCCGCATCTTTTGATCTAACAAACATTCCAATATCTTAACCCAATCCAAAAATAAAGCCGTTTTCGTGTTTCAGTCGTAGAAATAGATATGGTTATTTTACCACTAACTAATTATAGAAAAAAAGAATAACTCTATAAATAAATGAACAACTGTGACTTATAATTACTGGAGTATAAAATGAATTAGCTAAAATGAGTTATTTAGGTCTTCCTCAAACAAAAATATTCTAATGAAACGAGTCAAGTTAATGGAAAACTAAACAACTTAAGTTAATCAATTCGGGTGTTTATGAGCATTCTTTTGTTTTTAAATAAGTGTACTTAGCTGAAATTCGTGTATTTACATCCATCTAATGCAAGGAAACTCTGAATACCTACCACAAAGAATTAGCTAACTACGGTATGTTTGCAATATCTCGGTGTGGTAAAATTGGATAACTTGGTTTTTTGATTTTTATATTTTTTTTGGCTCATGAAGGAAATTAGTTTGATTAAGCAAATAATCTAGAGCAAACATGCCTAAAGCATATAAATTTGTTAACAGTAAAATTGTTCTCCATTTGTTAAAGATATCAAAAAATGTGTCAAAAAACAGTAAATTGCGATTATCTCAAAAATTGATTTTTTGAGTTATTCAGTTCCATTATACCGACGGTATGTTCTAAACCAAAATTAAGTTAAATTATTTTTTACTTTTTTGTGACATGGAAGTCGGTACATATTTTTTGTTAAAAAGTTTTTATATTTTGTGTTACTTATTTCTTGTACACCGACTTACGCGAATGCGACTTACGCGGTTATCAGTCAGTCCCACCTATCGCGTAAGTTCGGGGTGTTACTGTACATGTAATTGAAGGATTTCGGAGTGACGCCGAAACCCTCCTTCGATGGACAGAATGGTCGTGTCCCGAAAGAGGTTTAGTGGACTGTATTTGCGACGATAAAATATTGCTACGTGCTATAGTATCTAACGCACTCACCTGCTACTGATGGACGCAGCCTCATATATAGGGTATAAGGCACCTAGGACTCACCCTTAGCTCGAGCTACCTAGTCTTACTTCGTAGTGGTCTACCAGTTACCCTGTACCATCTACTGCCGACACGTTGCGTCGATCTTAAAGCACGTTGCACCACGAATTTGATTATTACGCCAAAAGAAGGAATTTCACAATAGTGGCTACTATTGTGAAATTCCTACTTTTGCCAACAGACTACATACTTATTGTCCAGTATATTGTTATTGCGATTCAAAACGATAACAAATTCAGTTGTACCTAAGCTGAATTGAAGGTTAATTAGAAATGTAAGTCGTTGGAGATCATCAATTGTAATTGTATCAACATAATGTACGTGGGCACAAATTAATATCTTATGATTATGTTATTAAAAATGTATCCCAAATATTTATGAATAATGTTAAAATAATTGTTCGTATACATAAAACTTATTTATGTGACTTCAATCTCTTCTAGACAGGACAGACTAAATGGAGGAAGTTGTTTATTATATTAAATGTAATTTGTGTAAGATAAATTATTTGGAGTAACGTAAAATAATTGTAATATTAATCTCGAATATTGAACTATATAATAAGATTTGTTATACAGTAACATTAATTAGTTATTGTGACTGAGATAACCGCTACAATACCTATAAATATTAGTTCCACTTTAAAAATTATTGGCACTGGTATTCGTGTAAAAATAAACAAAATTATCTTCGGTGTGTATTTTCATTGTCACATTCATTGTCCCATTTCGTTGGACTAAATCTTATCTTACACAAAAGCTGCATCTATGATGTGTTTTGAGAGATAACAAGATTACCAAATAATATTAGCGTAGGAATCGAAATCGTTAAAATGTGGATTTCTGCTATATACATTACTCCGTGCACTGTACCAGATGACAGCTGTCAAACTTGTCGTGTTGACAGTTGTTAATATGACATTATTAGGGAGGTATGCTACGACGCATTAACTATATAGACATAGTAATTTTAAATTCCTATCGGATACAAATGTTTTTGAAGTAATTGCTGTTCTTACCCATTCTAACCACCGTTACGCCCTGTAGTTCCGGGATCAGAATAGGGCTACGGCATCCCCTGCCTGTCGTAAGAGGCGACTAAAAGGGGCTTCCGGGGTTGCAGACGGCTAGAGTGGGAGCTCGAACCGTTCGGTCAGGCAATCCCGGGAAGGACGGCGGTATGTGTGGTTGCATACCGTCGTAAAGACTAGACGGTGCGGTGGGCCTAGTCGCCCATCTGGGAGGAGCCCGATGGGGCAACGCGCTCTTAGGATTCCGGTTCAAGTCGTTTCGAGATCCCGGAGTCCTCCTTTTCAGCGCCGAGGACGGCCACCGGGGGGTTTTAGTGCGGTAAAAATCCCACATAACCCAGTGTCGCTCCCACGGCGTCGGGTACCTTTTGAAGGTTTCCCCCTCGAAAACAAAAAAAAAAGGATAGACTATATGACACGCCATAGAAATAGTTTGGTTTGAACACCAAAGAAAATATAAAACCAACCGATCGGGGTACGGCAGCTCCCTGCGTGTACATAGGTCCAATTCGTGTTAATTCAATCGTTAAAATATAAAAAGCGTACATATAAAGTATGTCGCCACCAACTAACATTTAAATTTAGTTTTACATTTACACTTAAGTACATTTTTATGTGTGTGTCAACTCATTAAAGTCCCACTGCTGGGCACGGGTCTTCTCTCAGAATGAGAGAGTTTAGGCCATGCCATAGTCCAACGCGCTGGCCAAGTGCGAATTGGTGGACATTTTTATGTATAAATTTATTTTATTTAAAAATCCATAAATAAAGGTTGTGTTCCATAGGTGATCCCGGAGTCCTCCACGCAGAACTGAGAACGGCCGTCGGGGAGGTGTTAGTGTGCTATGCCACATAACCCGGCATTGCTTCGACGGCATCGGGTACCTTTTGAAGGTTTCCGTCTTGATACAAAAAGAGTTAGACGAAAAAAATGGTATTGCGACTTAGAAAGATATCCTCGCTTTATACTCAGAGATTATCTGGAATTACTACTACCCCTCCCCCACTTTATATTCGTAAAGTTTTAAATAGCTTTTTATAACTCCATTGTATATTCGGTTTTGGGAATATATCCAGTTTTTTGGGAATTCCAAATTGTATCGATGACGTTAGATAAAATAATTGTTACTTATGATAAAGGTATTATATGATAATATGAAGAAATAATTTATAACTACCGCTAACATACGTAATCTACATATAAATACTCATTTCTGATCAAAATTAGCATTTCCGAAAGGTATCCAAACAAAGATGCACAGCGTCACGGTGTTATTGTTTCTTGGGCTATCAGCTGTCATAGGTATGCCATAAAACTTTATAATACTTTCATTGCGAAAACTATTCAATTAGTTATCTAGTTGCAGTCCTTTAGTACGACTACGTCAGAAGGATGGTAATGTTTTTTGAGCGTATGTATGTATTTTTGTATGTATGTTCATTTCTCTGGCACGAGTAAGAGCCCAAACGGCTTGACAGATATGTATATCATCGGCGTCGATGCAGGGTGACATTTATAATTTTTAAAAATGGCGCCTGCGATCCGAAAAATGAGGTGAGTTTTTTTATAATACTCCACAGTTGGGCAATGATCTCTCTTACAACTGTGGTAAGCAAGAACATATTCCATCATGCATTACGGGTTGCTATCATACTTTTTGTGATAACAACCATTGACTTTACGTGCTCTCCGAAAGACAAACATGCACGTGTAAGCTGTGGAATGAGCTTCCTCCTGAGGTATTCCCGGAGCGCTATGACATGGGGCTCTTCAAGAAAAGTGCAAAAAGAGCTCTCCTTTAAGGCCGGCGATGCATTGGCGACTCCTCTGGTGTTGAAAATGTCCATAGGCGACGGTAATCACTTTCCATCAGGTGGCCCGTCTGCCTTATCGTTAGGTACAAATATAAAAAAAAAAACGTAATTTTTGGTACTGGCGGTTACCCATTCAACTTCCTTCAAGACCGCGTCTAACATTGCTATCTATCTAACATGATCTATATGTGATCAGGTTAGATCTACCTTATACCATTCATTTCAAAGTCGGAAGATTGTTCCTAATTCGTCTTAGTAGGTCGCTCATCCCTGTAGTTCCGAGATCGCAATAGGGCTACGGTATCCCCTGCCTGTCGTAAGAGGCGACTAAAAGGGGCTTCCGGGGTTGCGAGTGGCTAGAGTGGGAGCTCAAAAAATTCGATCAGACGACCTCAGGAACAACGGCAGTATGCGTCCTGCAGCATGTAGCCGCATACCATCGTAAGGACTAGATGGTAACCTAAGAAGAGCCCGATGGAGCAATGTGTTCAGAGGAATCCAGTTGCGTTCCTTCGGAGATCCCGTACTATTCTTTGTAGCGCTGAGGAGGCCACCTATTAGTGCGGTAAAAATCCCACATAACCCTGCATCGCTCCCACGGCGTCGGATATCTTTTGAAGGTTTCACTCTCGAGAACAAAAAAGGTACCACCGCTACACCCATTTCTGTCTAACATGGTATATTCAGCGGGATTATCTATTTCAGCCGCGTCGTCTCCCGAGCAGAGGATTGTCGGTGGTTCAGTTACGACCATCGACAGATACCCTACGCAGTGGTCATTTTACAACTCATTGGTAATAACTGGACACAAATGTGTGGCGGTGCCATCATTAACAACAGATCAGTTTTGTCCGCTGCTCATTGTTTCACAAAAGGGATTCAGGGGTTGCGGGCGGTAAGAGTGGGAGCTTGAACCAGCCAAGCGACCTCGTATATGTCGACGGCATGTGTGGCCACATGCTGTGGTAAACACCAGGAGGCGCAGTGTGTACAATGCTCACTGGGAAGAGCCCAAAGGGGGTATCACGCTCGGAGGACTCCGGTTGTGGTACGTTGGTGATCCCGGAGTCCTCCACGCAGCGCTGAGGATGGCCACCGGGGGGTTTTAATGAAGTAAAAATTCCACATAACCCGGCGTGGCTCCTACGACGTTGGGTACCTTTTGAAGGTTTTACCCTCGAAAACAAAAAAAAGGTAGTGATTGTTGTGAAACAAAAAAAAGGTAGTGATTGTGTTTTCTATATTGAGTTTTTCTTTATTTTATTTTAGGGGTGGCGTCGGATCTTTCCGTTCCCGTGTGGGTTCCACTTGGGCCCACAGTGGTGGGACGGTACATAACACCAATAGGATAGCAAACCATCCCAGTTACAACCCTAGTACATAGACCCTACAACCCTAGTACATAGTATATAGACAATGATATTTCTGTTATACGAGTTTCTTCAGTTTTCTCTTTCGGAAATAATGTGAGAGCCGGCAGCATCGCCGGTGCCAACTACAATCTTGCGGATAACCAGCCCGTGTGGGTTGTTGGATGGGGAAATACGGCTGTATGTATTACTTAATATTAAATTATTATATGTTGCACCTACACATCACTCAACACTGAAACACAGACGCAATAATATTGCTATGAAAAGTATGAAAGGCATATTGAAAACATAAAATAGAGCATCTATTTCGTTTTAAAGGTCATAAAATCATTTATCATGTTATGAGAAATAAAATCTACAGATATAAATAATTACTGCCATGCCAAACATGTAGTCAACATAAAATATTGAAGATTTTGGAGTTTGGCCACAGATGTACAGATACTACTTGACAACCCGAGGTAGTGCGGTTGCCATACTGGTCTGATACGCAGTGGGTTCCGGGTTCAATTCCCGGCCAGAAAGGTGTATGAATAATAAGTTTAGAATCTTGTTCACGGTATTTTTATACTCTTTGTGTGTGTCCATGGCACCCACGACACATGAGGACACGACACGACACGACACATTCTACTGTAGGGCTATGAGTATAGAAAAGTGTAGACACTACTCAAGACTAATTTAAGGCTACAGGAACATATTTGATCTTGCGCAGATTATAGATAAATATATCGTTAAGTTTTGCAAATGGAAATAGATACACGTTGCTGGTTTACGAAGGATTTAAAATTTACTATCATTATTTTTAAGTTTGGTGGATCATCGTCGGAGCAACTTCGTCAGGTACAAATATGGACAGTGAATCAGAACACATGCCGTACTCGTTATCAGTCGACTATATTCTCCATTACTAACAACATGTTGTGCGCTGGCTGGCTGGACGTGGGCGGCCGTGACTCCTGCTCCAGGGACTCTGGCGGACCTCTCACACACAACAACGTCATCGTGGGCGTCGTCTCCTTCGGCAACAATTGCGCCTTGCCCCGCTATCCGAGAGTCTACGCACGAGTTTCCAGATATACTTCATGGATTCAATCTAATGCATAAAGAGCTACAGGGCAGTGTTGTAAAATGAAGTTGAACGTGTCAATAAAATCTATTAAAACAAATCAATAATAGTAATTTCATGTAATTATAGTTGAATATAATGTTGATGAAATTCCGATTGGATATCTTTTTTTATATATAAACTAACAACGCCGTTGGTATAATCTCAAATTTAGGAATTTTTCTGCGGCATATTATACGTAGTGCATAATAATAGATTTCATAAAGTGACAGAAACTTAAGTAAATATATAAATAACGAATAGCCCAACCAAAAAATGTAATTAAATATTGTTTCTTATAGGTGATCCTCAAAATGCAGGAGTATTGTCATGTTATTGCTAAGATTTAGCTGTAGTTTTTTAAACATGATGGGTTAGGTTAGGTTGGAACATAAAAGAAAACATAAATAATAAGCGAAAGGGGCGCGGTAGTGCCATGCGAGCGGGTACGCCCTGTTCGTATGAATTGTAAAACAGTTTTATGTTTAATTAATGCGCATATGTAGATGCACGAAGCGAAGTTAAGAACTTTACTTTACTTAAATACAAATATCGCCATATAATCACTAAAAAGCGAGAAATAAAAACTAAGCCGGCGCTCAACATACATATTTCGCTGGACGACGGTAATGAAACTTTGTCTTGTATGAGCGCCGACTTCGGAACAATGTACTAAATACTGAGTATGTTCTAAACCAAAATTAAGTTAAATTATTTTTTACTTTTTGTGACATGGAATCCGGTAGATATTTTTTGGTAAAAAGTCTTTATATTTTGTTTTACTTATTTCTTGTACCCCGACTTACGCGAATTCGACTTACGCGGTTATCAGTCAGTCCCAACTATCGCGTAAGTTCGGGGTGTTACTATATATGTAATTGAAGGATTTCGGAGTTACGCCGAAACCCTCCTTCGATGGACAGAATGGTCGTGTCCCGAAAGAGGTTTAGTGGACTGTATTTGCGACGATAAAATATTGCTACGTGCTATAGTATCTAACGCACTCACCTGCTACTGATGGACGCAGCCTCATGTATAGGGTATAAGGCACCTACGACTCACCCTTAGCTCGAGCTACCTAGTCTTACCTCGTAGTGGTCTACCAGTTACCCTGTACCATCTACTGCCGACACGTTGCGTCGATCTTAAAGCAAATTCATTTCAATAATCAAATTCGTGGTGCAACGCACCAAGTTGGCAAA
Source organism: Spicauda simplicius (assembly GCA_949699795.1). Taxonomy (NCBI): domain Eukaryota; kingdom Metazoa; phylum Arthropoda; class Insecta; order Lepidoptera; family Hesperiidae; genus Spicauda; species Spicauda simplicius. Next base: position 6,302,448 of record OX453058.1, on the reverse strand, counting down.
AGAAGGAATTTCACAATAGTGGCTACTATTGTGAAATTCCTTCTTTTGCCAACAGACTACATACTTATTGTCCAGTATATTGTTATTGCGATTCAAAATGATAACAAATTCAGTTGTACCTTAGCTGAATTGAAGGTTAATTAGAAATGTAAGTCTTTGGAGATCATCAATTATAATTGTATGTACATTATGTACGTGGGCACAAATTAATATCTTATGATTATGGAATAAAAATGTATCCCAAATATTTATGATTAATGTTAAAATAATTATTCGTATACATAAAACTGTTATTTATGTGATTTTAATCTCTTCTAGACAGGACAGACTAAATGGAGGAAGTTGTTTATTATATTAAATGTAATTTGTGTAAGATAAATCATTTGGAGTAACGTAAAATAATTGTAATATTAATCTCGAATATTGAACTATATAATAAGATTTGTTATACAGTAACATTAATTAGTTATTGTGACTGAGATAACCGCTACAATACCTATAAATATTAGCTCCACTTTAAAAATTGGCACTGGTATTCGTGTGAAAATAAACAAAATTATCTTCGGTGTGTATTTTCATTGTCACCCACATTGTCCCATTTCGTTGCACTAAATCTTATCTTACACAAAAGCTGCATCTATTATGTGTTTCGAGAGATTACAAGATCAAATAATATTAGCGTAGGAATCGAAATCGTTAAAATGTGGATTTCTACTATATATATTACTCCGTGCACTGTACCAGATGACAGCTGTCAAACTTGTCGTATTGACAGTTGATAATATGACATTATTAGGGAGGTATGCTACGACGCACTAACTATAGGGACATAGCAATTTTAAATTCCTATCTGATACAAATGTTTTTGAAGTAATTGCTGTTCTTACCCATTCTAATCAACGTTAGGATAGACTATATGACACGCTATAGAAATAGTTTGGTTTGAACACCAAAGAAAATATAAAACCAACCGATCAGGGTACTGCAGCTCCCTGCGTGTGCATAGGTCCAATTCGTGTTAATTCAATCGTTAAAGTATAAAAAGCGTACATATAAAGTATGTCGCCACCAACTAACATTTAAATTTAGTTTTACATTTACACTTAAGTAAATTTTTATGTGTGTGTCAACTCATTAAAGTCCCACTGCTGGGCACGGGTCTTCTCTCAGAATGAGAGTTTAGGCCATAGTCCACCGCGCTGGCCAAGTGCGAATTGCTGGACATTTTTATGTATAAATTTATATTATTTAAAAATCCATAAATAAAGGTTGTGTTCCATAGGTGATCCCGGAGTCCTCCACGCAGAACTGAGGAGGGCCGTCGTGGAGGTGTTAGGGTGCTATGCCACATAACCCAGCATTGCTCCGACGGCGTCGGGTACCTTTTGAAGGTTTCCGTCTTGATACAAAAAGAGTTAGACGAAAAAAATGGTATTGCGACTTAGAAAGATATCCTCGCTTTATACTCAGAGATTATCTGGAATTACTACTACCCCTCCCCCACTTTATATTCGTAAAGTTTTAAATCGCTTTTTATAACTCCATTGTATATTCGGTTTTGGGAATATATCCAGTATATATCCAGTTTTTTGGGAATTCCAAATTGTATCGATGACGGTAGATAAAATAATTGTTACTTATGATAAAGGTATTATATGATAATATGAGGAAATAATTTATAACTACCGCTAACATACGTAATCTACATATAAATACTCATTTCTGATCAAAATTAGCATTTCCGAAAGGTATCCAAACAAAGATGCACAGCGTCACGGTGTTATTGTTTCTTGGGCTATCAGCTGTCATAGGTATGCCATAAAATTTTATAATACACTCATTACGAAAACTATTCAATTAGGTATTTATCTAGTTGCAGTCCTTTACTACGACTACGTCAAAAGGATGGTAATGTTTTTTGAGCGTATGTATGTATTTTTGTATGTATGTTCATTTATCTGGCATGAGTAAGAGCCGAAACGGCTTGACAGGTATGTATATCATCGGCATCGATTCAGAGTGACATTTATAATTTTTAAAAATGGCGCTTGCGATCCGAAAAAAGAGGTGAGTTTTATTTATAATACTCCACAGTTGGGCAATGATCTCCCTTATAACTGTGGTAAGCAAAAACATATAAACAAATAATAATAACATGCATTACGGGTTGCTATCATACTTTTTGTGATAACAACCATTGACTTTACGTGCTCTGCTAATGACAAACGTGCACGTAAACTTTTGGTACTGGCGGTTACCCATTCAACTTTAAGCTGCGTCTAACATTGCTATGTGATCAGAATAGATCTACCATATATCAGTCATTTTAAAATTGGAAGTTGGAATGTTTCTAATTCGTCTTCGTAGGTAGGTAGGCTCGTTCCTGTAGTTCCGAGATCGCAATAGGGCTACGGTATCCCCTGCCTGTCGTAAGAGGCGACTAAAAGGGGCTTCCGGGGTTGCGAGTGGCTAGAGTGGGAGCTTGAAAAGTTCGATCAGACGACCTCGGGAACAACGGCAGTATGCGTCCTGCAGCATGTGGCCGCATACCATCGTAAGGACTAGATGGTAACCTAAGAAGAGCCCGATGGAGCAACGTGTTCAAAGGAATCCGGTTGCGTTTCTTTGGAGATCCCGGGCTCTTCTTTGCAGCGCTGAGGAGGCCACCTATTAGTGCGGTAAAAATCTCACATAACAGGATTATATCGCTCCCACGGCGTTGGATATCTTTTGAAGGTTTCACTCTCGAAAACAAAAAAGGTACCACCGCTACACCCATTTCTGTCGAACATGGTATTTTGAGTCGGATTATCTATTTCAGCCGCCTCATCTCCCGAGCAGAGGATTGTCGGTGGTTCAGTTACGACCATCGACAGATACCCCTACGCAGTGGTCATTCTACAACTCATTGGTAATAACTGGACACAGATGTGTGGTGGTGCCATCATTAACAACAGATCAGTTTTGTCTGCTGCTCATTGCTTCACGTAAGTTGGTTATCATGAAGTACCTACTAATGGGCCGGGGAAGGCATTGCCGTAGACCTGTACAGTAGCGCTACCTATTTTCTCTAAAAGTAGGTACTTTATAAGCACTTTATATAGGCCGGTGACAAACATATCTTGATATATTTAAATGTGAATAGAAAGTGCGCTTTCTACTTCAATCTAATAACAGTTTATTAGTGCAATTTTGTATTGTTAAATTAACGATATTTCATGATAACGCAGAGTGAACCTCAGTCACCCAGGTAGTGATTATTGTTATCCCTGTAGTTCCGGGATCAGAATAGGGCTACGGTATCCCCTGCTTGTCATAAGAGGCGACTAAAAGGGATTCAGGGGTTGCGGGCGGTAAGAGTGGGAGCTTAAACCGTCCAGCCAAGCGACCTCGTATATGTCGACGGCATGTGGCCACATGCTGTGGTAAACAGCAGGAGTTGCAGTGTGTACAATGCTCACTAGGAAGAGCCCAAAGGGGGTATCACGCTCGGAGGACTCCGGTTGTGGTACGTTGGTGATCCCGGAGTCCTCCACGCCTGAGGATGGCCACCGGGGGGTTTTAATGAAGTAAAAATTCCACGTAACCCGGCGTGGCTCCTACGACGTCGGGTACCTTTTGAAGGTATTAATTACCCTCGAAAACAAAAAAAGGTAGTGATTGTTGAAGCCGTTTTCTATATTGTGTTTTTTTTATTTTATTTTAGGGGTGGCGTCGGATCTTTCCGTTCCCGTGTGGGTTCCACTTGGGCCCACAGTGGTGGGACGGTACACAACACCAATAGGATAGCAAACCATCCCAGTTATAACCCTAGTACTGTAGACAATGATATTTCTGTTATACGAGTTTCTTCAGTTTTTTCTTTCGGAAATAACGTGAGAGCGGGCAGCATCGCCGGTGCCAACTATAATCTTGCGGATAACCAGCCCGTGTGGGTTGTTGGATGGGGAAATACGGCTGTATGTATATTTTTAATGTTATATTTTTATATATTGCACCTATACATCACTCAACACTGAAACACAGACGCAATAACATTGCTATGAAACGTATGAAAGGCATATTGAAAACATAAAAAAGAACATCTATTTCGTTTTAAAGGTCATAAAATCATTTATCATATTAGGAGAAATAAAATCTACAGATATAAATAATCACTGCCACCCGAAAACAGTAGTCAACACAAAATAATGAAGATTTTGGAGTTTGGCCACAGATGTATAAATACTACTTGACGACCCGAGGCAGTGCGGCTACCGTACCGGTCTGACACGCAGTGGGTTCCAGGTTCAATTCCCGGCCAGATAGGTGTCTGAATAATGAGTTTACAATCTTGTATTGGGTACTTTTATATTCTTTGTGTATGTCCATGGCACCCACGACACATGAGGACATCCTACTGTGGGGCTATGAGTGTAGAAAAGTGTAGACACTACTAAAGACTAATTTAAGGCACCATGAACATATGTGATCTTGCGCAGATTATAGCTAAATTTAGCGTTAAGTTTTGCAAATAGAAATAGATCCACGTTTACGAATTTTTTAATTTTATTATTTTTAAGTTTGGCATTTTTTAATTTTGTTTTATTATTTTTAAGTTTGGTATTTTTTAATTTAATTTAATTATTTTTAAGTTTGGTGGATCACCGTCGGAGCAACTTCGTCAGGTACAAATTTGGACAGTGAATCAGAACACATGCCGTACTCGTTATCAGTCGACTATATTCTCAATTACTGACAACATGTTGTGCGCTGGCTGGCTGGACGTGGGCGGCCGTGACTCCTGCTCCAGGGACTCTGGCGGACCTCTCACACACAACAACGTCATCGTGGGCGTCGTCTCCTTCGGCAACAATTGCGCCTTGCCGCGCTATCCGGGAGTCTACGCACGAGTTTCAAGATATACTTCATGGATTCAATCTAATGCATAAAGAACTACAGGGCAGTGTTGTTAAATAAAGTTGAACGTGTCAATAAAACCTATTAAAATAATTTCATGTATTTTCATTGAATATAATGTTGATGACTAAACTAATAACGCCGTTGGTATAATCCCAAAGTTAGGAATTTTCCTGCGACATATTACGCATAGGGCATAATAATGGATTTCATAAAGTGAGAGAAACATAAGTAAATATATAAATAATGACCAAAAAATGTAATTAAATATTGTCACTTAAAGGTGGTGCTAAAACTAAAAAAAAAATAAGTTCATTATTTTTATGCGACTTAATAAGTATAATATAGTAAGTCTTGGTTGACCAAATGCACCTAATTCAGTTTAAGATAGTGGTCACTAGTAACACAAAATCAGGAGTATAGACTTATACAAGTAAAGTGGAATTATTGTTTACCTTTACCATGCTCCTCGCTATAGGAGGCGGTACGATTGGTTGAGTCATTTTTATGACTCTGTTTATTTAAAGTAATCTGTTTTAGAGAATTTTAAAACGATAATAACCTGCAATAAATGTGCTATATGATAAATGTGAATAATTATCTTACACAATAATCTTTAAGTAATGAATTGACTACGCCTATATAAATAGTGAATGTATACATACCCAGAGACTTTCCAGACAAACATGCACAGTGTAAAGGTGTTATTGCTTCTTGGGCTATCCGCTGTTATAGGTATGAAATCATTTTAATAAAAATTGAATGAATACTGAAATTGCTATAATCAGTGTAATTGGCAACTCTTTCTTTATCCTACAGTTGGACAACGGTTTCTTGCTACAATAGAAGGAGGCTTAAGGCCTAAATCCATCATGGATGTTACAGATAAATGCCAACTTGCAATTAATGTTTTTTAACGGTCCATACGGTTAAATAGTTGCTGTACTGTAGTAACCACCAGGACATGCCCCTGTTATTTTCCTACTAGCGGTTACACATTTAACGCCTGACCGCTTTCGATGTTGTTTTACTTTGCATATAGGTTTTTTTTTATAGATAGACCTAACGATAAGGCTGACGGGCCACCTGATGGAAAGCAGTCACCGTCGCCTATGGACATTTGCAATACCAGAGGAGTCGGAAATCCATCGCTGGCTTTGGAGGAGAGCTCTTTTTACACCTTTTTTGAAGAACCCTAGGTTGAGATATGTTAAATGATATGATGATATATGATGATATGAGATATGATAAATTTACCTGTACACCAGTAATTTTAAAGCTAGTTAAATCCTTCCTTTTTCTTTACTAAGATCGAAGACTTTAACCAACTTTAAAACCAAACTACACACCTACATATTTACATCTCATCTTGTAATATATATCTTAATATCTATTTCAGCCGCCTCTTCTAACGAGCAAAGGATTGTCGGTGGTTCAGTTACGACCATCGACAGATACCCCTACGCAGTGGTTATTCTACAACTTATTGGTAATAACTGGATACAAAACTGTGGCGGTGCCATCCTTAACAACAGATCAGTTTTGTCTGCTGCTCATTGCTTTACGTAAGTTTTTTATCAGAAAACACTCATAGATCAATTGTCATGGTTTTTTTTAGGAAAATTATGTAGATTTAATGACAACGTCAATTGTCTAATTAAATAGTATTTTTGAAAGATATCGTATAAGAGCAGATCGACGAATAGGCAATTTATATGTCATTAATTTGTATATTAGCATACTGATCATATTTTTTGCAAATTTTACCTAAGTTGCCATGTTAGTTTGTATATTAGTTTACAATTTAATTGCATGATCCTCAAATAATCTTCCAATTGAATTTTAAATTAGCTAATCCAAACGGATTCTGCAAAAATTTCTAACACACGTTTAGTTTGGATGACAACTTCTGATTAGCTTAATAATAATAATAATATCCTTTATTGTACCAACAAAGTGTAAAAATATAGAGGAGAAAATATACAGTTAAAAGAACAATACTGAAGATGGTTTTATCGCTAAACAGCTACTTATTTCAAATAACCGTATGGTATGGAAAAGTAACAATAAATAGGAAAATAAGTGAGATTCAATAAGTTGATTTTAGTAGTAAAATAAATTTAAAAGATGAATAATAAATTATCAATAGCCACAAAAGAGAAGTCATTTTAAATCCTATGTGTCGGATTTATTTAATTATTTTGATGTAAAAATATTTTCTTATTTCAGAGGTGGTGTTGGTACTTACCGTTCCCGAGTTGGTTCCACTTGGGCTCATAGTGGTGGGACTGTACACAACACTAATAGGATAGCAAACCACCCAAATTACAATTCTTTTACTAATGACAATGATATTTCGGTTTTACGCGTTTCTTCAGTTTTCTCTTTCGGAAATAATGTGAGAGCGGGCAGCATCGCCGGCGCCAACTACAATCTTGCCGATAATCAAGCAGTTTGGGTTATTGGATGGGGAACTACTTACGTATGTATTATTAAATATTATATTATGTACTTTACCCTAAATCTCAATATCTTGAAATCAGAACATATTAGCATTAACAATGTTATAACAGGGCACAAATAGTGTCACATGACTGAAAAAGTGGAAGAGATTTTCATATGATATGATTATAACCGTTCAAAACATATGTAGTTGTCAAAAAATAATGAAGATTTACTCCAAGATGATTATGAATTTTTACAATATTTTGACAATACATTTTTACAATATTTAATACATTTTTTTTTACTTTACTTTACTTATTACCTATAGGGGTTAAATCAGTGAATTAAGAATTTCTTGCCGCGAATGCAGAAAAGTGGTCACAATTAATTAATCCGCGAATTCTAAAAACGCGAATACGGAAACCTTGTATAAGAAACTTTGACTGTAATCTAAATGTACTTTTATTATTTAAAGTTTGGTGGATCACCGTCGGAGCAACTTCGTCACGTACAAGTTTGGACAGTGAATCAGAACGTATGCCGTGCCCGTTATGGTGGATTCATAATTACCGACAACATGTTGTGCGCTGGCTGGCTGGACGTGGGCGGCCGTGACTCCTGCACCAGGGACTCTGGCGGACCTCTCACACACAATAACGTCATCGTAGGAGTCGTTTCCTTTGGTATGAATTGCGCCAGTCCCATTCATCCAGGAGTCTACGCACGGGTTTCCAGATACACATCTTGGATTCAAGGGAATGCATAAAAATATTAAAGAGTATTTGTTTTAAATCAGTGCTTATTTTTAATCCCACATAATTTATGTTCTATACTGTATTTTTTATGAAATAGTATTGAAAAATGAGCATGTAGTCCACTTTACAGCGCGAAGGAAAAAGCAATTTCCATTGGCAGCACTAATTCCAAATCACAATAAATTTAACTAAAAGAAAACTAAAAAAGAACTAGTTATCAAACCATATTTTTCTAAAGTAATAAAATCCTTTGAAAGAGTTGTAAAAATAAACAATATTATATTTAAATCAATATTATATGATGTCTTTTAGATTCCTAGCTACAACTAGAAGGTAAGGTACAACTGTCTATGGAAATCTTGATAAGATTGAAGTGTTACCTGTATTTGAATACATAAGTTTTGTTAACTTTATAAAATAAGACATAATGCCCCATTTATCTTACTGTTCTTGCTTTCTTCTTTCGTTTCAAACTGCTGAATGAAGTGGCAAACAAGCTACCATAACAATTCTAAGACCTAGAAGATAAGAATTTCTTCATCGACGGTGCCTCAACAACGAAGAATTTTACCACCCTATAAAGTCCACCCATAGGCACCTGGGCGCAAATTCATATGGAACGTGGGTCCCATTTAAAATCAATCACACATGTAATGCTGTTATATCTTGATGATATGATATTCTATCTATAATGAAACGAGACGGTCGGTTGTGAAGTAACATTTTTATTTCTCAGAAGAGGAAATACGAATAGAACGTACAGATAACCTAAGCGGAACTCAAGTAACAGATAAACAAAGCATAAATTTCACAGATAACCTAACATTAAGTCTATGCTTGCACAGATTCCAAATACACAGTTATACACGATAAACTGTCTATAACGAACAAATGTGACTATCGTCACGCCGCAATAAATTCTACTACCGAGGACTAAGATGTTTGTCTTATACGAAAGTGTACCGCAACCATACCCTTCCATTGAAACGCAAGAACTGTTTCATTCTAGAAATCGGTGCGGTGGAGGTATCTCTTCGATCAAAATGTATTCGTTCAACGTTTTGCCCTTATTGTTTACGTTGTAAAGTCTCAGATACGCACAAGTATGTCTAATTTAAAATATCCTTCAAGCCAAAACACAATCTGCAATCGTAGTATTCTACCATCTTAAGACGTTTTGTTTGTTTTGATGCTATACATCTTAAGGTTTAACTAAATAGATTCCAACGATATCAACGGGATCGGTAGTACCAATCCTATTTGTCGGCAGTTCCGAAATCAGAATAGGGCTACGGTATCCCCTGCCAGTCGTAAGAGGCGACTAAAAGGGGCTTCTCGGATTGTGGACGGCTAGACTAGGAGCTCAACCGTTCGATCAGACGACCCCGGGAAGGACGGCAATATGCGTGGGCGCATACCGTCGTAAAGACCAGACGAAGCGGTGGGCCCAGCTCACCTGGGAGGAGCCCGATGGGGCAACGCGCTTAGAGAACTCCGGTCGCTCTCCTTTGAAAATCCCGGAGACCTCTTTGTAGCGTTGAGGACGGCCAGCGGGGGAGTTTTAGTGCGACAAAAATCCCACATATCCCTCGCTCCCACGGCGCGTTCGCAGAATAATGTATTTTTCAGCAAATAATTTGTAATTTATGTATTTATATAATGGTTTTTTAATTACTAGATTAGTTTTTATATAATGGTATTTTAATTACTAGATGTCAAACGCATTACCAAACATCTACAAGTATCAATAGGTATTAAACTGTTTTCCGTATTTCAAACTAAGCATCATAATAATTATCGTCATGCTGGGATTAAAATGCGAAGCTGTGAGATTACCTACTTATATTATTTAGAAACTGCGTAGATATTACAATTCGATTCATTGATAAGTAACTATTAATAACACTATTACGAAAAAAAATATATGGAGACAACCCTATTGTTTCAATAGAGTGTAGGTAATTATTTCATAAACAAGGCTTAGTTTCTATACTGTTCCATATTTGTACTGTGCCTTACCGGTCTTACAGTGGATTCCGGGTTCGATCTCCAGCCGAAAAGATGTCTAAATAAAGAATGAAGATTTTTTTGTTTTCATCTGGGTGTTTGTGTGTGTCCATAACATAGAATAAAATCCTAGCATGGGTGTATGAGAGTATTACGCGTTATTTATTTCATATCATTTACAGGCAGTAGAAATGTGTACAATGACTAATGAGAATGAGTAAATGACTATGAGTAGATTTTTTTATAAAAAATCTTGCTAATATTTTAAAGGCGAAAGTTCATAAGGATGTATGTATATATGTTTGTTAATCTTACTACACGCAAAAATTACTGGTTGGATTTCGCTGAAATTTGCCACACAGTTTGCCTGGATTAACACTAGAATACTCATTACCATGGTAAACGTGGCCGAAGCAAGCGGAACCCCGGTTTAATGTAGAACTTATTTTTATATGACACAAAAGTATCTCTAGGTATTTTTTTTCTCGAGGGAGAAACCTTCAAAAGGTACCTTACGCCGTGGGCGACGCAGGGTTATGTGGGATTTTTAACGCACGAAAACCCCCTTGGATGCCGTCCTCGGCGCTACAAAGCGGACTCCGGGATCCCGAAAGGAACGCAACCGGAGTCCTCTGAGCGCGTTGACTCGTCTATACGACGATATGTGACCACACATACCGCCATCCTTCGCGGGGTCGCCTAACCGAAGTAAGAGGTAAACTAATTTGAAATATTGAATATTTGAAATATTATTTTTACTGTCGTCGTCCCACATCAATGAAAAAGGTTACTTGAAAGCTATTCTAACGTGTTGGACAATCATTTCATGTTTAACTCGATCCTTTAAGTTCTTTAAGATTCGAGATATAAATAATATCCAAATTCATTAACAAAAGAAGGAGGTTCTGAGCTTACCTATTGTTAAAATCATTGGATTATGACATGGAAATACAATAAGATAGTGATACGATTCCTCGCGTACATGAAAAAAGATCTTTTCAAAGTTCTCGACTATTCGCGCTAGTGAGTAGAATACAAAAGACGAGAAATATGTATATGTGTAACACCGGTAATCCATTCATATCGCGTTTTATAACAGCAACTCTATCTAAATACGTTCTTAATAACTAAATACAGTTCCAGGAAGATTAACTGATATCACAAATTTGGAAAAACCTCAAGTCTATAATCTTTATTATCAATAATTTATGGTTATAGGTACTTACGCCATATTGATCTTTGACTTTTTATAAACTTTCAGGTTTTATGTTATATCACATAGATGGTTTACATGCCATCATACAGGCACTTAGACCACTTAGACTTAGAAATTATTAGTAATCTTTTCAATGTTTGGACGAGAAGTAAGCGCAGTAACTTTACAGCCGATAACTGCTCCCTCATTAAAACTAGCCCCACGCAAGGATTTTCTTCTGTGTCGTGGGTGCGATGGACACACAAAGACACACACAAACACTCAGATCCAAAACAAGAATCTAAACTTATCATTCAGAAACCGATCTGGCCGGGAATCGAACTTGGAATACACTGCGTGTCAGAACCGTGCGGTAACCGCTCGTGGGTCGTCTAATCCTAATGAATTACCCAAGAAGGTTCCATTAACACGCTTATTTCTACCGTTAACCAGTTCTGCGTTGCGGTGGAAAGGCGTCTTTGTCAGCTGGTTTACACATAGGGACTATCGTAGTCTTTACGCGTGGCAACGCATCTGTAATCGATTTAGGTAGCTATTTGCATTTACCGCTTACCATCGTAATATGCCGCGGATGGATTAGTATGAAATTTTGCACGGATATAGTGGACGTAGAGAAGGAGTGCAGAATGTTAATATTTTTTTCAAATAATGCATATATCATACATAAAATCAAGTAAAACACACACTATCGTGCATTTGTCACAAACACATAAATAATAAACGAAATAGAACATTCAATGTCTTACTATGAAAACACAACTTCAGAAATGTCAGTGTCTTTGTCAAAATATCCACTATTGCTTTTAAATGCGGCTTAGATAATTAAACCTCTTTTTATATTTAACGGGCGCGTCCAAAATTACTTAAAAATTATCGTACTACTTTGGACAATATAAAAATTAGTTTTTTAATTAAATTACTAAAATTTCGACTGATGTGAATAGTAATAATAAATATGTATATCTCGTTACCATATCCTTTGAATCAATGCACCAAAGTAGTATTTTTAAGCCGAATTGGGTGTAACGTCGAGTTAAGACAAGCTGCAAATCCTTAAACCTGCTCGCCAAATAACAGCGTTATCTATAAAGACAATGACATAACATATGTGGCGATAAAAATAGTGAAATTGTTAATAATAGTCCATAGCAACGGTCGCATTTCGACCGTAATTCAAATCAAAAACTAAACTTGATATTGTCCAAAGTAGCAACATTAGTTTTTAAATTCAATAAAATGCTTTTAATTTTCAGGTTGTTTTAAAAAAATCCGTTAAGGGAAAAGAGAGGTATTGACTAAGCTGCATTTAAAAGCAATGGTTGGTATTTTTACAATACCATCTGACATCTTTGATATTGTGTTTTCTATAACAATTGTAACCGTGCCAAATTTCATACTTCTCCGTCCGCAGAATTTTCTTAAAAAGGATACAAGTTATTGCTTCACGTATTGATTATTATTTGAAAAAACTAAGGTGAAAAGTTGAATTGATCTTAAAACACTAAATAAAGTGACATAATGTACCCAAGAGTGTAACGTACGCTTAATCTTTGTACTGACATACTTGTAGCTTTCTTGATAGGAAAATTATTATCTATATTTTGATTCATACAACGACGAATAGTAGATTACAGGAAAACAAACTTAAAGGGTACACTTATTTACAATTATAATAATTAACAGGTACTCACGATATGCGGATTATAAATTCTTACAAAATTTATTTACAATTTATTTACAATTGTTACAGTCCTTCATGCTTATAGTAAACTAGTTGACGTGACGGCACCTAAAAGTCAAGAATCTAAAATTATCAGTGTACCTCTAATTTATTGTGCATGTTTTATACATAAAAATCTTCTTCTTGGGTCACTCTATCTATTGAAAAACACTGCATTAAAATCCGTAGTATAGTTTTAAAGATCTAAGCATACATAGGGACAGATCTAAGCTACATATCGTCAAAAAACACTCAAGATTACATATTCTTAATTAATGAAATATCATAGAGAAAATAAGGTAATTAGTAACGGTAACCATCATGACGGTTAAGCATTATTGTATTTTGCAAATACTATAGAGGTTTTAAAGTTTTTTCAGCATATTGCGCTTGTTATCTTAACACGATACTGAAAATTGTTTGCTGGAGAACCTACCTTTGGGTGACGAGAATGTCTATAAAGAAGACCTGGAAAAAGACACTAATCAGCAGTGAAGTCAAGTATCTTTTGGTGAAATCTTTTGATCCAAATTACCTAACCTTGATACTCAATTTGGAGAACATATACGCCAACTACGACAGTAGAGCTGGATATCTTCATTGATTTGGTAATGGATATCAAAAACTTGCCCACCTACAAAAACTACTAGTCTCTAGATAAGCACGTTAATTAATCACGTTTCTAGATTTATATCATTAGACGGATTTTTTTCGAAATCCGAAAGGAGTACACCATAAGGTCTATTTTGTCAAAGATTTCAACACCTACTCGTATTCTTTGCAAGAGACATTGTGACAGACCAAAATACTGGCATGCGAAACAGTAAAATAATGGGGAGTAATTGCTAATTGCCTACACTAAAAAAAGATAAATTCAGTATGCTAAAATAGAAAGACAAATCCGTTTTTATTTTGTCAAATTATCACATAGGGAACGTGATTAATCAAAATTAGAGTTACCTTTCTTGTCCAAAAGGTTACAATGCTTACGTGCCCTTTTTTGGACAAATTTGATAAAATGCTAAAAGGTAGGCAAATGCTTTGGAGAGAAAACCTTACAAGTGATGCCATACCATTATCAGTCATCATTAGTCAACAAGTTCAGAGCGGAGTCTGTGAATAGCAACCGTAGCTTCAGAGTACGCTGTCAAGGATCAGCTTATATCGAGCGCCGCAAAACGGTGTCGGCAGGGTTTTGACTATAAACTAGTCTTTATCCTCTAGAGCCATCTACATCAAGATGATGAAATGGTGACTCAAAAAAAACAGTACGCATCGTTTGGCAGTGTAGTGGGTGTAAAGTCTCTCTTTGTCCAAGCAAGGCGAATACAATACATTCTTATAATTACTTTAGTTTCAGAACTTTCTTAAAAAGTAATTATGATTCAAAATTGCAAGTAAAAATAATATAGTTGATTTTATTTTTAATAATATGTAAATGGCTAACAATATACCTGTCTTGTTTTTGTTCATGTCATGGTGGTTAGTGTCACTAACCACCTTATGCCTCAAAAACCTTAATCTATATTAATACTCTTTATTTCTTTATCAGATACTTCGAATATAAGTAATCCAAAAAGTACGTTATGTTTTTAAAATATTAACTACCCTAAAAGTGTGACTGAAAGAGATAGCAAAGTGTAGATTTTTTCAAAGTTTTTTAAAATAAGGCGCTTAATTGCTCTTTAAAATTTGAACTCTAATAGAGGAAAATAAACGTCGAATGTAACTGTATTATTTTACATTATAGTATGCGTGTACGAAGTCGCGGGTAACAGCTAGTATGACATATAATTGTAATTGATTCAGTGGCATAGTGACATAGCTAAGTTTTCGTTTTTGTAGTCGGGTCTTTTGTTTTCATAATTATTTCTAGCTTAATAAATACGTATGTATTTTTTTTATGGTAACCGCCATGATACTGCTAGAAACAAAAATCGCTGCATTTTATAACCTTTGACTATTATTTCTACTATAAGAGGCGAGTTTGTGAGAATGTGTGTATGTTTTGTCACTTATTTGCGCATAAATTACTAGTTGGATTTCACTGAGATTTGGTATGGGCGGAAATGCGAGAGTTAGCTAGTGAGAAATAATAAAAATGGGAAAGTGTGATGTTTCATATGCATTAAGTGTCAAGAATGAATTGGTTGTCCTTTGCGGACAATAGACTCAACTGATCAATCCAAAATGTCATATTATGCTCGCCACAAAACAATTAACTTGGGGACAAATTTGCATATCTTTAGAAATTAATTCTCAGCATATTGTTACGTCTTTAAAAACAATAATTGTAAATGCTGAACAATTTCATAGACATATAAGTTATTAATAGGTATTGATTCAATGACAAATATTGTATGGAGGCTTGCTCATGGAGTCATGCTGACTTATTCTGGTCTATGGTTTAGGCAAAATCTATTTAAGAAGGAGCCGTAATATTCTTACTTATATTTAGAAGATTTTAAAAACAAATCAAACATGTTTTTAATTTCTTCAAATAATAAACACAAAAACAATACTGCAGATATACGCGGTTCAATTTAGAAATTCTTGACAAGACCATGAAAGAAGGATATAGTTAAAAAAGTGATTTGATTTTTATACATACTTTCATTCGACCACAACACATTTGGCCCAGCATTTTACTACCACACTATTCCTTCCCGTAAGTATAAGTCCGAAAGAGTGTGGGGAAATCCACCTCCTTCTCTCGACTGCGTGCGATATTGTTTGCAACGATAACTCTTAACAATAATCACTTATCTTTATTGTTTCCTAACGCTTTAAGTGCCATATTGGTATTAATTTTCTCAAGTAAGGTATTTTTCTCTTAATCCACTGATTATACGTTTTAGGATTTCGTATATATATGGCTTGCTGGCAATAGGACAATAACATTTGGTGCAGACCTGAAAATGAAGACATTGGTGTTGTTAGCTCTCGGCTTAGCTGCAGTCACAGGTAAAACATATCCAGATATTAAAGTTTTAAAAGAATAAATTAAATTTTTAGATAGAACATACATATATTTTTGTAATAAATATTTTAAGATGGCTTCCTCATTTCCAAAAGTTTATTGTTTGCAATTTTGGCTAGAATCAGCAAAATTTTATTGATAACGACTAAAAGATGGTTATTAACCGATTTATTTTTGTAATTTTACGTTATTTGACAGTAGATCATTTATGTTACGTTCTAAACTAATACACAACAAATTCCATTAGTACATTTGGCATTTTAGTTTGTACGTAGTTTGTATTAAGTATTATCAGTATAACCTATAACCTATTATCTGTAGTCGCTAATATGATATGAAAGCGATAAATCTCTACGTCTATTAATTTTTATTACCTGTTTCAGCCGTTCCAACCAATCCCCAAAGGATTGTTGGTGGATCTGTGACTACCATCGGGCAGTATCCCTTCGGTGCGGCTCTCCTGTTTTCATGGACTGGAGCCAACCACAGGCAATCATGCGGCGGTTCCCTCATTAATAACAGATCCATATTATCAGCTGCCCATTGCTTCATGTGAGTGAACTGAATCGTATGTGTGATATATGAAGCCGATTACGCTGTTATATTTTATATTTTCTTATTTTTAGCATTATAAGAATATCACCAACCTTTATAGTCCAAGAGTTTAGTAAAATACGTCTCAAAATAAGTCCTGAACCCTTCAGGCCTTTTTAAAATACACAAGTACCAAACGAGCATGTAGTCCATCTGGACCATTGCCGCCCACGAACATCCATGATCAATTCTTGATAAGATCAAACTTTTATCTAAGGAGAACGCCTCGGGTAAATATTACCCTTAGTGGTGGTCCTTCCAAAGTCAAACAACAGAATTCTACCACGTTTTGCGCCCACTTAATGCGTTTTAAATATATTATCAATCATTTAATACATTTTCATAATAAATGACTTTGGGATTTTTCAACACAGGCACCTATATTTTATCACAACGTCTTTATTCATCATTATAACATGTGATAATTAATTTGTAACACGCAAATATATTATAGAACTAAGACTCACCTTTACCTTGTTAGTAGAATTATCATATGTCTTAGTGCAGCGCAATTTAATTTTTATTCTATAGTAAGTCTTATTATATCTCCCTACCTTTGGTGTATTTCAGTGGTGATCCAGTAAGCAGGTGGCGTATTCGCGTGGGTTCTACCAACGCCAACAGTGGAGGCGCTGTTCACAACACCAATGCCATTTTGCTTCATCCCAGTTACAACACGAATACCTTGGACAATGACGTTGCTATTCTCCGCACCAATGTCAACTTCGTATTTGGCGCTAACGTCCGCGCTGGTAGCATCGCCGGTTCCAACTACAACCTTGCCGACAACCAAGCTGTCTGGGCTATTGGATGGGGTGCTACTTCTGTAAGTTATAACGACATAAACGTATATTCAGATTACACATTTTTCTTACCAGCTTATCGCAATGAGTATCCCATCTTAATCCAGATCATAAACGCAACGAAATGCGACCCGTAGTAGTTGCGTACAACACACATACGTCCTTAAAAGCCCAGTCACATAATATTAATAAGATAATCGACCTTAACTTTATTTAAGCTAACTCATACTCTTTCTATTTGCAGTGGCAAGGAGCTGGATCGGAACAACTGCGTCACGTTCAGATTTGGACCGTAAACCAAGCTGTCTGCAGAACCCGTTACGCTGAACTTCGCCGCACCATTACCGACAACATGCTGTGCTCCGGCTGGCTGGACGTGGGCGGCCGCGACCAGTGCCAGGGAGACTCCGGCGGTCCTCTCCTCCACAACAACGTCATCGTCGGTGTTTGCTCTTGGGGAGAACGCTGCGCCCTTGCTCGTTACCCTGGTGTCAACGCTCGTGTGTCTCGTTACACTTCTTGGATCCAGTCCAACGCTTAAGCACAAGTTGTTGGAGCAGTCATGACAATATTTTTATTATATTTAAGTAATATGTATATATCAACTGCATAGTGAATAAACTAAATAAGCAAATTAAGTTTTTTACCCTCACTTTTTGTACTATTACGGATAGTTCTTCATTTATGTGTGTATACCAGTGATAAATTAATAAAAATGTACGAGTAAATAAACCTACAGCTAAAAATGCTACTATATTAATGTTAAGAGGTTTATCCATACATATTTGAAGTTGCAAATTAGAAAGCAGTCCACCGCTAAATGGTCGCTGCCACCCATGGACATGTGTAAATAAATGACGTAGAACAGAGTTTCTATCTGAAGCTAATCAAAATCAGAGTATTTGCGAAAGTTACAGTGGGACATACATAGATACATGGGGTGAATTATATTCATTCTACTACTTGGCAAACACATATACGTACTACTAAAATTACAAAACATTTATTTTTGACACAAAAAGTTTTGTTGAAGTTGAAGAGAGTGGTTGCCGGTTCACCTTTATATGACACGACCATCTTAATCCTCGATAACGACAACGCAATTGAGTTTAGATATACCCCTTGTTCTTCTGTAAAAAGTCGATTACAGGTGTTCATGAGCGGCAGCTAGTGACCATTTGGAAGTCGCTTACCGATGTCCATGAGCGGCATTGACTATTTACTATCAGCTTATTTACCACTTACATGTCGAATAAAAACACCGATTACTCCGCACGTTGTGGAGCAGTTTCTAATGTTTCTTTAGTTCCGTAGAGTATACTTGCAATTTGATCTCATTATAATTTAGAGCAGTGATAGATAGCCTAATGGTTGCAACTAGCTCTCTCAATCGGGAGGTCCGAGGTTTATACGCAGGCACGCACCACTGATTTATGTGCGTATTAAAAATTAATTATCACTGCTTTTCGGTGAAGGAAAACATCGTGAGGAAATCTACACACCCGAGAGTTCGTTAAAAAAAGTTCTCGGAGGAGTGTGAAGTCCACCAATTCGCACTTGGTCAGCGCGGTGGACTATGGCCTAAAACTCTCTTATTCTGAGAGAAGACCCGTGCCCAGCAATGGGACAATAATGGGTTTTCGAGTAATAGTAAGATAAATTAGTCAAGAATGAAAATTGGATCGATCAAAACCTTAATATTTTATTGGCACATATTTATATTAACTAGTCACCCGTAGCATCGGCCGAAATTCGACCGTAATTTAAATTAAAAATCAAATGTCATCTGACATTCTTGACGTTGTGTCTTTTCATTTTCATTTACTAAGTACATATGTGTTTGTGATAAATGCAAGGCAGTGTGTGTAATGTGTTTTTAGTTGATTTTATGTATGAAAAATGCATTATTTGAAAAAAATATTAACATTCTGCACTCCTTCTCTACGTCCACTATAACCGTGCAAAATTTCATACTAATCCGTCCGCGGCATATTACTTAAAAATCCGTCACAAATTTTTGCTTCACGTATTATTTATATTAATTTCAGATAACGATAAAATGATATGATGAAAAATTTAACATTCAACTCCTCGATTAATAATGCCTGCACCGAGTGGTAGCGACTGCCTCAAATTTAGGTTTACGGTCTACATCCTAAACCGTCGGAGTTAGCTATTTAGTACTTATGTATATGTATACAATCTTAAGATGAAATGATTGCTGAGAAATTTTATCATCACTTGTCTCATCACTGTTGATGATAAATTTTGGTGGCCTCTCCTGGATTTTCAAAAAATCTTTTTTACTGCCTTAAGCGCTTTTTTAGGATCTTAAAACTGACATATCAAAAGATTATAGCGACGAAATATCTCTAAGTATTGGTTTTTTAAGTATAGGGCCGCCAAGTAGGAAGCGACCTTTTTTTGATAACCTTAATGAAGGTTGGTAATTCAGGGGAACTTAAGTAGTTTAACCTTAACACTAATACTTTCTACACTCACATTAGGATGACTCACAAGCTCTACTGACTCATGAGTGTCACGTTATGGTTACACAATAAACAACCCTTTTAATTTTTTTTTCTTACATCTATACCCCTTACTTAAGTAGACCCCCCCCCCCTCCCTATAAGTTTGGCAGGGTACTCGATGCTACGAAGAAATCTCCGGGATCTTTGAAGGAACACGACCGGATTTCTCTGAGCGCATTGCCCCATCGGGCTCGTCTTAGGTGAGCGGCTGGGCCCACCGCTCAATCTTGTCTTAACAAAGGTCTTACGACAGGCAGGGGATACCGTAGTGCTTTTCTGATTCCGGAAACAACAGGGACGGAATGCATAAACACCCAGACCCAGAACATAAATAAATCCATCATTCAGATATTTGACTGGCCGAGGATCAAAACTGGAATTCGCTGCGTTTTACACTGATTTAATGACCACTCCGCCACGCAGGTCAGCATTTTTTATTTATATGGCGTAGTTATGTATTAACAATTTACTGCCGATTTTTCTACGATTTGTCTTTGGACGTAGGCCATTCGGCCAAAAACCAATTTTAAAAAACCTACGAACTTCTCTAGACAATATTTCAAAATTTATAGCACAAATCATTGATTGAAAATTACTCAAGTAATTAGTGCGGCCGCAAAGCCATGAAAAATATAAATAGGTCTTTTATGAACCGCTGCACATTCGTCATTTTAAAATATATTTTTTTTTTAAATATTATTTATCCTTATTATGTTAATTACAATTTCTCTAAACCTCTATATTTGTTGAATCGCTTTGTTTATATTTTCTCTATAAATCACAAAAATGTATATCTTACGGGCTTTAGATTAAGCCGAACTCCTTAAACCATAGATATTAGTCATGTGGTTCTTATATACTATCTATAACTCTTTATCTCTCACTATGTAATTATACAATCATCCTGATTTGAAACATTGGTATTTGGCATTTGGTGCCTAAATATTTATAATAAATTCTTCAGTACAGACATATGGCAAAAGTTTCACTTTGAATACCTTAACCCGAATGATAATGACGACTACTATGTTAAAAATATATTTCTAGCGTGAAGCAGTTTTGCGTTTTTTGGAAGGATTTGGTTGCCGGCACACTTCTATATCAGGCGACAATCTTAGTCTTCGGGTGTAGCAACGCATCTGTAATTGACTTCAGCTAGAACCCATGTTCTATATAAAGTTGTTCATGGATGCACATGGGTAGTTGTGACCACTTACCATCAGGTGGGTTGCATGCTCGTTTGTTACTTCAATTTGAAAAAAAAAATATATAGGTTTAGGATAACTTTTATATGAATGTAAAAGATTCAATTTAAGTTTGCATGTATGTATGTTTTAGTTTATATTTTAGTGTATATTTGTAATTACCGAGCAAAATTTGTTTAAGTATCATCGCTATAAAGCATGAAACACAGTTTAAAACTAAAATTAAAAAGGGACAGAAAATACAAAAAAGGTGAAATAATTCAAATAAATGATGTTAAATTTATAATTTATTAATTCGATTATGACAAAATATTAAATAATTAAAATTAAATTAATATAATATAAATTAACTTATTTATATGTATATACAAAATAATAACTTAAATTTAAAAAGAAACAAAATGCCAAATTAAAAATAAAATTCTGCATCCAAATTAATGTCCATAGGATGAGTTGCCAGAATGCTGGCAACATTACCTCGTTGAATAGCAAGACTAATTCGTTGACCGACGTATGTGCCAGCTTTCTGATCATTCTTTGACTCTATCAAACGTTTGGACAGATGCTTAAAAAATAATTTTGCATTTAATCCCCACGGTCCCATAGTTTCCACGCCAAATGCCAGAAATAAGTAATCTTTTTATTTTTTTTCTTTATTATTATTATTATTTTTTTGATGTTTGACTACATTATATCGTCGTCATGATCCAACAAAATACATTCACTTTCATGAGCGCCGACTGCGGCACTATGTACTAAACTAACATATATTTGAACATTTTTTACATTTGTATGGCACAAAAGTTAGTAAAAGGAAGGTGGGAAGAAAAAACAAACCTTCGCAAAACAGTTCAACAGTTCTTGCATTTCAGTGGGTGTGGTTATCGACACATTTTTATATGAGGCGACCATCGTAGTCCTCGAGTGTACACATCTGTGATTGACTTCAGATAGAATGTTCTTTACAACTTGTTTACAGTTGTCCATAGGCGGCAGTGACTACCTATCATTAGGTGAACTACATGCTCGTTTGCTTCTTCAATCAGATAAAGAAAACGGAGGGAAGGTTTCTTAGCTATCATTATTTTTTATTCAATGGTCTCACAAGGAGAAATAAGTATAACTGATTAAAAATCACATAAATTAATTGTAATAAAAGTTAACTTTAATAATTTTTCATTTACGTAAAGATAAAAATTGTTATTTTTAGGTTTACCACAATCTTTAGCCTCACGCGTATCATAGATATCTATGTATATACTTATAAGTAAGGTATTATATAGCTCTGAATAGCTTCTCAAATAGAAATCTTAGTTTTTTTTGTATTTAGAGTATCTTAAAAATAATAATTAAACAATTGTAGGAACTATTTTTTTTTTTGGCGGAGGAATATAGTTCATCTGCTACATTGTTACGTTCAATTTATTCTAATAAGAAACGTGGAAAATACCATTTTTAATCTATTTTTATTAATACGATTTCATGATTTAATATTACATCAAATAAAATAATTCTTATATTTGAATATAGTTGTATGTAAATATTTATTTACTTTTTTATTTCATGATAGAAACAAAATGATTATCGAGAATAGGAAGCAGAGTCTTTTTTTTATATACTTGTACCTAACGATAAGGCAGACGGGCCACCTGATGGAAAGTGGTTACCGTCGCCTATGGACACAACAGAGGAGTCGCCAATGCATCGCCGGCTTTGAAGGAGAGCTCTTTTTGCACCTTTCTTGAAGAGCCCCATGTCATAGCGCTCCGGGTATACCTTGGGAGGAAGTTGATTCCACAACTTACACGTGCGTGGTAGGAAAAACCGTGCAAACCGAACTGTGGAGGACCACCACGGGTCCAGTTGATGCGTATGGAACTTCATCCTTCGGCGAGTGGTGCGATGGAGGAAGGGTGACGTAGGCACCAGGTCAAAAAGCTCCTCGGAACACTCACCATTATAAAGCCGGTAGAACACGCAAAGGGAACCTATGTCCCTCCGCAAGCTTAAAGGTTCCAACCTGTCGGAGATTCTTGGGTCGTTGACAATTTGGACCGCGCGCTTCTGTACGGAGTCAAGTGGGTTAAGTTGATACTGTGGCGCTCCTGTCCAGAGATGAGAGCAGTACTCCATTTGGGGCCTCAGTTGTGCCTTGTAAAGCATAGCAAGATGCCCCCAAGTGAAGTACTGCCTAGCTCTGCTGAGAACGCCCAATTTCTTGGACGCCAACTTGGCTTTTCCCTCCAAATGACTCCGGTACAGCACATCACACGAGATGTCAACTCCCAAGATCCCTACGCTTTTATCAATAGTGAGCGGAACTTTGGGGCTATGACAAATGGGTTTTTTTTAGCGGTAAACACGCAGACTTGTGTGTCTTCGTGGGGTTGAACTCAACAAGGTTAAGTCGACCCCATGTCGAGACCCGCTCCAGAGAGTTGATCCAGCTCTTGATTTCAGACACAAGTCGAATTCTGCTTACCTCCACGAATGCCCGAGAGGTATTTGCACGCCTTGTGTAAACCGCATTTCCCATGCTGTCATCTGCATAGCAATGCATGTTGCCGATTTGTTGCAACATGTCATTGATATGCAGAATGAACAGTGTAGGATAGAGAACTGAGCCTTGAGGTAAACCGGCAGCAAATAAATTATTTTTATGCACTTAAACATTTCTGCCTACTTACACATAAAGTAAAATAAACTTTTATGTATATACTTTAGATTAATTATCATCAAATTCTTTTTTTACATGTACACCTCCATCGATAACTAGGCACAAACTAGCCATGATCCTTGGCAGACAGGTAGTCCTGGATTTAGATACAGCTAGATTAACACATGGGATATTTTTTACCGTTCCAAACATAATTGAAGTAGGCGGAACCGCAAGAATATTCTAGTCTATTTCATTGATATGTTTTTTACAACGTAAAAGAACATTAAAATTAATGGGGAATAAAAGAAAAATAAGAAACAAATGTACTATACTAGCTGCTATGTGGTACTCATATCTAACGTAATACGCGTGAATGTCGCTAGTACCCGTCCGACTATCGACCGCTTCCGATACTACATAACATGATCTGAAACAGTGTTTTTCAAAGTGTGAGCGTTCCGCTGGAAAGCCTATAAGGCGAACGCGGGGCGTCTTGAAGTCTCAATGAAAAATTAACTAGGCACGTTCGCTTTTATCTCGCACATGGAAAGTTACGGTGCACCAAATCTTCATTTTTTTATTTGTGATATTTGTTATCATATCAGCTACATATAACGAAACATGTACTATGGTTTGTTAAAATCAAGTAATCTACCTTGTCGGTTTAACAATAGAGTCTTGTAATATACAGGCGGACAACGAAGGTTTAACCGGCCACCACGACCGGCGATCACAAATCGGATGGACGGATTGTATGATATTTCACCATTTTGCAAGAGCAATTACTATGTAAAAATATTATTTCTGCTTATAGTACGACATAATTCACAGAGTATCTTTTATTTTTTTTCATAAGAGTGCAAAGGTACTTTTTGGTTACAGTTTGTATTAATCATCACGGAACTTAAGTTTTTTTTTAATCTGACTGAAGTATGCATGCAAACGAGCATGCAGTCCACCTGATGGTAAGTTATCACTGCCGCCCATGGCCATCTGTAATCAACTACATACAAAACATGTGTTCCATCTGAAGATAATAACAGAAGCGTTGTTACTCCCGAGGACTATGATGGTCGCCTCATGTGAAAGTGTGCCGGCAACCACACCCTTCCATCGAAACGCAAGAAATGCTTCACGCTAGAAATAGGTATGGCGATGGTACTTCTCCGGTCGAACTACATTGATTTTACCACCCTAAATTTAACCTTAAGTTGTCGTTACAGCTAAACCCATGTTGTTTGGACGATAGCTTCATTTTGTTACAAAAACAACATTTTGTTACAATTTCATCCCAAAAAGATTATATTATTTTGTATTATAGTCACCACTATACACCAGTATATTTAACGAGTTACTGATCATGAAAATAATTAACAAACATTTTGTATGGATTTGATTCAGGTTTCTAGTAAAATGCGATCTAAAAACAACAATATTAAGAAGGGGTTTATTAGTAAATACAAAATTTCGCAAATTAAGAGGATGTTGTGCAATCGAAAAGATTGAAAAACACTGACCTACACAGTGACTGGTCTAAACCGCGGCCTATAAGCCTCTTAACACCGAAAAGACGAAGTCCTTATCTTTGTTCCTTCTAAACTGTAAGAAGCTAATCATTAATTTAATAACTAAATTTATTGTTATTGTAAATCCACTGATTGTGTCGTTGTCTATTTCATATAAAAAGGTTGTGAATAACAATAGCACAATTACAGTTGAACTAAATCTAAAGATGAAGACATTGGTGTTGTTGGCTCTAAGCTTGGCTGCAGTCACAGGTAACGATTAAACTTGCATAACAGTTAAATTTACGTATTTAATACACTAAGTTACATATACATTAAAATACTAATTAATTAAATTACAAAATAAAAAATATTCAATTAAATAAAAAATAAATAATTAAATTCACGTAAATAAAAAAAATAAAATAGAAGTAACTGCTTTATTTCGTAGAACGTAGTGTGTATATATAATGTTTATAGTTAAAAAAATAATTTACTCATTATGAGCCTTTATTTTTGAGAAGTACATAATTTAATTTATTTGCTATTTTAAAAGTTATCTGTTTGCAATGGCTAATTTTATGTGGATATTTTAACATTGTTTATTATTCATGTTCAAATTTTATGACTACTATCACTAACTCTATTTAACATACTAATTGTGTTACATCAGCATTTTGACAATCACGCACTGTTTCAGCCGTGCCAAGGAACCCCCAAAGGATTGTTGGTGGATCTGTGACCACCATCGGGCAGTATCCCTTCAGTGCAGCTCTCCTGTTCTCATGGACTGGATCCAACCACAGGCAATCGTGCGGCGGTTCCATCATTAATAACAGATCCATCTTATCAGCTGCCCATTGCACTATGTAAGTCAATTCGGCTACTAAATATAGCCAAAGACAAAACAGTTACAAATATATAGTCGGATTTTTGTTTTGAATGCACCGGCTATAAAATTAATGGTTTTTCCACTTCTAGCATATTAAAAATATGATTGTCTTATAACGGTTTTTTTCCATCATAGTGATCTTCAAAAGACAGTTAATTATTACAGATAACAGTAGGTTTACCTTGCTTATGGTAAAAAAAATCATTTTTACAAAGGATTAATATGTAAGTTGACAATCTAAATTGAAGTTGTTTTCTGTTAATTTCAGCGGTGATCCAGTAAGCAGGTGGCGTATTCGCGTGGGTTCTACCAACGCCAACAGTGGAGGCGCTGTTCACAACACCAATGTCATGATCATTCATCCCCAATTCAACAGATCCAACTTAGACAATGATGTAGTTATTCTCCGTACCAATAGCAATTTCGTATTTGGCGCCAACGTCCGCGCTGGTAGCATCGCCGGTCCCAATTACAACCTCGCCGACAACCAAGTTGTCTGGGCTATTGGATGGGGCGCTACTTCTGTAAGTTATTATGACGTACTTGTGAATTTGGTATTCATAATGTGCTAACATTGTTTTAAGCTAACCTGTCTCTTTGTTGTTTTAGTGGCAAGGACCTGGGTCAGAACAACTGCGCCACGTTCAGGTTTGGACAGTCAATTTAAATACCTGCAGAACCCGTTACGCTGAACTTCGCCGCACCATCACCGATAACATGCTGTGCTCCGGCTGGCTGGACGTGGGCGGCCGCGACCAGTGCCAGGGAGACTCCGGCGGTCCTCTCCTCCACAACAACGTCATCGTAGGTGTCTGCTCTTTTGGACAACAATGCGCCCTCGCCCGTTACCCTGGAGT
This sequence comes from Spicauda simplicius, assembly GCA_949699795.1. NCBI lineage: Eukaryota > Metazoa > Arthropoda > Insecta > Lepidoptera > Hesperiidae > Spicauda > Spicauda simplicius. The sequence continues at coordinate 6,275,380 of OX453058.1, read as the reverse complement.
CAACGCTCGCGTATCTCGTTACACTTCTTGGATCCAATCCAACTCTTAAGCACATGTTGTTGAAGAGGTCATTGAGATAAATCCATTATATTGAAATAAAATATGTTATCTTCATAAATAAATTAAATGAGTAAGCAAGTTACAAATTGTATATTTATATATATTTATTTTGCTCTATATTGTTCGACATTTTGGCAAAAAAGTACCGAGTGCTCATCGTTTAAGAGGACTTTTGTCCTGAAATCGCGAACTAGTAAACGCTAAATTTAAAGAAATGAGGAATTAGGGCAGGGACAGGCCGCACATGTCAGGATGGCCTATGTGCAGCTCTGTACTATTAAAGTCAGTAAGATAAATAAGATATCCAATGCTTGGTTTGGTTTTTTGTACAAATTTGAAATTGTTATTTAGTAAAATTAATCCGTCTATATCAATTTGTACTCCTATAAACGCAAATACTAGCAATCATTTTTGAAGCATAATCTATATATTAATACGTGAAGCAAATACTTGGAATCCGTTTTTAAGATAATTGCCGCAGATGGAGGAGTATGAAATTACGCACGGATATAGTTGATGTAAGCAAGGAGTACTAATTGTTAACATTTAAAAAAAAATCTACTAAAAACACGTTACACTCACTACGAAACGAAATAGAACATTCACCGTCTTACGATGACCGTCTTACGATGAAAACACAACGGTATGCGACCACACATACCGCCGTCCTTCCCGGGATCACCTGACTGAACGGTTCGAGCTCCCACTCTAGCCGCCTGCAACCCCGGAAGCCCCTTTTAGTCGCCTCTAACGACAGGCAGGGGATGCCGTAGCCCTATTCTGGTCCCGGAACTACAGGGTGTGTCAAAATACCCGCTAGTGCTTTTGAATACAGTTTAGTTAATCAATATTCAACGGGTGTATTTAAAATAACTTGAAAATTAATACAATTTAACTGAATTTGCGAATTTTTCCGGCTACTTTGGACAATATCAAGTTTAGTTTTTGTGTTGAATTACGGTCGAATTTCGGCAGTTGCAACGGGTGACCTGTCATTATGATGCTGCAATTTTTTTTTATTTTTTTTTTATTTATTTATTTACAATGCAATATACACTATCAAGGAATAACATATGATAAAAACGGCAGTAAAGATTTATAATAAAGATACGAAATATATTAATTTTTCGTAAACAGTTTACTTTAATTTTGGTAAGTATTATTTTTATCATTGTTTTTTATTAACGGTGATATGCTGGGACGATAAAATTAGTAAACATTTCGTTCAGACCTGTCATGTCAGTATGAACGTGTCGCCTTTGAAGTACCTACAGGAATAACAAGTTGCATGAATGATTACCGTTCTTTATAAGCCATCCGAGGTACGTACCACCGCGATACTTATCTCTGGCGTGAAGTAATTCTTGCATTTTGACAGAAGGGTGTGGTTGCCAGTACAGTTTTATACGAGGCGATCATCTAAGTCCTCGGTAGCATCTGTGATTAACTTCGGATGAAACACATGTTCTATATGGATTAACTTACCCGTTAGACACCCGTGGGCGGCGGTCACCATTTACCATCGGGTTGATTGCATGCTCGTTGGTGACTACAGATGTTTATGATACACTGGAAAACGTATCGCCTTTTTTTTGTTTTCGAGGGGGAAACCTTCAAAAGGAACTCGACGCCGTGTGCGCGACGCAGGGTTATGTGGGATATTTACGGCACTAAAACCCCCCGTCCGCCGTCCTCGGCGCTATACTCTTTATACTCCGGGACCTCCTAACGAACATAGCCGAAATCCTCTGAGCGTGCTGCCCCATCGGGCTCCTCCCAGATGGGCGGATGGGCCTACCACCCAATCTAGTTTTTACCGCGGTATGCGACAATACATACCGCCATGGTTCCCTGGATCGCCTGGCTGGACGGTTCAAGCTCCTACTCTAGCCGCCCGCAACTCCGGAAGCCCCTTTTAGTCGCCTCTTACGACAGGCAGGGGATACCGTAGCCCTATTCTGATACCGGAACTACAGGGACGAAAACGTACCGCCTATCTGCATCTGCTGCTATAAAGAAGCCTCAACGTCGATTTAATTACACTACAGGACTTCGGACCCGATCCCATTGCAGCGCCGTGAAAGAGGGGGGAGGTATTATCCTCGAAATTGTTTACCGCTGCATTGGAAAACCTGTTCATATAATGAAGTGAAAATAATTTGGCCTCAACATTGAAAGTAAATATATCACTCACCTTCGATTCACAGGCGGCATAGTCATCATGGCGGAGTTGTAGGAGCACATTAACACAATGTTCAGTGATCTCTCATGTATATCTCAACGCGTTGGTCTTAAGATAAACATTGATAAGACGAAGATCACGTTTAACGTCCACCCATACCAGTAGAAAGTTACTGATATAGTACTCAGAATTAGCTGTAGTGACAATTGACAAGGTATAGCAATAGTAGGACAGGTCCGGTATAAGATTTAGAATAGTTTTGGCTGTATTGATATATCAGTAGTTAATTCCGTTTTCCCTTTTAATTATGTTGACGCTCGAAAGCGATCTTATTGTATCTCGAAAAATGCAAATCAAATCTTTTATATACATCCGATTAAACTATTTTAAGATTAGTGTAACTGAATTTACCGTCAGATACAGCAATTTTCAATTATGATCTGCATATATATATGTTGTGTCTCAAAATACAAGTGTAAAATAACAAAATACCAACATCAATCTGTGAAATTTCAATGGCAGCAAATTTATTTTAAATTAAAAAAAAATAAGACCAACAGTTTGCTGAATTTTTTTCATTTATAGTGATTTATGCAATATGCAATATGCTGCAATATGTTTTAACATTCATTGTTAGGTTACCAACAAAAAAATCTAAACGTTCGAAAATATAACTAATGAAAAAAAAAACAAAATATACTAAATTCCATATCCATCCATACTAATATTATAAACGTGAAAGTGTGTTTGTTCCTCTTTCACGTGGCCATATAGCTAATGATATGGTTTATATGTTGGGAGATTGGAGGATGAACAGCGACGTAAGATACTTTTTACCGCGCTCTCTCATTCCCATGAGAATATCGATGTTTTGTTAGTTGCTGGATATATAGTAGTTCCAGACGTTGTTAATAGATGGCGTTAGTAAAATTCATTTGCAAGTCCTGAATCATGCTATCAAATGCTTTTTTTTATAGTAAGACCTAACGATAAAGCTGACGGGCCATCTGATGGAAAGCAGTCGCCTATGGACATTTGCAACACCAGAGGAGTCGCCAATGCATCGCTGGCTTTGGAGGAGAGCTCTTTTTACACCTTTCTTGAAGAACCCCATGTCTTAGCGCCCCGGGAATACCTCAGGAGGAAGTTCATTCCACATCTTGCACGTCCGCGGTAGGAACGAGCGCGTAAACCGAACCGTGGAGGACCGCCACGGGTCCAGTTGATGCGGATGGAACCTCATCCGTCGGCGAGTGGTGCGATAAAGGAAGGGTGATGTGGGCACCAGATCAAACAGTTCCTCAGAACGCTCACCATTATAAAACCGGTAGAACACGCAAAGGGAACCTATGTCTCTCCACAAGCTTAAGGGTTCTAACCGATCGGTGATCCTTGGGTCGTTGACGATTCGGACCGCTCGCTTCTGTACGGAGTCAAGTGGGTTAAGTACTGTGGCGCTCCAGCCCAGAGATGCGAGCAGTACTCCATATGGGGTCTTACTTGTGCCTTATAAAGCAGACGGAGATGCCCCCCAGTGGAGTACTGCTTGGCTCTGTTAAGAACGCCCAGTTTTTTAAACGCCAACTACTGCACATCACACGAGATGTCAACTCGCAATGCTATATGTAATTTACTTAAATCAAATGCAACTATTAAATTCGAATTTTGTATTTGTTGTGACCATGCGGAAAAAGCCGCGAGTAAGAGCTAGTTTAACATAACTGTATAATTGTACATATGTGATTAATATTAATTAAACACTAACGGAACATCCTACTTCCTACTTCCTACTATAATATTATAAATGCGAAAGTTTGTGAGGATGGATGTATGTGTGTTTGTTAATCTTTCACGCAAAAACTACTGAACGGACTTGGTTGAAACTTAACAGTAGTATAGGTCATACATCAGAATAACATATGGACTTTAATTTATACCGATTTTTTTTGTAATTAAGTAATAATATAACGAGAAATATCAGATTAGTCGCACAAAAAGTTGTCCTCTGAGAGCTACCTTCGCGTACGTTGCCTAAACCGTTAGAGATATTCAAATATAATGTACCGTGGGATTGTTTGGCTCACATAGATTCAAATAAAAGTCCTCGACAGCATATATCTATATTTTATGTATAACCCACAATAACTCTTTTTATACTTTGAAATTAAAAAAAATATGAAGTTGATGTCTCCATGGGTTTTATACAATCTAAATATTAATCCTTATCAAAATTAATGATTTCAAAAATCCAAACATCTAATAGAGATTGAATCTTCTTTTTTAACCCAGTAAATTGACTAAGTAGTTTAAAAGATATTACGAATATAACATATTGCGTACTTAATTGATTGACCAGCAGTACGCGCCGTGCGCCGCCGCCGTATGCAACGAAGTTCTATGAAATTAATATTTGAATGGTTATAAATCACGGAGGAAAATGGGAAAGGTCAATGTGAATGACGTTCATGTAGTTCCGGGATCAGAGTAAGGCTAAGGTATCCCCTGTCTGTGGTAAGAGGCGACTAAAAGGGGGCTTTCGGAGTTGCGGGCGGCTAGACTGGGAGCTCGAGCTTGAACCGTCCAGCCAGGCGATCCCGGGAAGGAAGGTGGTATACGTGTGGTCGCATATCTTGGTAAAGAACAGATGGAGTGGTGGGCCCAGCCGCTCACTTGGGAGGAGCCCGATGGGGCAGTGCACTCAGAGGACTCCAGTTGCGTTCCTTTGAAGATCCCGGAGTCCTGGTGCGATAATAATCCCACATAACCCTGCGTTGCTCCCACGGCGTATGGTACCTTTTGAAGGTTTCCCCCTCGACAAAAAAAAAATGACAATGAGAATGAAACAGTGGAAAAGGTTAAACATATCATTCAATCGTCATCGACCTTTTAATGTTACACAACTCGGCAAATATGTCAGATTAGCAGTAATTTAGATCGTAGTTGACCACGCTAGCACACTGCGCGTTGGTAACCGTCGCGCGTTTTGAGACCCTTTCTTAAAACTTTTAATTTCAGAGTAAGCATTAATATCTGTTGCCGACAAAACTAATTCAAATTATAATATACGTGCCTGTGATTTGAAATTTGAACACACAGATTTAGGAAGTAGGGCAAGGGTTCAATCTGAAGTCAATCACAGATGCGTTGCTACTCCCGAGGACTTTGATGATCGCCTCATATAAAAGCGAGCCGGCAGCCACACCCTTCTAATGAAACATAAGAACTGCTTCACGGTATAAATAGGTGCGGCGGTGATAACTCCCTGGCTGAACCATTGCTCTACCACCTTGCAAACTTTATGTGGCAGACTAAATTCCACGCGAGCGAAGCCGCGGGCAAAGGCTAGTACTTTATAAAGTAGGGTTTTTCGCGGCAAACCCTATTAAAATGTGTTAAGTATTAAATTTAAAATAGAGCTTATAATTTTGAAATACAATAGGTATAAAGAGTACGTAAAATATTGAAGGCGAACTTGGTATTATCTTAGGAATGCGTACCAATTCCGGCGACAATTTCGCGGTTTTTAAACAAATGGATTAGAATGATGCGATATGAAAAACGTAAATCAATTCTCGGAATAAAACTCAGTCAGGGTGAGTAGGTTCCGTCCCTGTAATTCCGGGTTCAGAATAAGGCTACGGTATCCCCTGCCTGTCGTAAGAGGCGACTAAAAGGGGCTTCCGGGGTTGCGGGCGGCTAGAGTGGGAGCTTGAACCGTCCAGCCAGGCGATCCCGGGAAAGACGGCGGTATGTGTGGTCGCATATCGTCGTAAAGACTAGACGGAGCGGTGGGCCCAGCCGCCCATCTGAGAGGAGCTCGATGGGGCAACGCGCTCAGAGAATTTCGGCTGCAGTCCTTTCGAGGTCCCGGAGTCCTCTTCATGGCGCCGAGGAGGGCCACCGGGGGGGTTTTAGTGCGGTAAAAATCCCACATAACCCTACGTCATTCCCACGGCGTCGTGTACTTTTTCAAGGTTTCCCCCTCGAAAAAAAAAGGGTGAGTAGGTTCATAATAGGCAGAAATTTTGCTGTATCAAATTTAATTTAAAAAATAGCAGATTTTAGTTGGACAACATTTTTGTGGATTAATTTCAATTTTTTTACTAAAAATTCAGCGTCGTATCTAAACAACAACTTGCCATTGAAGAATGAAACCCAAGCCATTCGATGTGGTATTTTTTATGATTCTAATGCAACAAATAACTCAAATTCGTATTTTTTTGAGATACAAGATCGCTTTCTGAAGATCAAAGAAAAAGAAATCTCGACACAAAAATATATGAATCTCACATCATATCTTACTAATATTATAACAGTGAAAGTATAGTTAGTTTTAGCACAAAAACTGTTGGTTATATTTCGTTAAAGGACATGACCGACTTTTGTATGGCGCTCTCAAATAAAAATCTTACCTTTTTGATTTTGGTATCTCAAATATAATAATTAAACAATTCCAAAGTTTAGGAACTACATTTTCTTTGGCTGAGGATTATAGTTCATCTGCAACATTGTTACGTTTAGTTTATTCTAATAAATAAGAAACGTGGAAAATACTATTTTTATTCTATTACTATTTTTATTAATACGATTTTATGATTTAATATTACAATTAAATCAAATAATTCTTATATCCGAATATAATATGCAAATATTTATTTACTTTTTGTTTCATGAAGAAACAAAATGATTATCGAGAATAGGAAGAAGAGTTTCAATAAACCGGCCGCAAATAAATTATTTTTATGCACTTAAACGTTTCTGCCTTACACATAAAGTAAAATAAACTGTATTTTATGTATATACTTTAGATTAGTTATCGTTAGACTCTTTTACGTGTACACCTCCATCGATAACTAGGCACAAATTAGCCATGTCCCTTGGCACACAGATAGTCCTGGATTTAGATACACCTAGATTAACACATGGGATATTTTTTACCGTTCCAAACATAATTGAAGTAGGCGGAACCGCAAGAATATTCTAGTCTATTTCATTGATATGTTTTTTAAACCGTCAGAGAACAGTAAAATTAATGAAAAAATAAATAAATAAATTTGTAAAATACTAGCTGCTAGCTATGTGGTACTCACATCTGACGATAATACGCGTGAATGTCGCTCGTGCCCGTCCGGCTATCGACCGCTTCCCATACTACTTAATATAAAGGTTTCTCACAACTAGGCCTAAAGCAGTGTTTTTCAAAGTGTGAGCATTCCGCTGGAAACGCTGTAAGGCGAACGCGGGGCGTCATGTAACCTCAATGAAAAATTAACTAGGCACGTTCGGGTCTAACTCGCACATGGAAAGTTATGGTCCACCAAATCATTATATTTATTGATATTGTGAAACGAAACATGTGCTATGGTTTGTTAAAATCTATTATATTATAAATATTTCACCATTTTGGCGTTGTAACTTTTCATAAAAATCTGCCAATTGAAAGCAATTACTATGTAAATTATTATTTGGATTTCTGCTTATAGTACGACATAATTCACAGAGCATCTTTTATTTTATTTTTTATAATAAAAGTGATAAGGTACTTTTTGCTTGCAGTTTGAACTAATCATCACGTAACTTAAGTTGTTGTTAAAGCTAAATCCATGTTATTTAGACAATAGCTTTTGTTACTAAAACAACATTTTGTTCCAAATTCATCCCAATAATATTTTAATATTTAAAAAAATTATATTATTTTATATTATAGTCACCACTCACTCATGTATTTAATGAGTTACTAATAATGAAAATAATTAATAAACATTTTGTATGGTTACGATTTTTTTGGTTACATAATAAAATACGATCTGAAAACAACAACGAGAAGAAGGGGTTTAACAACTACAAAATTTTGCAAATTAAGAGGATGTTGTGCAATCGAAAAGATTGAAAAACACTGACCGGTTTGCTGACTGATGTGAACCGCGGCCTATAAGCCTCTTAACAACAGAATGACTAAGCCCTTATCTTTGTTTCTTCTATGCTGTAAGAAGCTAATCATTGATTTAATAACTAAATTTATTGTTATTGTAAATCCACTGATTGTGTAGTTGTCTATTTCATATAAAAAGGTTGTGAATGACAACAGCACACTTACAGTTGATCCAAATCTAAAGATGAAGACATTGGTGTTGTTGGCTCTAAGCTTGGCTATAGTCACAGGTAACGATTAAACTTGCATAATTATTACTCATTATGAGCCTTTATTTTTGAGAAGTACAATATTTAATTTATTTGCTATTTTAAAAGTTCTCTATTTGCAATGGCTACTTTTATGTGGATATTTTAACATTGTTTATTATTCATGTTCAAATTATATAATTACCAACTCTGTTTATAATAGTAATTGTGTTACATCAGCATTTTCACTATCATGCACTGTTTCAGCCGTGCCAAGGAACCCCCAAAGGATTGTCGGTGGATCTGTGACCACCATCGGGCAGTATCCCTTCAGTGCGGCTCTCCTGTTCTCATGGACTGGATCCAACCACAGGCAATCGTGCGGCGGTACCATCATTAATAACAGATCCATCTTATCAGCTGCCCATTGCACTATGTAAGTCCATTCGAGTACTTATTATAGCCAAAGACAAAACATTGACAAATATATATTCAGATTTTGTTTTGAATACACAGGCTGTAAAATTAATTAATAATTTTTTCACGTCTAGTATATTAAAATTATGTTTGCATTATAACGGCCTTTTTGTCATAGTGTTCTTCATAGCCATCATAGTGTTCTTAAAAAGACAGTAGAAAAATAATATTTCTAACAAACGTTTAATGTGTAAGTTGACAATCTAAATTGAAGTTGTTTTTTCTTTTAATTTCAGCGATGATCCCATAAGCAGGTGGCGTATTCGCGTAGGTTCTACCAACGCCAACAGTGGAGGTTCTGTTCACAACGTCAATGTCATGATCATTCATCCCCAATTCAACAGATCGAACTTAGACAATGATGTAGTTATTCTCCGTACCAATAGCAATTTCGTATTTGGCGCCAACGTCCGCGCTGGTAGCATCGCCGGTCCCAATTACCGACTCGCCGATAACCAAGCTGTCTGGGCTGTTGGATGGGGCGCTACTTCTGTAAGTTATTATGGCGTACTTGTGAATTTGGTTTTCATAATATGATATCATTGTTTTAAGCTAACCTGTGTCTTTGTTGATTTAGTGGCAAGGACCTAGGTCAGAACAACTGCGCCACGTTCAGGTTTGGACAGTCAATCTAAATACCTGCAGAACCCGTTACGCTGAACTTCGCCGCACCATCACCGAAAACATGCTGTGCTCCGGCTGGCTGGACGTGGGCGGCCGCGACCAGTGCCAGGGAGACTCCGGCGGCCCTCTCCTGCACAACAATGTCGTCGTCGGTGTCTGCTCTTGGGGAGAACGATGCGCCCTACCCCGTTACCCTGGAGTCAACGCTCGCGTGTCTCATTACACTTCTTGGATCCAATCCAACTCTTAAGCACAAGTTATCGAAGAGGTCGTTGAGATAAATCCATTATATTGAAATAAAGATGTTAACTTCATAATAAATAAATTAAATGAGTAAGCAAGTTACAGTTTGTATATATTGTTTTTTTATAACGCTATATTGTTCGATATTTTAGCAAAAAAGTGCCGAGTCCTCATCGTTTATTTTATGAGGACTTTTGCTCTGAAGACGCGAACTGGTAACCGCTAGATTCAAAGAAATGAGAAATTAGGGCAGGTACAGGCCGCACATGTCAGGATGGCCTATGTGCAGTTATGGACTACTAAAGCCAATACGATAAATAAGATATACAATGCTTGGTTTGGTTTGTTCAATTTGTTGTTTAATAAAATTTATATATTATATATTATATATTTTAATACGTCAAGCAAAAACTTGGGATCCGTTTTTAAAATACTGGCTGCGGACGGAGGAGTACCTATGAAATTACGCACGGTTATATTTGATATAGAGAAGGAGTACTATATACTAATACTTTTACCAAATAATGCATTCAACATAAAAGAAATATTTAATTACACTATTTAATTAATTCATTTATCGATTTGGGCTCAGTATTTCTGCCTCCCAAATCGATAAATGAATGTATGCTGCAACAGGCATCTGTCTCTTACACACAAAAAAGAAAGAATTTTTTCCATGTCTGCGAATATACTAAATACATGAAAGTGCTTTAAAATACTCGACTATTGAACATACCCCACTATGGTGTATGTTTTAATAATGGTATATCTATTTTTTTTTTATTTGGTAATAGAATAAACTTCGTATCGGTATGGGAAACCCCTAGTTCTAATGACGTTTCAACTGTCTTGCGCCTAATTGTTTTGGTTGAGTAGTACATATCATTCAATGTCTTACTACGAAAACATAACGTCAAAAATGTCAAATGTTTTTGTCATATTCATATTTCCCGCTACTGTTTTTAAATGCAATTATTAACTAATTAAACCTATTTTACCTTTAACGGATGTATTTAATATTAACTTGTAAATTCATACAGTTTAACCGAATTTGAGAAATATTCCTGCTACTTAAAAGACAATATCAAGTTTAGTTTTTGAGTTGAATTACGGTCGAATTTCGACCCTTGCAATGCGTGACCTGTCATTATAAAGCAGAAATATACCATAAATAAAAATATACTAATATATTATCAAGGAATAACATATGATGAAAACAGCAGCAAAGATTTATATTAGAGATATAATATAATAAAATATGATTATTTTCCGTAAACAGTTTAGTTTAATGTTGATATGTACCTATCATTGATTTTTATTAACGGTGACAGGCTGGGACGATAAAGTTGGTGAACATTTCTTTCAGACCTGACATGTCAGTATGATCGTGTCGCTTTTGGAGTACAAGAATAACAAGTTGCATGAATGAATACCATTCATTCATAAGCCATCCGAGGTACCACCGCCATACCTCCTTATTTCTGGCGTGAAGCGATTCTTGCATTTCGACAGAAGGGTGCGGTTGCCGGCACACTTTTGTATGAGGCGATCATCTTAGTGCTCGGTAGCATCTGTGATTAACTTTGGATGGAACCCGTGTTTTATATGGAATTGCTTACCTGTTAAATACCCGTGGGTGACAGTGACCAATTACCATCGGGTTGATTGCATGCTCGTTTGCTATTTCAATCGAATATGAAAAGTTTTTTTTCTAATACACACCGCAACTAAGGTAAATCTTGGTGACTACAGATGTTTATGATACACTGCAAAACGTATCGCCTTTTTTTTGTTTTCGAGGGGAGGAAACCTTCAAAAGGAACTCGACGCCGTGTGAGCAACGCAGGGTTATGTGGGGTTTTTACGGCACTAAAACCCCCCCGTAGGCCGTCCTCGGCGCTATACTCTTCATACCCCGGGACCTCCTAACGAACATAGCCGAAATCCTCTGAGCGTGCTGCCCCATCGGGCTCCTCCCAGATGGGCGGCTGGGCCTACCACCCAATCTAGTCTTTACGGCGGTATGCGACAACACATACCGCCGTCCTTCCCAAGATCGCCTGGCTGGACGGTTCAAGCTCCCACTCTAGCCGCCCGCAACCCCGGAAGCCCCTTTTAGTCACCTCTTACGACAGGCAGGGGATACGTAGCCCTATTCTGATACCGGAACTACAGGGACGAAAACGTACCGCCTATTTGCATCTGCTGCTATAAAGAAGCCTCAACGTCGATTCAATTACACTACAGGACTCCGAACCCGATCCCATTGCAGCGCGGTGAAAAAGGGGGAAGGTATTATCCTCGAATTTTTTTACCGCTGCATTAATAATAATAATAATAATACTTTATTGTCCAACAAGATTGTACATAATATAGACTTATGTATTACAATAACCACAAAGTGCAGTATACAGATAGTAACTAAATTATTCCTAAAATAACATAAGTATATTGAACTCTGGTACCCATTGTAAGATTTAACTTGTGTTATGGGTAACATTGGAAGACCTGTTCGTATAATGGAGTGAAAATAATTTGGTGTCAACATTGAAGGCAAATATATCACTCACCTTCGATTCACAGACGGCATAAAATAAATAAATCTACAATTCCTTAGAAATATTGTGTTTTGGCTAGAATTCTTAAAACATGCGATACAAATTCTTGAAATCTGGAGTAGCTTTTTCTTCTCAAAACACTTTTCTGCTTTCGTCTCGTCTGATACTGACTCAAAGTTCATAAATTCTTTATCTTCTTAAATAGATACTTTATATAGCAGGGTTTTCCGAGGCAAACCCTATTAAAATGTGTTAAGTATTATATTTAAAATGGAGTATATAATTTTGAAATACAGTAGCTATAAAGAGTACGTAACATATTGAAGGCAAACTCGGTATTATCTTAAGAATGCGTACCAATTCCGGTGACAATTTAGCTGTATTTAAACAAATGGATTAGAATGAAGCGATATGAAAAACGTAAATCAATTCTCGGAATAACACTCTGCCAGGGTGAGTAGGTTCATAAAGTTTAGGCAGCAATTTTGCTGTATCAAATTTAATTTAAAAAATAGCAGATTTTAAGTGGACAACATTTTTGTGGATTAATTTCAATTTTTTTCCTAAAAATCCAGCGTCGTATCTAAACAAAAAAATGCCATTGAAGAATGAAACCCAAGCCATTCGATCCGGTATTTTTTTCTAATTCTAATGAAACAAATAAGTCAAATTCGTATTCTTTCGAGATACAAGATCGCTTTCCGGCGTTATCTACGAAAACAAAACATGATCAAAGAAAAAGATATCTCGACACAAAAATATATGAATATCCCAACATATCTTACTAATATTATAACAGCGAAAGCTTTTGAGAATGTATGTATATGTATTGTTACTTTTAGCACAAAAACTGTTGGTCATATTTCGTTAAAGCACATGACCAACTTTTGTATGGCGCTCTGAACAGCTTCTCAAATCTAAATCTTACCTTTTTTGTTTTGGTATCTCAAATATAATAATTAAACAATTCCAAAGTTTAGGAACTAGGTTTTTTTGGCTAAAGATTATAGTTCATCTGCAACATTGTTACGTTTAGTTTATTCTAATACTAGCTGTTGCCCGCGACTTCGTCCGCGTTTCCGTTGTTTTTCGTAAAAAAAAGTAGCCTATGTCCTTCCTCACGGTTCAGTGGTTTTGATGTAACAGACAGATTAACTTTCGTATTTTAGTAGGGAAATATAATATGTCATATCTACAATACTGTTGAAAAATATCGCAATACGGAACCGCACAATATTATTGTTAATAGCTTTGCCCGCGACTCCGCCAGCGAGTAACTCCTTGTGTGTTATTGAGTTAATGTATTGGTAATATTGTTTAGATCACGTTCACATGAGGCTTAAGAACCTTTTTTATTTTTGTTTTCGAGGGGGAAACCTTCAAAAGGTACCCGACGCCGTGGGAGCGACGCAGAGTTATGTGGAATTTTTACCGCACTAAAACCCCCCCGGTGGCCGTCTTCGGTGCTATAAAGAGGACTCGGGCTCCTCCCAGATGGGCGGATGGGCCCACCACCCAATCTAGTCTTTACGGCGGTATGCGACCAAACGTATCGCCACCTTCCCGGTATCGCCTGGCTGGACGGTTCAAGCTCCCACTCTAGCCGCCCGCAACCCCGGAAGCCCCTTTTAGTCGCCTCTTACGACAGGCAGGGATACCGTAGCCCTATTCTGATCCTGCCGAAGGCTTAAGTACTTATATAACGAAAATACTTCAATGCAAAGCTTCCGGGTAAACTATGTTGAATGTTGATCCATCCGGCACGTGAACGTAAAGATTTTTGGAACTACTGACCCGGGAAAGAGCGACGTACAACTGACCATGCGAGAAACAACTGACACCGAGATCTACTCTAGCAACACGAAAAGTCTGCCCTTGAGCCTTATTAATTGTCATTGCATAACACACCGATACTGGGAATTGCGTTCTTTTAAATTGGAATGGAAAATTATTAGGTACTAAGGGAATTCTGGGAATAAAGACGGTTTCTCCTGCACCGCAACCTGTTAAAATTTGAGCCTCGATTATATTTTCATTTTTCATTTTTCATTTTTCATTTTTCATTTTTCATTTTTCATTTTTCTTTTTTCTTTTTTCTTTTTTCTTTTTTCTTTTTTCTTTTTTCTTTTTTCATTTTTCATTTTTCATTTTTCATTTTTCATTTTTCATTTTTCATTTTTCATTTTTCATTTTTATTTTTCATTTTTCATTTTTCATTTTTCATTTTTCATTTTTCATTTTTCATTTTTCATTTTTCATTTTTCATTTTTCATTTTTCATTTTTCATTTTTCATTTTTCATTTTTCATTTTTCATTTTTCATTTTCATTTTTCATTTTTCATTTTCATGTTCATTTTCGTACAGATAGATGACTGAGTTATAAACGTAAGAAGAAGAGTAGACAAATATAATCAGAAAGCTTTGAACTGCTAAGCTATCGGGAGTTACACGTGTTATTGTGAGTCAACCATAAAAGATAGACATATGCTGTCGTAGGATATTTTTTAGATAATTTTAAGGAAAATATTTCCCTCATACATGATTTCTGTGTAGCTTTAACCATTAAGGTTGCACACGCGACAGAAGCTTAAAAAAGTAACTTCTCCCGTTTTCCCAACATTTCCCTTTACTGCTCTGCTCCTATTGATTGTAGCGGGATGAAAAGTATACTATAACCAGCCCAGGAGTATAAAGAATAATCGTACCAAGTTTCGTTAAAATCCACTGAGTAGTTTTTGTTTCTATAACGGTTATACAGACAGACAGACAGACAGACAGACAGACAGACAGACAGACAGACAGACAGACAGACAGACAGACAGACAGACAAAAATTTTACTGATTGCATTTTTGGCATCAGTATCGATCCCTAATCACGCCCTGATAGTTATTTTGGAAAAATATTTCATGTACAGAATTGACCTCTCTACAACTTTATTATAAGTATAGATATAAACGTGGAAAATACTATTTTTATTCTATTACTATTTTTATAAATACGATTTTATGTAATATTACAATTAAATCAAATAATTCTTATATCCGAATATAACATGCAAATATTTATTCACTTTTTGTTTCATGATAGAAACAAAATGATTATCGACAATAGGAAGAAGAGTCTCAATAAACCGGCCGCAAATAAATTATATTTATGCACTTAAACGTTTCTGCCTTACACATAAAGTAAAATAAACTGTATTTTATGTATATACTTTAGATTAATTATCTTTAGACTCTACGTGTACACCTCCATCGATAACCAGGCACAAATTGGCCATGTCCCGTGTGCCGTGGCACACAGATAGTCCTGCATTTTAGATACACCTGGATTAACACATGGGTTGGTAACTGAAGTGGGCGGAACCGCAGGAATATTCTAGTCTATTTTATTAATATGTTTTTTACACCATAAAAGAACAGTAAAATTGATGGGAAATAAAAAAAAAATAGAAAATAAATTTGTACAATACTAACTGCTACCTATGTGGTATTCACATCTAAAGATAATACGCGCGAATGTCACTGGTACCCGACCGTCTATCGACCGATTCCGATACTACTTAATATGAAAGTTTCTCGCAACTAGATCTAAAACAGTGTTTTTCAAAGTGTGAGCGTTTCGTTGGAAAGCCTATAAGGCGAACGCGGGGCGTCATGAAACCTCAATGAAAAATCAGTATAAAGTTATGGACCATAAAATCTTTTTTAATTTTTGATATTTGTCATCATATCAGCTACATATAACTAATTTTAACTAACCATAGTACATGACTATGGTTCGTTGAAATCATATAATCTACCTAGTCAGTTTAACAATAGAGTCATGTAATATACAGGCAGGGCAATGAAGGTTTAACCGGCCACCACGACCGGCGATCACAAATCGGATGGACGGATTGTATGATATTTCACCATTTTGCCGTTGTAACTTTGTATAAATCCACCAATTGAAAGCAATTACTATGTTAATAGTTATTTGGATTTCTGCTTATAGTAACGACGTAGTTCACCGACTATCTTTTATTTTTTATTTAAAAAAATAAAGTGGTACTTTTTGGTTACAGTTTGGACTAATTATCACGGACTTTAAATTGTTGTTAAAGCTAAACCCATGTTATTTGGACAATAGCTTCATTTTCTTTCAAGAACAACCATAACGAGAAATATTTATTTATTTCATCCCAATCATATTTTAATATTTCATCCCAAAAAGATTCTATATTTTGTATTAAAGTCACCACTATACACTCGTATATTGAACCAGTTACTGATCATAAAAATAATTAATAAACAATTTGTTTGTTGTGATTTTTTTGGTAACATAATAAAATATGATCTAAAAACAACAACGTGAAGAAGGGGTTTAACAAACAGAAAATATTGCAAATTAAGAGGATATTGCGCAATCGAAAAGATTGAAAAACATTGACCGGTTTACTCACTGGTCTAAACCGTAGCCTATAAGCCTCTTAACAACAGAATGACTAAGGCCTTATCTTTGTTGCTTCTATACTGTAAGAAGCTAATCATTGATTTAATAACTAAATTTATTGTTATTGTAAATCCACTGATTGTGTCGTTGTCTATTTCATATAAAAAGGTTGTGAATGACAATAGCACAATTACAGTTGATCCAAATCTAAAGATGAAGACATTAGTGTTGTTGGCTCTAAGCTTGGCTGCAGTCACAGGTAACAAATAAACTTGCATAATAGTTACAAAAAAAAATACTCCTTATGAGCCTCTGTTTTTGAGAAGTAGATTATTTGTTTTTTTTTGCTATTTTAAAAGTTCAATGTTTGCAATGGCTAATTTTATGTGGTTATTTTAAAATTGTTTATTATTAATGTTCAAATTTTATGATTACTATCACCAACTCTATTAACATACTAGTTGTGTTACATCAGCATTTTGACAATCACGCACTGTTTCAGCCGTGCCAAAGAACCCCCAAAGGATTGTCGGTGGATCTGTGACCACCATCGGGCAGTATCCCTTCAGTGCAGCTCTCCTGTTCTCATGGACTGGATCCAACCACAGGCAATCGTGCGGCGGTTCCATCATTAATAACAGATCCATCTTATCAGCTGTCCATTGCACTATGTAAGTCAAAACTGTTACAAATATATAGTCGGATTTTTTGTTTTGAATGCACCGGCTATAAAATTAATCATTTTTCCACTTGTAGTATATTAAAAATATGTTTGCCTTATAACGGCATTTTTTTATCATAGTGTTATTTATAGCCATCATAGTGTTCTTCAAAAGATAGTAGTTAATTATTACAGAAAACAGTAGGTTTACCTAACTTATGGTAAAAATAATCATTTTTACTAAGGTTTAGTATGTAAGTTGACAATCAAAATTGAAGTTGTTTTCTTTTAATTTCAGCGATGATCCAGTAAGCAGATGGCGTATTCGCGTAGGTTCTACCAACGCCAACAATGGGGGTTCTGTTCACAACGTCAATGTTATGATCATTCATCCCCAATTCAACAGATCCAACTTAGACAATGATGTAGTTATTCTCCGTACCAATAGCAATTTCAGATTTGGCACCAACGTCCGCGCCGGTAGTATCGCCGGTCCCAATTACCACCTCGCCGACAACCAAGTTGTCTGGGCTATTGGATGGGGCGCTACTTCTGTAAGTTATTATGACGTACTTGTGAATTTGGTTTTCATAATGTGCTAACATTGTTTTAAGCTAACCTGTCTCTTTTTCGTTTTAGTGGCAAGGACCTGGGTCAGAACAACTGCGCCACGTTCAGGTTTGGACAGTGAATCTAAATACCTGCCGAAACCGTTACGCTGAACTTCGCCGCACCATCACCGACAATATGCTGTGCTCCGGCTGGCTGGACGTGGGTGGCCGCGACCAGTGCCAGGGAGACTCCGGCGGTCCTCTCCTGCACAACAACGTCATCGTAGGTGTCTGCTCTTTTGGAGAACAATGCGCCCTCGCCCGTTATCCTGGAGTCAACGCTCTCGTGTCTCGTTACACTTCTTGGATCCAATCCAACTCTTAAGCACAAGTTGTTGAAAAGGTCATTGAGATAAATCCATTATATTGAAATAAAATATGTTAACTTCATAATAAATAAATTAAACGAGTAAGCAAGTTACAGTTTGTTTATATTTTTTTTTTATAACTCCATATTATTCGACATTTTGGCAAAAAAGTAACGAGTGCTCATCGTTTAAGAGGACTTTTGTTCTGAAGACGCGAACTGGTAACCGCTCGATTAAAAGAAATGATGAATTAGGGCAGGGACAGGCTGCACATGTAGGATAGCCTATCTGCAGCTCTGGACTACTAAAGCCAGTACGATAAATAAGATATACAATTCATGGTTTGGCTTTTTGTTTAAATTTGTTATTTAATAAAATTAATCTATATTTAAGCAAAACTTGAGATCCGTTTTTAACATACTTGCCCCGGACGGAGGAATACTATGAAATTACGCATGGTTAAAGATATAATATATTAATTATTATACAATTTGTTTATTTTGATTTTTATTAACGGTGACGGGCTGGGACGATAAAGTTGGTGAACATTTCTGTCAGACCTGACATGTCAGTATGAACGTGTCGCTTTTGGAATACATGAATAACAAGTTGCATGAATGAATATCATTCATTCATAAGCCATCCGAGATACCACCGCCATACCTACTTATTTCTGGCGTGAAGCGATTCTTGCATTTTTACAGAAGGTTGCCGGCACACTTTTGTATGAGTCGATCATCTTAGTGCTCGGTAGCATCTGTGATTAACTTCGATTGGAACCCATGTTATATGGAATTGCTTACCTGTTAAATACCCGTGGGTGACGGTGACCATTTACCATCGGGTTGATTACATGCTCGTTTGCCACTTCAATCGAATAAACAAAAGGTTTTTTCTAATAGGTACACACCGCAATTAGCGTGCATCTGGGTGACTACAGGAGATGTTTAAAATACACTGCAAAACGTACCTTCGTACTTCAACACCGATCCAATTGAAGCGCGGTGAGCCAGGGGGTCATGTTATTCTCGAAATTGTTGAGCGCTGCATTGGAAGACCTGTTTGTTCTATTTAATGGAGTGAAAAGAATTTTAACATTGAAGGCAAATATATCACTCACATTCTTCACACTCGATTCACAGACGGCATAGTCCTCACGGCAGAGTTGTAGGAGCGTATTAACACCATGTTCAGTGATCTCTCATGTACATCTCAACGCGTTGGTCTTAAGATAAACATGGATAGGACGAAGATCATGGTTAACATTCACCCATACCAGTACAAAGTTACTGAATACAGCTTACTAGCTGTAAGTCAATACAGCTTACTAGCTGTATTGGCAATATCCGAGCTACATCGATAGTGGGACAGGTTGGGTATAAGATGGGTCTAATGGAGACTACGTCTGGGTAATAGGAATGACGGCCCTCCGACTAGGTGGACTGATGATCTGCAGAAGACAGCGGTAAAAGCTGGCTTCAAACGGCTCAAGTCGATAAGGTGCAGATGCAGGAAGGTCTTTGTCTAGTAGTGGACTTTGAAGTGCCGATGGACAGATGGATAGGTCGTAGAGTAACGTTGCCAGTTTACTCCCGCACTTTAGAACTTCTAATTTGTTTGAAGTTAAATACAGATATCCATAATCCGCAGAGACGACTAAACATTAGGCATTTAGTCTGCCTAATGTTTAGTCGTCGTTTGCTTTTCGAACATGAAATTTTCTTTACTAACGTTATTTTTAGCCAATCGGTTTAAAAAAAACAAAGGTAACTAATTGAAGTAGCAAAAGAGCATGCTGTCCGTCTGATGATAAATGGTCACTGCCGCCAATGAACGTCAGTAAAGAACGTCACATAGAAATAGTATATTTCTATCCCAAAATCAATCCCAGATGCGTTGCTACTCCCTAGGACTAACATGGTCGCCTCATATAATGGCAACTTTATAAATATAATTTGCTGGCAACCACACTTTTTCCTCGAAACACAATACTGCTTCACGCTAGAAATAGGTGTGGCGGTGGTACCTCACCGGTCGAACTTCATTAGTTCTACCACCTCGTAGAATATTACATGGATATTCGCTAATTATAAATAAATAAAAAAAAAACTTAAATTAAACGAAGTGAAAGTAAATTTTAACAAGTTACATTTGAGATTTTCAATTTATATCGTCTACTTGTTAATTGAAATAGCAAAATAAATGTTACATAATCTTGATTTTTTTTTGGGTATATCAAACATTGGCCACAACCGTCTGCAACACACCTACCTGTTAATATGCTATAATAACAAAATTTATTTCTCGAAGAAGATTGAAGAATGAAGCGAATATATTAAAGAAGAAAGAATTGAATTAAATTGATTGATTGAAGAGAATTGATATAAAAATTCTGACATGAAAAATTTTAATGACTTTCATATTATTTGACTTCATAAGCCCGTAGCTGTTATTAAAAAATAAGTATATTTAACAGAAACAAAACAAAAATCTGTAAATGCAATTGGAAAAGACTAGGTGCTATGGAAATAAGTAACTTCGTTGAACGGAAGTGGTAGTAAAAACCTGTAAACAGAATATGAAAAGACTAGGTGGAATCTGTACCGTCCCTGTAGTTCCGGAATCAGAATAGGGCTACGGCATCCCCTGCCTGTCGTAAGAGGCGACTAAAAGGGGCTTCCGGGGTTGCAGGTGGCTAGAGTGGGAGTTCGAACCGTTCCGTCAGGCGATCCCGGGAAGGAAGGCGGTATATGTGGTCGCATACCGTCGTAAAGACAAGACTGAGCGGTGGGCCCAGCCACCCATCTGGGAGGAGCCCGATGGGGCAACGCGCTCAGAGGATTCCGGTTGCGGTCGGACCGAGTACCCGGAGTCCTCCCTTATAGCGCCGAGGACGGCCACCGGGGGGGTTTTAGTGCGGTAAAAATCCCACATAATCCTGCGTCACTTCCACGGCGTCGGGTACCTTTTGAAGGTTTCCCCCTCGAGAACAAAAAAAAAGGTGGAATCTATACAGCTTAGTCGAAAACACATCTAAAGAACTAAGCATAAAAGTCGTTAGTATCACCCCATCTCCCAACCACGTCCTGTATAAATTAACATCTAGGTCGTTTAACAGTTACAGTGTTTTTCAAAGTGTGCTTGGCGTCCCCTGAAGGGAATATAAGGCGAACTCTGTGCATAACCTCAGCAATGAATAATTGGCCAAGACGAACTCGTACAGTCGTACTCGTACAGAAAGTTTGTGCCACCAAATGTTACACTTTTATACTTTTCTGTATTTGCTTTAGACTTGCGTTTGAAAACTAGGTATCTATCTTAGGCTTCCTGTATCGGGTATGTGTTAGTTTAAGATAATTCGTTAAAGCAAAAAAACACTCACGTTTGACTAATCAGTGCATAGCCTAAGTCGCTAAAGTTAGAACTTTGAAATATTAGCAATAACTTCTTTTATTATGTAGACACTGATAGTAAAAAAAATATTTTTATATACCAACGCTAAGCGGGCTAGTCTGCGCGATAGAGGTTGCAAACAAGATTTAGTTGATTATACACCTACCTATATTTAAGAGATTACTAATTATAATAATAATAATACATTTTGTATGAACCATATTTTGGTAATATAATAAAATACAAGTTAGAAACAAGAAGAGTTTAACATACTAAGACGGTGCTGTGCCAACAAAGATGTTGAAAAACGCTGACCCCACACTGCGGGAGTACATGCCTCTAAACATCGGATAAACTAATTCCTTATCTTTATTATTTCTAAACTTCTAGGTAGCTTATCATTAATTTGTTTATAAAATGTATAGTTATCGCAAATCCACCGATTAAGTAGTTATAGATTTCATATATATAGGTTGTGCAAGGCAATAGGATAGCGACGGTTGGTCTAAATCTGAAAATGAAGAAATTGTTGCTATTGGCTCTAGGTTTGGCGGTAGTCACAGGTAACTCCTATAATTTACATTTATTTACCTTTTTTATATTGACATACTATCGTCAATAAGCTGTTTAATATAGATATAGTGTTATATTATTAAATTAATGTTAACAAAATGTTTCAGCCGTGCCAAGAAACCCCCAAAGGATTGTTGGTGGATCTGTGACCACCATCGGGCAGTATCCCTTCGGTGCAGCTCTCTTGTTCTCATGGGTTGGATCTAACCACAGGCAATCGTGTGGCGGCGCCATCATAAACAACAGATCTATCTTATCAGCTGCCCACTGTTTTATGTAAGTGAATTCAAGTACTAAATATAGCCAAGGCCAGAACAGTTACACACACATATGTATATTTTTATCTGACTGAAGTAGAAAACGAGCATGCAGCTCTTCTGACGGTAAGTGGTTACTGCCGCTCATGGACATTTGTAATCAATTTCATAAAGAACATGATTTTATCTGAAAACAATCACAGATGCGTTGCCACTCCCGAGGACTATAATGATCGACTCATATAAAAGTGTGCCGACGCAAGAAATGCTTTACGCTAGAAATCGATGTGGCGGTGGTATTTCTACTGGTATACTAGTTCTACCACCTTCAAATAATTCTTTTTTACTGAAAAGTCACTTAGTGTTTGTCTTCGTGGTTCAATATATTGGTGACTGTTGGCAAAAAAAATATGTACCTAAAGAATTTTGACGTAAAGATGTCGCAGGTTTTACTAGGATATATATTTTTTTAATTTATAATAGCTTTGTTTCCATTGCCGTGGTTTTGGAAAACCAGTAGTTAAATATGGATCCTACAGAAAACGTTGCACTTGTCCTTCCTTGGGTGAATATAAATATGACCCACAAAGCATTTCACTTATGAATGTAAAGTGATCATTTATATTGAACATGTTTTTCTGTTTCAGCGGTGATCCAGTTAACAGGTGGGCCATTCGCGTGGGTTCTTCCTTTGCCAACAGTGGAGGCGCTGTTTACAACACCAATGTTATTGTGATTCATCCTGCTTACAATACAAACACATTGGACAATGATATAGCTATTCTCCGTACCGGTAGTAACTTCGTATTTGGCGCCAACGTCCGCGCTGGTAGCATCGCCGGTTCCAACTACAACCTTGCCGACAACCAAGCTGTCTGGGCTATTGGATGGGGCGCTGTTTCTGTAAGTTATTACGACATAATTGTACTTTTAGTTTACATATTTCTGTACTTTATTATGGCGTACTTTCGTTTCGATTTTACGTATCACATATTATGCTTACATTATTTTAAGCTTTGTATCTTTTTCGTTTCAGTGGCAAGGAGCTGCATCGGAACAACTACGTCATGTTCAGATTTGGACTGTCAATCAAGCCGTCTGTAGAACCCGTTACTCTGAACTTCACCGCACCATTACGGACAACATGCTGTGTTCTGGCTGGTTGGACGTGGGTGGCCGCGACCAGTGTCAAGGAGACTCCGGCGGTCCTCTCCTCCACAACAGCGTCATAGTCGGTGTCTGCTCTTGGGGAGAACAATGCGCTCTCGCCCGTTACCCTGGTGTCAATGCTCGTGTATCTCGTTACACTTCTTGGATTCAATCCAATTCTTAAGTACAAGTTATTGGAGAAGTCATAAAGATAAATTGTTCAAATAAATTAAAACAAATAATCCGATCAATACCTTTAAAATCTATATGTACCTTTTTGTATAAAAACCGAAACTTCGTCACAATTTTCTGTAAGTCTATATTGTAAAACCTCATCTTGGCAAAAGGAATACAGAGTATATCTCCATCAAGACGAAACCGTTGGAAATCGACGGACTTAAAGCGATTAGGTCAGGTAGCATGTTAGGGGTGGTCTTTCTACAGCTCTGGAGTATTAAAAGCTGATGGATAAATAAATATAAAATGCTTTGTATTATTATTTGTACGATTATCGTGGTTGCACTTATTTCGACTTTTATCAAATTGTGACATTGTGGTTTAGTTTAAGATTTAGATATAAATGCTGGGAAACTACTAATATTTGTACAATTATCATTATTATACACTTAGTCCGACTATAATCAAATTTTGATTTAGTAAGATTAAACAACCTGTATCGTACGTACTTCTTAAAACCCGAATTCAAAAAGGTATTATTGAAATGGTAAGTGATCACTTTCGTCCATGGACATGATATGGGCGCCTCATAAAATAGTGAGCCTGCAATCATACCCCTTCAACGAAACGCAAGATCTGCTTCGGGAGAGAAATAGTTGTGGCGGTGGTATGTCTCAGGTTTGTCCATATTCTTTCTATCATCTTACAAATATGCACGTATACCGAACTGAAAGACGTTATTTGTCGTAAAGTTTCATTAAACATAGTTTGTTTTGTCGAAAAATATGAACTCAAGTGTCAAGTGTAGCTTCAGATATCGATTCAGAGGTACATCGCTGGGGATAAACCTCCCTGATGGGGTTTATAGCTTATAGTTCTTGTGTTTAGTATGCTTGTTCTTAACTGCAGTAGATGTTGATGCTTCACAGGGGCGAAAAAGGTCCATCTCCTAAATTTTGCTATTTTGTCATGTATTACGACATCTGGCAAAAAGAAGTGATTCCACTTAAGACCAATACCAAACTGCATTAAGAATGCATTAATAAGCATGCAAAACTGCGTTAATGCGTCTGTTAGTTTTCTATAAAATCATTATTTCTTGAGTTATTCATGGTCAAAGTGAAAACGGACTATTTTGTTGTAATCAATGATTAGATCAAATCAGATAAAATCGTGCGGAGGTCGTTAAAAACAGAAGTTAAAGCTGAATAAATTTTCAAAAAAAATTATAGTCACATGATAAAAAAAATTTTGAAGATCCACAGATCATCTTAAAGCCAGGCAAGAATTTAGAAAACAAATGTCGTTGGTTTCCAGGGAATTACCTGAAAACCGGCCACGCAAAAAATATAATGCAGATCTGAAAACTACTTAGAGGCCTACTCCCCTTTATTACAAAATGTACACAAACGATAAACAAAGGTTTGACTCAATTTCTTATTACAAACGATGGTTTTTCGTTTAGATCTGGTTTTACGTACAATAATTAAACCCGCTCGTTGCCTAGTATAACACATTTTAGTCTGCAGTTTAAGCCGATTGAGGAATTAAATTAGGTGTCAATGAAAAAATCGTATAGTTTCAAATTTGGCTTTTTTCTTGCATAAATTTTATTGTTGAATTTAAATAATATATTGGAAATAGATGTAAGGTATTTGGATGTAGAAGACATGGAAGAGATGGACTTATTGGAAACATTCTGGCAATTACAAGTAACCCATTTGAGGAATCTTTGTTTTTTTTTCATGTTCCAAACTTGGCACGCATATGTACAAGTCAAAGTTTGGTACAGTTTGAAAATCTAAAAGTATTTCGAGTGATAAAGGACATGGTCAATTTTTGTAGGGATGTTTGCATAGTTATCGAATTTATTGTACACGCATAATTGTTAGTGTTTTAGATTTCTGAACGTTGGCGAATTCGATTGCTATAAGTAAAAAAACTCGTACAACTTATTACGACGATAGAATAAATGTAAACAGTTTTCTTGAACCTTTTGTTATATTGCTAGCAAAAGCAGAACCATTAAGACATGGACGTTTATGTAGTTTATTACTGAAGCTTTGTCAAAGACGTTAATACGTTCCGTTTCATGATTTTTAAGGGCTACATATAAAAGAGGTATATTAACGTACTTTACATTACGTATGCATGGTGAGGAACGTTCAATAATATTATTTTGATTTCTATTAGTCCATCATGGCGGCAGTCGATAAACAATACCTACGTTGAATTACTTATTATTTTGAAATATGGGCTGACAAGTGACAAGTTTTAAACCTTAAAACTGGGTCTAACAAGTTTTTTGTAATAAGACCGCCTAAGTCTACAATTTGCTTATTTAGCACCACATAATGGCAAACAAGTAAGAGAAGTGATAGCCTAATGGTAAGAGCAGTGATAGCCTAATGGTTGAAACTTGCCCTCTCGATCAGGAGGTCCGAGGTTCAAACCCAGGCACGCACCAATGATTTATGTGCGTATTAGAAATTAATTATCACTGCTTTTCGGTGAAGGAAAACATCGTGAGGAAACTTACACACCCGAGAGTTATAAATAAAAAAAAAAAGTTCTCGGAGGTGTGTGAAGTCCACCAATTCGCACTTGGCCAGCGCGGTGGTCTATGGCCTAAACTCTCTCATTCTGGGAGAAGATTCGTGCCCATTAGTGGGACAATAATGGGTTGATGCGATGAATGGCAAACAAGAGGAAGTCTTCTCAACTATCATTGTTTTAGTCTTGCTTCAAAAGTCGTTTCTATTTAGGCAACAAACTAAAATACATTAAGTAGGTAGGTCATATGAAAATTATAAATAACAAAAGATATGTATCTATTGTACATATCTTTTGTTATTTATAATGTAGCTATAATTTTTTTTACTATTTTATGTTGTACTAGCTGTTGCCCGCGACTTCGTCCGCGTTTCCGTTGTTTTTCGTAAAAAAAAGTAGCCTATGTCCTTCCTCACGGTTCAGTGGTTTTGATGTAACAGACAGATTAACTTTCGTATTTTAGTAGGGAAATATAATATGTCATATCTACAATACTGTTGAAAAATATCGCAATACGGAACCGCACAATATTATTGTTAATAGCTTTGCCCGCGACTCCGCCAGCGAGTAACTCCTTGTGTGTTATTGAGTTAATGTATTGGTAATATTGTTTAGATCACGTTCACATGAGGCTTAAGAATCTTTTTTATTTTTGTTTTCGAGGGGGAAACCTTCAAAAGGTACCCGACGCCGTGGGAGCGACGCAGAGTTATGTGGAATTTTTACCGCACTAAAACCCCCCCGGTGGCCGTCTTCGGTGCTATAAAGAGGACTCGGGCTCCTCCCAGATGGGCGGATGGGCCCACCACCCAATCTAGTCTTTACGGCGGTATGCGACCACACATATCGCCACCTTCCCGGTATCGCCTGGCTGGACGGTTCAAGCTCCCACTCTAGCCGCCCGCAACCCCGGAAGCCCCTTTTAGTCGCCTCTTACGACAGGCAGGGATACCGTAGCCCTATTCTGATCCTGCCGAAGGCTTAAGTACTTATATAACGAAAATACTTCAATGCAAAGCTTCCGGGTAAACTATGTTGAATGTTGATCCATCCGGCACGTGAACGTAAAGATTTTTGGAACTACTGACCCGGGAAAGAGCGACGTACAACTGACCATGCGAGAAACAACTGACACCGAGATCTACTCCAGCAACACGAAAAGTCTGCCCTTGAGCCTTATTAATTGTCATTGCATAACACACCGATACTGGGAATTGCGTTCTTTTAAATTGGAATGGAAAATTATTAGACGTGTTATTGTGAGTTATATAATTTTAAGGAGAACATTTTCGTCATACATGATTTCTGTGTAGCTTTAACGGTGCACTGCCTACTCGTTCCCAATTCCAGCTTTTAATGTCATTTTCATTTTTTCATTTTTCACTTTTCACTTTTCACTTTTCACTCTTCACTCTTCACTCTTCACTCTTCACTCTTCACTCTTCACTCTTCACTCTTCACTCTTCACTCTTCACTCTTCACTCTTCACTCTTCACTCTTCACTCTTCACTCTTCACTCTTCACTCTTCACTCTTCACTCTTCACTCTTCACTCTTCACTCTTCACTCTTCACTCTTCACTCTTCACTCTTCACTCTTCACTCTTCACTCTTCACTCTTCACTCTTCACTCTTCACTCTTCACTCTTCACTCTTCACTCTTCACTCTTCACTCTTCACTCTTCACTCTTCACTCTTCACTCTTCACTCTTCACTCTTCACTCTTCACTCTTCACTCTTCACTCTTCACTCTTCACTCTTCACTCTTCACTCTTCACTCTTCACTCTTCACTCTTCACTCTTCACTCTTCACTCTTCACTCTTCACTCTTCACTCTTCACTCTTCACTCTTCACTCTTCACTCTTCACTCTTCACTCTTCACTCTTCACTCTTCACTCTTCACTCTTCACTCTTCACTCTTCACTCTTCACTCTTCACTCTTCACTCTTCACTCTTCACTCTTCACTCTTCACTCTTCACTCTGCACTCTTCACTCTTCACTCTTCACTCTTCACTCTTCACTCTTCACTCTTCACTCTTCACTCTTCACTCTTCACTCTTCACTCTTCACTCTTCACTCTTCACTCTTCACTGTTCACTGTTCACTGTTCACTGTTCACTGTTCATTTTTCATTTTTCATTTTTCATTTTCTTTTTCATTTTTCATTTTTCATTTTTCTTTTTTCGTTTTTCATTTTTCATTTTTCGTTTTTCATTTTTCATTTTTCATTTTTCATTTTTCATTTTTCATTTTTCATTTTTCATTTTTCATTTTTAAAAGTTTCATTTTTCATTTTTCATTTTTCATTTTTCATTTTTCATGTTTCAATTTTCGTTTTTCAATTTTCATTTTTGATTTTTTTAATTTTTAATTTTTAATTTTTAATTTTTAATTTTTAATTTTTAATTTTTAATTTTTCATTTTTCATTTTTCATTTTTCATTTTTCATTTTTCATTTTTCATTTTTCATTTTTCTATTTTCATTTTTCATTTTTCATTTTTCATATTTCATTTTTCATTTTTCATTTTTCATTTTTCATTTTTCATTTTTCATTTTTCATTTTTCATTTTTCATTTTTCATTTTTCATTTTTCATTTTTCATTTTTCATTTTTCATTTTTCATTTTTCATTTTTCATTTTTCATTTTTCATTTTTCATTTTTCATTTTTCATTTTTCATTTTTCATTTTTCATTTTTCATTTTTCATTTTTCATTTTTCATTTTTCATTTTCATTTTTCATTTTTCATTTATCTTTTTTCATTTTTCATTTTTCATTTTCATTTTTCATTTTTCATTTTTCATTTTTCATTTTTCATTTTTCATTTTTCATTTTTCATTTTTCATTTTTCATTTTTCATTTTTCATTTTTCATTTTTCATTTTTCATTTTCGTACAGATAGATGACTGAGTTATAAACGTAAGAGTAGACAAATATAATCAGAAAGCTTTGAACTGCTAAGCTATCGGGAGTTACACGTGTTATTGTGAGTCAACCATAAAAGATAGACATATGCTGTCGTAGGATATTTTTTAGATAATTTTAAGGAAAATATTTCCCTCATACATGATTTCTGTGTAGCTTTAACCATTAAGGTTGCACACGCGACAGAAGCTTGAAAAAGTAACTTCTCCCGTTTTCCCAACATTTCCCTTTACTGCTCTGCTCCTATTGATTGTAGCGGGATGAAAAGTATACTATAACCAGCCCAGGAGTATAAAGAATAATCGTACCAAGTTTCGTTAAAATCCACTGAGTAGTTTTTGTTTCTATAACGGTTATACAGACAGACAGACAGACAGACAGACAGACAGACAGACAGACAGACAGACAGACAGACAGACAGACAGACAGACAGACAGACAGACAGACAAAAAATTTACTGATTGCATTTTTGGCATCAGTATCGATCCCTAATCACGCCCTGATAGTTATTTTGGAAAAATATTTCATGTACAGAATTGACCTCTCTACAACTTTATTATAAGTATAGATGTGTGTTGCATTTGGAAATAAAGTTTTCTTTCTTTCTTTCTTTCTATTGTAAGTGAACGGGATGTATTGTAATAAATTTTGTGAGATTTTTATTATACACATTATATGAATATGAATTATGTTTTTGAATTAAACGTCCACATTTTGCTAATTGTAAATACAACAAATAAAGAATATCGAAAACTGTTTTTTACGGTATGATCTTAGGTACATACTCGATACCATTCAACCCAATTTTACGAATTAACCAAAATATGTTGATGTCAATCATCCTATGTAAAATTTTTTGTAATTTTTTAACCCGTAACATTTAGTAAGATGCAACTAAGTGAAACAGAAATGTAAGAAAAAATGTATAAACACTATTATAATTTACGAAAATTAATTATTATTATTATTATCATTAATAATTACGAACACTATTTTAATTTTCATGGCGACCGATGCTGAAATCCGCAAGTGCCAGAAATATGGAGATATAAATAAAGATTACTTATTTCTGGCATTCGGCGTGGAAGCCATGGGACCATAGTGATTTTTAAGGATCTGTCCAAACGTTTGATAGAGTCAACAAATGATCAGAAAACTGGCACATACCTCGGTCAACAAATTAGCCTTGTTAATCTACGAGGTAATGTTGCCGGCATTCTGGGAACTCATCCTAGGGAAAATAATTTGGATGCAGTTGTTTTTTAATTTCATTTGGCAATTTGTTTCTTTTTAAATTTAAGTTAATATTTTGTATATAAATATAATTATGAAATTTAATTTTGATTATTTAATATTTTGTAATAATCAAATTAAGAAAGAATTACATTATACTTAAAAAAAATACGAACATAATTTTAAATTTACTGTGATTAGTAAAACATTATGGACTTTGTCTTAAATAAATGATTATTAATATTATTATTACTATTTTAATAAGACTAGGTACCTCATATTACTCCGTACGATTTCGTCGAAAACACACGTTTCAAAATTCTCGTGAATGTCCCCGCCCATCTCCCGTGCGCGTAAGACACTACTTAACATATTTGTATGTACGTCTTTCATACCTAGATCCCGACCAGTGTTTTCCAAAGTGTGGGTAGGATCCCTCAGACAATAGATAATAAATATCAACGTTGTCGCGTTATCTCAATATTTGGCAAAGCGTGAGTCTAATTTGTACATGGAAAATTTCACCATATATTTTACTTTTTTTGTATTTGTTATCATAGCAGTATACATACATTCTATGATCAAACTAAGTATTCATTTGTTACGGTTCTATATACTAACTGAAAAACATTGAAAAATTGCTGTTTCTAGTTTGGGAATCCCCTTTATTTTTAGAATTTATAGTTAAAGCAGAAATAGTAACACACTATACAAATTAAGCGTCTATCTGCTACAAGAACAGAGTCTTCTACCAAACGGGTACACAATGGAGGTTTTAGTAATAGGCTTAGTAATAGTAATACAAATTTCATCGAATGAAGTACATACAAAATAAATGCTCGAATAAACTATACCTACATGTCTAACAGCCGATTTTTTATGATACAATAATAATAACCGTTTTAATTTTTTTAACTATTTTCATTTCCATTGATCTACCCCGTATATGACTGATCATAAGGGTTGAAGTTACGATACCTAAAAATTAATCTGATAACCTAAGTTGAATCTGAAGATGTAGCGGTAAAATATTTTAATTTAAAGAACGAATATGGCATTTTCCTTTTTAAGTAGTAAATGTTACACACATAATGTTCTTTTAACAATAACAACATAAGACTAAAAATATATTTTTATCAAGATGAAAAGGGGTTCCGGAAAATTTTACATACGACGAGAATTTCGCGCTGTAAAAAAGATTGAAAAACACTGATTTACTACGGGGGGCATGTAAGCCTTTTAATATCAGAGTTATTTCGTTTTTATCTTTGTTACTTCTAAACTTCAAAACAGCTTATCATTAATTTATTAACATAATTTATTGTAACAGTAAATCCACTGATTAAGTCGTTGTCTATTTCGTATATATAGCTTGTGTATGGCGATGGCCCATATAGTTGGTCCACATCTGAAAATGAAGACGTTGCTATTGTTGGCTCTAGGCTTTGCTGCAGTCACAGGTAATACTTAAAACTTGTATTTTAGTTTTAAAATAATAAATAATATTTTTATTAGTACATGAGGCGACCATGTTTGTCCTCGGGAGTAGCAGCGCGTTTGTGTTTGACTTTAGATAGAACCCCTGTTCTGTATAAAAATTCTTAAATAGATATTCAAGGACAGCAGCAACCACATGCTATCATGTGGACAGTATGCTCGTTTGCTAAAACCTAATAATTTTAAAGTTAACCAAGATTGGATCAAGAAATTTCATATTCAAGCAGAAATTATCAGTGTCATTAAAAAGGGATATTTTACTTTATTTAGTGTTTATAACATGTTCATAACAAAATATGTTTTAATAAATACATCTACATATATTCGACGCATCTAACTGATGAGATCCTACGACGGATAAAAAATATATTATATGTATATCCTTAAGTCTGAGGGTCCTGGTCACTATTTGTCACCTCTGGTCTCCTGGTCACCTGGTCTCTCTTTAAATTATATTTTTCCAACGAATTCTTCTTTCAACTGTGTGCAGAACATGCGTGTGTACGAATATAATCAGACCAATGCATTGGATTGCGCTTTCAGTGCTTCTTGCCCTGTATTCCGGTCACCAGAAGTTTCTATCATCTGCTCTTTAACATAGGAGCGGTGGGCCCAGCCGCCCATCTGGGAGGAGCCCGATGGGGCAACGCGCTCGGAGGATTCCGGTTGAAGTCGTTTCGAGATCCCGAAGTCCTCCTTTTCAGCGCCAAGGACGGCCACCGCGGGGGTTTTAGTGCGGTAAAAATCCCACATAACCCTGCGTCGCTCCCACGGCGTCGGGTACCTTTTGAAGGTTTCCCCCTCGAAAACAAAAAAAAAAGGAATTGTGTTATATTAGTTAATTTATATGTATAAACGGTTTGTTTCAGCCGTGCCAAGAAATCCCCAAAGGATTGTTGGTGGATCTGTGACCACCATCGGGCAGTATCCCTTCGGTGCAGCTCTCTTGTTCTCATGGGTTGGATCTAACCACAGGCAATCGTGCGGCGGTTCCATATTAAACAACAGATCCATCTTAACAGCTGGTCATTGTGTGGTGTAAGTGTATTAAGTAACTCCAAGGACATAACAGTTGCAAATATAAAGTCGGGTTTTTGTTTTTATAACGAATTGTCTTCATGGAAAGAATATAAAGTCCCTTGTGGTTCGACGTCTAATCTGGTATATAAATATATTGTAGCCGTACCTTTGTTCTTGGTTATACAATAATTAAAATTGATTTTATTAAAATCATTCCGCTTATCCTGTTTATGGCGAGGGTAATTATTTTCCATCGAGCTGTTAAATATAAATGTAAGATTATAATGTAAATTTAATATTTTTTTTATTTCAGCGGTCATCCAGTCAATAGATGGCGTATTCGCGTGGGTTCTACCAATGCCAACAGTGGAGGCGCTGTTCACAACACCAATGCCATTATCATGCATCCTTGGTACAACAGGGACAACTTAGACAATGACATTGCTATTCTCCGTACCAATGCCAATTTCGTATTTGGCGCCAACGTCCGCGCTGGTAGCATCGCCGGTGCCAACTACCACCTTGCCGACAATCAAGTGGTTTGGGCTATTGGATGGGGTGCTATTTTCGTAAGTCATTTTGACATATTTGTGGATTTTTTTCAATTATGACATATTTGTACTTGCAAAATTTTAAACATTTTTTTGTTTCAGTACGAAGGACCTCCTTCGGAGCAACTGCGTCATGTTCAGGTTTGGACCGTCAACCAAGCTGTCTGCAGAAACCGTTACGCTGAAATTCGCCGCACCATCACCGACAACATGCTGTGCTCCGGCTGGCTGGACGTGGGCGGCCGTGACCAGTGCCAGGGAGACTCCGGCGGTCCCCTTCTCCACAACAATGTCATCGTCGGTGTATGCTCTTGGGGAGAACATTGCGCTCTCGCCCGTCACCCTGGAGTCAACGCTCGTGTGTCTCGTTACACTTCTTGGATCCAGTCTAACTCTTAAGCATAAGCTGTTGAAGAGGTCATTAAGATATATCCTTTACATTTAAATAAAATATATTGACCAAAAATTTTTAAACTTATACTTTTTTGTAAAATGTTTAGTATCACCGACACTTCGTCACCCTGTTCAGTAATTTTAGATATTCAAAATCTTGACAAAATGAGAACAGAACGCTCCTTGATCAAGAGGACAACTGAAAAGAGCCAAAAAACTTTCAAAGGTATTATAAACAGATCGCATTTGCCCAGCTTCGGATTATTAAAATGTACGTACAAATAAATAAATAAATATTTATTGGAACAAGTCATGTTAAATATTTTTATTGCAGAAGAGATAAGTATTATCTTACCAGATGTTTCAAAAGACAGCAGTTTCGCTATCGTAATTTATTGATATATCAGCCAATATTTTAGGCAATATTGACATGGAAAATCATTTAATTAAGATAATGTGATAACACAGATAGTCATTTGCTATTGTTCAACCAATCAACATGTTTCAAAATAATCTCCAGTCAGTTCAGTTAATCAGAACATTCCAGGAATATTGACACATCAAAGACTTCGAATTCGAATAATTTTCTGAAAAGTACTAACATACAATTTTTATCCCATTGAAGAAAAGAACGAGCATGCAGACCACCTGTTGTTAAGTGGCCACTACCGCTCATTGACATCTGTTAGCAATTGCATATAGAACATAGATTCTATCTGAAATCAATCACTGATGCATTGCTACTTCCGAGGACTAAGTCGGTCGTCTCATATAAAAGTGTGCATATAGAAGTGGGCAACCACACCCTTCCATCGAAACGCAAGTATCGTTTCACGCTAGAAATAGGTGTGGCTTTACCTCCCCGGTCAAACTACGTTGGTTCTATTCTACCACTTATAAAATTATTATACAATATGTCGGGGCGACACCGCGTATTTATGAAAAACACGTCGCCGATAATAATTATTTTAGTTAGTTTAAAGATTGAAAATTGTTTGTTTATTGAATTAGCAACATTTAATGATTTTTAGAATTGTAATTTAGTTTACCCTCCATAAATTTGTTATTGTCACACCACCAAACATTGTTATAAAAAGGCGAGCGCCTGTTTCTTGAAAGAGATTTCTTGTTTAACCGTCGAAGCGATCGGACCTCCGCAATTGTGAATCGAAGAAGTTTATTCCTGTGTTTTACTTTAAAATTCAAGAAAGGAAAATAATGAAGACACTCCTGGCCTTCCTGACGTCATCACATATCACGTACTCACTTCATTATATATATTGCCGAACACTAGTTGAAAGCCGATCAGATCCTGTTTAACTTTTGTAAGTATCAGGTTGCCAGTTATTTCAGTAGAACTAATATCATCATCATAATTCTCACGTTCTACGTGTGTCGTATAAAATAGAAAGAGCGCGAGAATATTTTACAACTGGCTGTTGAACGAATAATTGAAATCTGGTGAATTGTGTATGGGCAGTTAATGTTTTTATCTGATTGAGGTAGCGAACGAGCATTCCACCTGATGGTAAGTGATCAGTGCCGCCGGTGGCCATCTGTAATCAACTTCATATAGAACTAGAGTTCTATCTAAACTCAATCAATGACGCCATGTTGCCTCTTAAAGTGAGTAAGTCATCTTTCCACCGAAACCCAAAACCCGCTGCACACTAGGAATATGTGTGGCGGTGTGATCTCCCCGGTCGTACTACACTGGTTCTATCACCTGATTGTTATCATATATAGTCCCTCATTGCATCATAAGATGATATAAAAAAAAACAAATCCATTATTGGAATGTTACAATATATATTAAATTTGGTACGGGTATAGCTCAGACAAATAACCTACAAGAAGGACCTACAAGATGCTAATATGTATTTTTAACAACGCGCATAAACCCATTAAAAACACATTACATACACTTACACAACCATTCATTTGTTGCAAATAACCGAAACTTGTTAATAAACGAAGTAAAATGTCCGTTGTTTTCTTACTATGAAAACATATAATGTCAAAAATTTCAGATGTCCGTGTCAAAAATCGCGACATTGCTTTTAAATGCAGCTCAGTCAATTCAACCGCTTTTCCTTCTAAAAGGTGTTTTTAAAATAACTCGAAAATTAATGCACAATCGCAAATTATATTTAAAAACATTGCAGTACATAAATAATATGAGGACTATTCGTTCTATTTTGGAAAATACAATGCTAACCCAATATAACAAATGGGAATAGAACAAGTAAATATTCGTTATATCAAGTAATTCGTTGAATTGAGGTTATGTTGAGGTTAGTTTGGTCTAAAATTCGTTATAAAGAGGTAAAATAAATGTTTTATTCACCTCAATATTACGTACTTAACTTGTCATAGCGAACGACTTCTAATAATAAATTTAAAAAATACCTTTTTTTTATCAAATTACTATTACGTATTTTCTTTTTAAAAACAAGTAGGTAGGTAACTTTTTTTTTCATAATAATAATCAAAATTAAATTCAGTAAAATTCGTTTGGCAAAATTCATTAATTAGAAGTTTTTATACTTTTTCTTGATAGTTGAAAATTAGTTATAAAGAGGTTGTTCGCAAAAAATGTTCGTAATGTAAAGGAATATTTTACATTGACTCTTATGGACAATTCAAGAGAATTACAAAGAATTTGTTAAATCGTTGAAATCGTTATATTGAGGTCCGATATATTAAGGTTGCACTGTATCAAGTTTAGTTTTTAATTCGAATTACGGTCGACCTTTACAATGAGTGACTAGTTCAACATTTTCCATAAACATGTCTTCACAACCATAAAACCCATACATCAATCATAAATCAATTGGACTCGGATCATTGTAAACAATTATAATGGCAACATCTAGGAAAGTCAGTTAGGTTTAAAGAAGAGAAGTTAACATTGTTTCTATAATATTGAAAACGCCTGGAACTGTTTCAAAGCAATGTGTCTCAAAAATGCCGCTGTTTCCTTTAAGCGATAATCCTAATCTAATCTATATATCTTTACATGGATTTCGTATAATGCAGGATAACATGCAGTCCACTTGGTGTTGAGTGGCCACTGATGCCCATGACATCTCTAAGTAACTTTGTATAGAACAGAGTTTCTATCTGAAGTTAATCACAGATACATTGCTACTTCTGAGGACTAAGATGTCCATCTCATAATTATGTTAGTGAGCCGGAAATATAAGGTTGTCTATAAAAATAAGGCCGCAAGTAAGGTTGCTAGCCGTTAAAATGCTAGGTATCACTACATAGTATAAAACAAAGTCCCTTCTCGCTGTCTTTTCCTATGTTTAGATCTTTAAAACTACGCTACGGATATTAATGCAGTTTTTTTAATAGATAGAGTGATTCAAGAGGAAGGTTTTAGGTATGATACATGTATAATATAGTGGAGAAACACTGATGATTTTAGATTTTTGACTTTTAGGCGGAACAAAGTTCGCCGGGTTAACTAGTCGTAGATAACTTATAAAACAAGGATGTCGAGTGCCACTATGAGAGTGTGAAGAAGTTGCGGCCAAGTAGGAGTGCCTTGCGTGTAGAAAATAGCTGTAACTGGAAAACACACGAGTACAGGAATTAAAAATAACTCTATTAAAGGCTTATAGATATTTAGTATGATTGAAGATTGAAATCATGATTGTAATCACTAGACCGCTACTGAAAGCTTTAAAAGAGGTAATAAGTACAAAATATATATAGTAGAATGAAACCCATTGGAATAAGAAAACAATGTGACAAAAAATAAAAGAAAATTGATTACGGGCAATCTGAGGTCGGAAAGTTGGAGATTTTAAGGGTGAAAGTGGTTAATCTCGATTTCTGGCAAAACTACAAGTACTATGGAAAAATGTTAAAAAGCAAAGTTGTAGGTAATAAAAAGATCTAGTACTTTTGTATTAGCACATTTTTCACAAAAACCCAAAGTAAACGTGAAAATTTCAAATAAACAAGTTTATGGTTTTTTTTAAATATTTTTAACGAAATTTAGTTAAAACTTACTATTTGATGTCTTAAATACACTGAAAAAAAAACGACTAATAATTTCATACGTATCGATATCTGCTTTTTTTTAAAAAAGTGGGATTTTTGTTCTTGAATGATATTCAAGAACAAATAACATCGGTGCACTTTTCTTTGAAATCTCTACTTTCTGATGGTGTGAAAAATATACGTTACTAACTTACTACGGTAAATCTTGTCAAAAAGGCAAAAATCACAAGACAAATAAAATTAATAATGCCTTTAAATTTTTGTCACGAGTTTAACTAAATTTATTTGTGCAAGGATCTACTAGTTTCTAATGAAAATATTGTACAAGTTATTGTTATTGTTTATAATAAACCTTGGGGTATGATTTGCGTTTTAAAAAATGTTCGTTAACGTTGCTGATCTTGTAGATTGCGAGTTTTTGTCGGGAGAAGGGAGAATCGAATCGAAAAATCGAAAAAAAGGAATGTTGTCAAATACAAGGCATTTGATGCCACACATAAATAATACAAGCGAGGCACCGCTAAGTTTAGAGACAATCTGCATAATCATTACGTTCACACGCAAATTCAAATATCTCATTTATAAAAAGAGGTACGCGTTTTTTAACCGACTTCCCAAAGGAAAGAGGTTATCTATTCGTCACGTATTTTTTTTTTTTTTATGTATGTTCGGGTGAAATGGCTAGAAATCGTCGACCTACCGACACGATTCATACGACATTGTATGCGGCTAGTTTCACAGGCAGTCCCATATTGAGGAAAATGAAAACTTTCCGGCGGTTTTCCCGGAAAATTGGAAAATGTCAGTTTCTTAAAATCTTGAATAACTTGGGTGTTTCTAAACCGATTTCCATTTTCTTTCTTTCATTTGATAGGAAATTTCGTCACGCAACTTTTTCTCTTGGACATGGATATGCTGTGATGCTTAACTCTTTGGGTTATGGGGTGGAAACCACCACCACTCCTCAAGTTTTTTAGATAATTTGAGATAGCTCGGCTTCTGCCGAATCGATTCTTATGAAACTTGGAATATGTATTATATATCTATGTTTATATAGGCTGACGAAAAATTTGACCTTCAACCCTTCGATCCTGATGATGCAGGGTTACAGCTATCCTAAACTATAACATTGGCTATTTTTTGCCTACATATATGTAATAAGACTACTAAGCAGAGACATGTGAGGAAAAATTTGACTTTCAACTCCTCAACCCTGATGATGCAGGGTGCTGTAAGCCCCAGCCGTAGGTGATGGCCATTTGGTGCTTACGGGTAAATAATAAGATAGCAAGGCATAGATGTACGATGACAAATTTGACCTTCAACTCTTCAACCCTGATGATGCAGGGGTACTGCAGGCCTAAACCATAAACGTTAGACATTTGTTGCTCACGGATTTTTAATAACATTGCTAAGCAAAGGTATACGACGAAAAATTGGACCTTTAACTCCTCGATCCTGATGATGCAGGGGTATTGAATGCCTAAGCCATAAAACTTAGCTATTTCATGCTTACGCATTTAAAATGAGATTAAACAGATTAAAGGTAGAACATTAGACTAATGGTTGTATACAGTGGAAAATTGGACCTTCAACTCCTCAACTCTGATGATGCTGGGGTGCTTGACGCTTAAACTATAGGCGTTGGCCACATGGTGTTTAGGTATATCTGATAAGATTACTAAGCAAAGATAAAAAATGATAAATTTGACCTTCAACTCTGATGATGCAGGGGTACTTCAAGCTTAAACTATAGGTATTGGCCATTTGATGCTTATGGGTATGTAATATATTTACAAAGTAAAGACGTCTAATATAAAAATTGACCTTCAACTCCTCAACCCTGATGATGCAAGGTACTGCAAGCCCAAGCCATAGAAGTTGGCCATCTGCCATCGCCGACTTCGGGACTATGTACTAAGTACTGTGTTTGCTCTAAACCAACATGTATTTAAATTATTTTTTACTTTTATGTGGTTGTATTTTTTGTTTAAATTTTTTTTTTACTTATGATGCCACCCGGCAAACAATGTGATAAGCAACAAGCTAAATTCTTAATTTTTAAAATTCTGTTTGCAAAAATATTGATTTTTTTTTAATTAATACGTGACATCTACGGGGGAGGGTCTACTTATATACCACGGACGGTCACAAAGGGGAGAGAGTGGGGTCAAACTTGTTGAAAATGGATCATTTGGTTTGGGTACGTTCCCATAAGTCCTGTATTTACAGTAATGTAAGAAACTCGCACTAAAGGCATAAATAAAGTTAAAAACTAAGGGACATGGCAAGTGTTAAATAATTTCCATTACATTTAATTTATATTCTTCATTGCAACTTTATTGTAAAAGATACTTGTGTCTTCCCGAGTCTTAAGACTACAACATAGACCGAGACACGGCTCTAAAGTGTATTTATCCGATTAAAGTTAAAACAGCAATCGAGCCTGCAATCGCAATTGGTAAGTAGTCATTGCCGGTCATGGACATCTGTAAGTAACCTTATACAGAACTCAGAAAGATATGTAGCCATATATCACAGATGCATTGCTACTTCCGAGGATTAAGATAATTGCTTCTTATGAAATAAATACAAAATTGATGTTATATTAAAATTGATGATAAAGGTGGGCTGATAAGCTTCAAAAATGCTATTTAATTATAACATCAGATGCTGACTGCTTAACATTTTCTGTGAAGCATGGAAGCAGCCATAAATTCTACAGTCATTCATTCATCATCTGATAAGGAACGATATGTACATCGTTAATAATACTAGCAGAACCCACGACTTTGTTCACTAACCATAATATTTATAAATTTAATAGACATTTGAGATCCACTGTAGCCAAACCCCCTCCCGCTTCCCTCATTTTGTCAATAGACAACAATTTATTGAATTTCAAAGCCAAACGATAAATTATATTGAGCTTACATCAAATTTGAGGGATTATCGAAAAAAATCTTCAGCCTCTGTTTTTAGAAAATAGTGACACAAATTATCTGTTATATCAAACCAGAAAGCCAAATACTGAGTTTGTGGCTACATTGGCAGACTTTAATTACAAACTTTCCTTCTCTTTTTCTTCTTTTAAGACCTGCTCACCTTTCGTAAAATTGAAATCATGGTGCAAAATTTTAAGATCTGGGCTGTGCAGTGATACGTCAATAGTAAAGTCAGTTTTCCTTTATATATATAGATGCAAGCGACAAAACGATGTCTCATAATAGATAATAACTTGTATCAATTATCCCTATTATTAACGTACTTTTAGGTAGCTTATTATTAATGCTTTATACTAAAATTTTATTGCTTTTCTAAATCCTCAGATTGTCATTTTGATATATAAAGCATAAGTGCAACATTGAGGCAAACACAACTGGTCCAAACGTGAACATGAAGACACTGTTATTGTTGGCCCTAGGCTTGGTGGCTGTTGCAGGTAAGTCTCAAATGTTATTTCTTAAATATTTCTAGGATAAGCATTTCTTGCGTTTCGATGGAAGGGTGTGGTTGCCGGCGCATTTTTATATGAGGGAGTAGCAACGCATCTGTGACTGACTTCAGATAGACTCCATATTCTATTTGAAGTTGCTTACAGATGTCCATGGGTGGCGGTGACCATTTACCAACAGGTGGACTGCATGCTCGTTTGCTACTTTAGTTACAAAAAAGGACTATCAGACTTGAGGATATACATTTAATATATTTTTTATCCGTCGTAGGATCTCATCAATCAGATGCGTTCAATATAGTAGAAATAGAAGAATTTATTATAATATATTTTGTCATATATAAACATTAAACAATGTCCACCAATTCGCACTTAGCCAGCCCGGTGGACTATGGCCTAAACTCTCTCATTCTGAGAGAAGACCCGTGCCCAGCATTGGGACAATAATGGGTTGACGACAAACAATGTAAGATATCCCTTTTAAACGACACTGATCATTTTTGAAATTAATATTTAAGTACGTTAATTTTTGTTTGCATATATTTTTGATGACGGACAAAAGGTGATCGGTATAATGTATTTCTTATTAAAACGTATTTAAGTATATTATTTTGTTACGAACATAGCAAGCGCTGTATCATTTTAAAGTGCATGTATGTATTTTAGAAATAAATAGTTTCTTAGGTTAATTTGAAATTACACACTGTTTCAGCCGTGCCCAAAAATCCCCAGAGGATCGTTGGTGGATCAGTGACTACGATCAACCAGTATCCCCAAGCTGCAGCCCTTATGTTCTCATGGACTGGTGCTAGCTTTAGACAATCGTGCGGGGGTACAATCATAAACAACAGAAACATCTTAACCGCTGCTCATTGTCCTGAGTAAGTGAATTAAACAATGTATTTTAATATTTTAACGGGTACTCACGATAATTATGTGGATTTAGAATTCTTTTAGAATTAAGTTTCGCCGTGACCACGATTCATTAACTAAGTCAAAATATCGGCAAAAAGTAAAATATCTTTTGAGTTTGGCTGCAGATGGGTTGTTTCTCCAGAGGACTTTGTTGGTACGCTTCGGACAAGTATATCTCTATTACTGATTCCACTGTAGAGTTTTCGTAGCAGCACTAACGTTGATTCCATCAAAACCTTATATATTTGCAATAAGTGAGTTTAATCATTTTCTACCACATAATAATGAGAGTTAAAAATTTGTACTAAAATGTTTTTTT
Organism: Spicauda simplicius; assembly: GCA_949699795.1. Classification (NCBI taxonomy): domain Eukaryota; kingdom Metazoa; phylum Arthropoda; class Insecta; order Lepidoptera; family Hesperiidae; genus Spicauda; species Spicauda simplicius. The sequence continues at coordinate 6,232,678 of OX453058.1, read as the reverse complement.
TTTCAGACGCGATCCACCTTCAAGATGGCGGTTCCGTTTGGGTTCTACCAATGCCAACAGTGGAGGCGTTGTTCACAACACCTATCGCATTATAATTCACCCCAACTACAACAGGTCTACCTTAGACAATGATATTGCTCTTTACCGATCTGCTACCAACATCATCTTCAGCAGCACCATTCGCGCTGGTAGCATCGCCGGTCCCAATTACAACCTCGGTGACAACCAAGCCGTCTGGGCCATTGGATGGGGCGCTACTTCTGTAAGTTATTATAACGTACTTGTGCTTTTTTCATATTGTACTTGCATTATTTTGAGTTAACCTGTCTCTTTTTTGTTTCAGTGGCAAGGACCTGCATCGGAACAACTGCGACATGTTCAGATTTGGACCGTCAACCAAGCTGTCTGCAGAACCCGTTACGCTGAACTTCGCCGCACCATCACCGACAACATGCTTTGCTCTGGCTGGCTGGACGTGGGCGGCCGCGACCAGTGCCAGGGAGACTCCGGCGGTCCTCTTCTCCACAACAGTGTCGTCGTCGGTGTTTGCTCTTGGGGAGAACAATGCGCTCACCCCCGTTTCCCTGGAGTCAACGCTCGAGTGTCTCGTTACACTTCTTGGATTCAGGCTAATGCGTAAACACAATATTGTTTAAAGTATTTTCCAGAAATAAATATCATCAGAGAAGCAACGCTTATCTATTTTTCTTAATGTTTTATGAACGTTTATGTTTAAGTAATTTGGGGGTATATATATGTTCGTATTTTATATATATAGTATTCTCATATAAGTTGAATAATCTACTATACAAATGTGTATTTCATACTTATGTAGTAGGAGTTAGTCTATCGAAGTTACAAAATAGTACTACAAAATTCTCATGCATTAAAATACCTAATAAATTATAACCCACCCGAATAAGAAACAAAAACGATCAAAAGGAAGATAATATTTTTCGAGTATATATGTGTGCGTGTATGTAGGCCCTTTTTAACCAACTTCAAAAAGGAGAAGGTTCTCAATTCGGCCGGTATTTTTTTTTATGTATGTACAAGGATTACTCCGCCGTTAGTGGACCAATTTTAATTATTCTTTTTTTATTATGTAGAGACGAGCTGCGAATTAGTCCCACTTAAATACGGTTAGGATCCATCTATGGGTTCTGGAGAAAATGAGGCGAACTCCTTAACCGATAGGAGTAATTAAGTTGAGTATGAAGATATTTGGTGTAGGTTCGAATGAAATTGCAATGCCCGTTCATCATTGACTATTGAAGGGTCTGATAATGTGGCTCGGAAACAAAATATGTAATTCCTCAACCGATAGGAATAATCGACTTGTCTTTGAAGATATTTGGTGTAGGTTCTAATGAAATTGAATTACAGATTAGAGGAACATACGTACATATGAAAATGGAAAAAAGAACTTTTGTATAAAAAGTTTAACCGACTTCACATGTCAACCTTTTTATATAGGATGGGTTAGGTTAGGTTGGAACTTAAAAGAAAATATAAAACTAAGCGAGCAGGGCGCGGTAGCGCCCTGCGAGTGGGTGCGCTCAGTTAATATGAATTATAAAAATATTGTAAGTTATAGCTTAGGCTTATGTTCAATTTGTCATATAAGGTTGAGATTGAATATATGTTTCCCTTTTTGTATGCACCATGTCAACTCATTGATATTATGCAGCACACTTTCACATGCGGCGACCATAATAGTACTCAGGAGTAGCAACGCATCTGTGCTTGACTGCAGATGGAACCCACGTTTTGTATGTAGTAGATTACAGATGTCCATGGGCGGCAGTGATCACTTACCATCAGGTGGACTGCATGCTCGTTTGCTACTTCAGTCAGATAATAAAAGCCGTTTGGGCTGTAAAAACGCCAAATAAAAAAAAATTAACCAAAAAATACAACCGAATTCCATGCAACAAAAAAGTAAAAAAAATATATAATTTGGAATGTAAAGGATTCAGAACCACATACCTGCCTGTACCCATCAAAGTTACCTATAGCGATTCAAATATATAACAATTTAAACATGCTTGTACATAAAAGTATTATTCCAAAGGCATTCGTTAATTAATCAATATTTACAATTAAAATATAAACACTACACTTTGGTACATTTTACGACAATTCTACTGTAAGTCAACGCAGAAATGATAAAACACCGTAACGACAATACGTGGCGCTGGAACGACAGGAACAATTTTTTTCCAGGAATCATGGTTACATCGTCATAAATGTTACTATAGTTTAGTATTCTAGGGTTAACATGAATAAAAATTTTGATTGTGAAAAACAAAAAATACAGCTACAACAAAAAAAGTGGAAGGAGATCCATTCTCCTGAATTTATTTTATTACTTTAATGGCGCACATTCTGAGTGACTACTTCAAATTTAAATTTCACACTTGGATTGTTAGAAGTTTTAACGATTTTTTTTCCTTTGCTACTTTAATAACTATGTGCTTTGCCATCAACTGTGCTAGACTCCTAAGGCACTATTCCCACATCTAATACTGGCTAATGATATCAGCTTCTGCCCCACGCCCCACGCTTTTTTGTCAATAACATTAGTATTTTCGGCCATTATTGTTTTTATCTTAATAACTTGTGCCAAATAAAAATATTATTTGAAATCCGTCACATCGACGGATGGTTAGCTTAAACAGAGTACAGTATAAGGTATAGAGTATCTAGGGTTAATATAAGAATTATTTTTTATTTTTTAGTTTGATATGCTTTAAAAACGTGATTTTTTAGATTTTCTTTTAACAACGTTTATTAACCTTTTTCATAGGTAAATTAAGCAGAAAAGGAAGTGTAATAGATAACACAGGTATTACCAGTATTATATTTACCAAAAAGCTGGTCGAATATTTCACTGTTCAATTGATCATCGGTGCTTACCTGCAAACAAATAAAAAACATTATTTAAAAAATGTTTTTGCTATACAATTTTTGTAGGCGTCTTGTCAGAACAAAACAATATGAAAAGTGTAAAACAAAGCGTAATATTATCAAGAGGAATCGGATATGGTAACTTCGAGACAGTAGTAATCAGCGCCCTGACCTTGACTCCCTGTAGTCCTCAAAATTATTGCAAATAATCGATTTTGATAATCATAGAATAAATTGATTGTTGACAGTTATCACCTGTAACGGTGAAATTGGGTCCTCAGTAATTTACATTGAAATAATTTAATACAACTTTTATTTGTTGTCAACCCATTATTGTCCCGAAGCTGGGCACGGGTCTTCTCTCAGAATAAGAGAGTATTAGGCCATAGTCCACCGCGCTGGTCAAGTGCGAATTGGTGGACTTCACACACTTCCGAGAACTTTTTTTTTTAAAGAACTCTCGGGTGTGTAGGTTTCCTCGCGATGTTTTCCTTCACCGAAAAGCAGTGATAATTAATTTCTAATACAAAAATAATTTTAGAAAAATCAGTGGTGCGTGCCGTGGTTTGGACCTCGGACCTCCCGATCGAGGGGGCAAGTTTCAACCATTAGGCTATCACTGCTCTATATACCTTTTATTTATTACATTGTAAATGATAAGTTTAAAAATATTCACGTAAAGTGTTATCTACTGTATAGATCTACCGGAATACTTGTAACTAGTGATAAACAATTTGACGGTGATGTGTCTTAGAACTGGAATCTATATATCATACGTGAATGAAAAACTTGTGATCCGTTTTTAAGATACTTACCGCAGACGGATGAGTATGAAATTACTCACGGTTGTAGTTGACGTAGAGAAGGATTACGGACATATTTTCATACATAAAATCACCTAAAAACACATTACGCACTTAAAGTGAATTTGACATGAACACATAATAAACGAAATAAAACTTTCATTGTCACTAAACACATGATATCAAAAATCTTAGATGTCTCTGTAAAATACCTGTTATTTCTTTTTAATGTAGCTTAGTCAATTAAACCTGTTTTTAACTTTCGGGTGTATATAAAATCACTTCAAATTTAGTAAAATTTCATTTATATTGAATACTTTGGACAATATCAAGTATAGTTTTTGAGTTGAATTAAGGTCGAATTTCGACCTTTGCGGTGGGTGACTAGTAAATACAAATTAGGTAACAGCAAACAGTGATTTAGGCACATCCTTACTGATGATTAATAATCAAAATTAGTGGTAGTTTAGTGTCTGTGATAGTATTATCCTATAAATAAACGATTTTAAAATATATAACGAAGAGAAAGCGACGTGACATGTGACGTCAGGAAGGCCAGGAGTCTTCATTGTTTTCCTTTCTTGAAGATTTCAAGTGAAACACAGGAGTAAACTTCTTCGATTTATTCACAATTGAGGAGGTCCGATCGCTTCGACGGTTAAACAAGAAATCTTTTTTTCTACCGGCGTTCGCTCGCTTTTTTATAACAATGTTTGGTGGTGTGACATTGTGACAATAACAAATTTATGGAGGGTAAACTAAATTACAATTCTAAAAATCATTAAATGTTGCTAATTCAATAAACAAGCAATTTTCGATCTTTAAACTAACTAAAATAATTATTATCGGCGACGTGTTTTTCATAAATACGCGGTGTCAAGCCGACATATGCATTGAATGCAAATTATTAAAATATAAATCAAGTGTGTCTTTAAAACTTTTTGGTAACGGAGCTTTATTAAAACACCAAAACAATACATAATTGTCGCGTACTAATGCTAGTCACCTGTGTGTTTATTAACGAGCGTTAACTTGAAGACTTACGTCGCGCGATATACGGAGGTTCAACCTCTCGTGTGTAGATTGTATTTTTATTTTTTCTCTTCATTCCCTTTTGTATTTTTGCTGAGGAATCCTTACGCCGTTTAATTATTATTTGATTTATTTTATACTTATTAATCTTTTTCGTCTGTGTCATTTTTCTTATTGTATAAAACTGTAACCTTCTTCGTTTTTTTCCTGTGCACAGCTTTTTTCGCGCTATATTATTATTATTATTTGCCTAGATTGACTTTATTTCGTTGTCTGAAAATGATGACCCGCAGAGCTTTAGCTCGTCAAGAAGAAAATAAACTTCAATTAACTTTTTACGAATTGAATTCCGCCAAGCAGTTGTGCGAAGAGCTGACCCAAGAAAAAGATGACAACGAAAGGAAACTATTAGATTTATTTAATATTAATAAGAAATTAAAATTGGAATGGCCGACATAAAATATATAAAGATGTAACGGATGAGTGGGACTGGCTGTAGCTCGTGGTGGACGGATTCAACGAATGCAACCTAGATTATGAGAAAGCCTAGAATATCAGTTAAAGGAGGGTTATAGAAAAAATTGCCATCTAGAAGCCGCAAACCATACCAACATTGCATCTTTGAAACAAAATCTTTTCAAGGCGTTGGTATCCGGCGCCCCGGAAATGGTTTCTGTTCCATTTAATGTAAAGCCTATGGTTACAATTGATCTTACAAACAATAGTGTAAACAGTAGGTATGATTATATGTAGACAAAGAAACTCAAGAAATATGTAAAAAATAATAAATGCGTACCTATATTAGAAAGACTCAAAGGATAGTAAAAAAACATAGATATTTTTATTAAAAATGTTAAATTATATAGAGAGCGTTTACAACTTATAATTAAATTAGACATGTATGCCTCTAAACTAAAAATGTGATATACATTGAAATATAAAAATGATATACATAACTTTCAATGTGAGATTCATTGCTTGGAAGCAACGTTAAAGTCAATCAATACGAACTAAAAACAATCAGAAAACCAATTAAAGGAATATATTTTTAACCGACTTCCCAAAGGAAAGAGGTTATCTATTCGTCGTGCACATATTTTTTTTTATGTATGTTCAGGCGTTTTGGCCAGACGCCGTCGACTTACCGATACGATTTATACGCCATTGTATGCGGCTAGTTTCACAGGGGGTCCCATATTGAGGAAAATGAAAACTTTCCGGCAGTTTTCCCGGAAAATTGGAAAATGTCACTTTCATAACACCTTAAATAACTTGAGTGTTTCTGGACCGATTTAATTTTTTTTCTTTTGTTTAATAGAGAATTTCATCACGCAACTTTTTCTATTGGACATGGGTATGCTGTGATGCTTCACAATTCGATTATGGGGTGGAAACCACCACCAATCCTCATGTTTTTTAGATAATTTGAGATAACTCAGCTTCTGCCCATTCGGTTTTAATGAAACTTAGAATGTGCATTGAATATGTATGGCAAAATAGTTTGACGAAAAATTTGACCTTCAACTCTTCAATCCTGATGATGCAGGGCTACTACTGCTAGCCTAAACTATTATAGTTAGCAAAATTACTAAGCAGAGACATATTATGATGACAAATTTGACCTTCAACTCCTCAACCCTGATGATGCAGGGATGTTTTAAGACTAAACCATAGCAAAATTACTAAGCAGAGACATATGATAATGACAAGCTTAAACCATAGGCGTTGGCCACATTGTGCTAACGTATATCTGATAAAATTACTAAGCAAAGATAAAAGATAAAAAAAATAACCTTGAACTCCTTGATCCTGATGATACAAGGGTCCTTCAAGCTTAATACATAAGCGTTGCCCATTCGGTGCTCACGAGCATATAATAACATTACTGAGCAGAGATAGTTAATGAAAAATGTGACCTACAACTCCTTATCATCATCAGGGATAAGTAGCAGGATACTACAAGCCCTAGATATACAAGTAGACCATCTGGGGCTTATGTATATCTAATTAGATTACTAAGCAAAGTTATAACATGCAAAATTTTACCTTCCAACTCCTCAACCCTAATGATGCAGCATACTGCAAGCCTTAACCATAGGAGTTAGCCATGTGGTGCTTACCTAAACCATAGGTGATAGTAATTGTCGTCGTGATCCAGCGAAATATGGTGAGCGCCAACTTCGAGACTATGTACTAAGTACTGTGTATGCTCTAAACGAACATGTATTTAAATTATTTTTTACTTTTATGTGGTATGGAAGTAGGTAGTATTTTTTGTTTAATTTTTTTTTGACAATTTACGAATCAACGGTATGTAATGCGTCGGAAAAACCTAAATATTTGGATATCACAAAAATCTCGTTATCTGCACTTTCCTCATTGCCTAAAAATGCGACTCCGATTAATCAAATACATGTGCCCAATCCGTCGCTAATAGTTCTCAAGTGCTACATAATTTGTTAACAACTTCACCTACAGATACAAAGAGCGATATTTTAATATTTAGTGACGAAATGGGTAAGAACATGCAGGCCCGCCTGTTTGTTTGCCCGCGTGCAATATTTACTTTTCCGCCCTACGACATAATTCTTATAATAAATACTAGCTGACCCGGCGAACTTCTTTTCGCCAAAGAAAGATTAGATTGCCCTGCATTATCCTATTCCTGACGAATATAAATGCAAGCACACAACAACCATAAAAAATAATCCAGGCGTTCTTGAGCTATAAATGGTTCGACTAAAACGACTTCCTGTATATATGTAGATTGAGAATAACACGAAAATAATAAAATAATAATTGTAAACTTTTAATATTTGTCACTGCGATTGACATACAATACAAACAATAATAATGGCCGAAATTTTCCCGAAAACAGTAAGAAGTAAGATACAGTTTGTTGCAAGAGTGACAGGAAAACACTCCTATCCCTAATCCGTGCTGTTTACGGGGCGAAAAGTAACACCGGTAGACCCCTAATGGGGCCCCGTTTTACCAAATTCTCGCTAGGGAGCAACATAATAGCAAGTTCCGCCAACTACAATTTTTTAAATACATTTTGAAAATGTAATATGTCAAATCAAAGGAATACTAGAAAATCAACGCGGGATTATTATTTGATTATTTAGAATGAAGATTCTGTGCTTTCTGCTTTAGAAAGAACAATGCGGGATTTATGCACAGAAGTAGCCTGATGGGTGGTTGGACCGTTTTATTCTCCGAAGATTTTTGCCAAATTTTGCCCTTTATAGCAAAAGAGAGCAGACAAAGTCAACGCATCTTTTAAAAGATCTTATCTACGACCACATGTAACAAAATATGATCTTAAAACAAATATGTCTTTGTCCAGTACAAGCTATAGGCGATTTTCAAATGATTTACTTCAATTAGGTAATAGTCCTTTTCAATCCAGAAAAGTTAAGATTAATAATTAAATTGAATTTTTATAATCGATACGCCTTTGTTTAAATATGCAAGAGTTGGTTGAAAAAGTATATCCCGATAATTGTTAATATAACCACTAAGACTACAGAGTGGTTCAATGAGAGGGCTATATTGGCACCAACAAACATGTCGATAAAATAAATGATTTCATTTTTTCCAAATTTGAAGCAGCGTCACAGATCTACCAGTGGGTAGATACAGTCATCGACATGGAGGAAGCAGTACATTATCCAACTGAATTTTTGAATTCTTTAATGCTTCCCAGAACTCCCCCATACAAATTGATGTTAAAATTAGGTTCACCTACAATATTACTTAGAAATTTTAATCCGCCTAAATTACTTCAAATAGTATTTTCCAATTCGGAAAAGTTAAAAACAATCTTTATAATCGATGCGTTTTGGTTTCAATGGAGAGGAGTAGGTTGAAAAGATGTATCCCGACATAGTTAATGTGACCATTTAGACTGTAAATTGGTTCAAAGAAAGAGGTTTACAATGTCGTAATTCGTATAATTTGAAAAATATTTTTACATAACAGTATGTACCAACCCATAATTACATACATACCTACTTTAAATTCGTTTCTTCTCTCTGGGAGGTTTGTACGGGTAATCTTCTGAGCGGCTAAACCGATTTTGATGGGACTTTCAAAACAAAAAAAGTTATGGAACAACAAATACACTTTTTACCATAAAATTTGCACAGATTCCAGATTTACGCGTGAAAAACTTTACGTTACACTGCTTCGCACGCGGGCGAAGCCGCGGGTTCAACTAGTTGTTAGCGGAGAACTCGTGTCGAATATTTACAATTCCATAAAAAGCCTTCGACAAAGCTTCACAACGGCTATCTAGTGATAATATCAGATGCTGAGTGTACAAAATGTTCTGCGAAGCAAGGAGGCAGCCATAAATTCTACTATTGTTCATTAATTATCTGATAAGGTACAATATGTACATCATTTATATACAAGCAGAACTTACGCGATTTACTTGTTAATTTTGTTGTTTGCTTTTGGATAACGTAATAATGTTATTGTGTAATTTGTACATTCTCATGTCAAGTGAATTGTTAATTCTTAATGATAATAAACATTTTAAACCTTAACTTCGCGACTTCGTTCGCACAAACCATAATATGATCCATTTATTAGATATTTGAGATTTACTACTGGACATAGCCAACCCTCTCTCAGCCCCTGTTTTCTCAATAATCAACAATATATTGAACTATTAATCAACGTACTAAGTATCATTAAGCTTGCATCAAATATCACGGATTTTGAAAAAATAAACTTGGAAGCTTTTTTTTTCAAAATCCGTAAAATTTTGAAATCTTCAAGACTCAACTCTTTTAGGATTGATTTTTCGAAAATGTTGATACAGATTATATCAAACCAGAAAACTAAATACTGAGTTTCACTAAGTTAACATCAAAATTGGCGGATTTTCCTACAAACTCTCCTCCCCCTACATTTCCCTTAAGGGCAAATTCGCAAAAAAAACCCTTCTTAGCCAAACAAAAATTCATAAAAGGAAAGATGGTGCAAAATTTCAAGTTTCTAATCACAGTAGTGTGGCTGTGCGTTGATTTCTCGTCAACCCATTATTGTCCCACTGCTGGGCACGGGTCTTCTCTCACAATGAAGAGTTTAGTAGCTGTGCGTTGATATGTCAGTAGTAAAGTCAGTTTTCCTTTTTATACTTATATGTTTGTATATACATACAGACAACAGAACGGTGTGTCGTACTAGATAGCTTGTATCTATTATCCCTATTATTACATACTTTTAGGTAGCTTATCATTAATCCAATATATTTAAATTTTATTGCTTTTATAAATTCTCTGATTGTCGCTTTCATATATAAAGCCTAAAGGTAACAATGAGAAAACCACAACTATTCAAAAAGTAAAAATGAAGACACTGTTACTGTTGGCCCTTGGCTTGGTGGCTGTCGCAGGTGAGTGTTAAATTAATTGCAATAATTAAAAAAAAGTTATAGGTAGTAAACCAAAATCTGAAATTATTATGTAACTACTTGGATTTTCCTTCGCATATATTTTTCGATGACGGACAATAAATTATCGGTATATGTAATTCATGTTGCTTTAAATTTAAGTAAATATTTTTTTACGTTGTAAATTCATATACCTAGTTTTAAAGTATCTATTTAGTTAAAATCCAATAACAATAAATTGTGCTTTTATCGGTTATTTGAAGTTACATACTTTTTCAGCCGTGCCCAAAAATCCCCAGAGGATTGTTGGTGGTTCTGTGACTACTATCAATCAGTACCCCCAAGTTGCAGCCCTTTTGTTATCATGGAGTGGTGCTAACTTCAGACAATCGTGCGGAGGTACAATTATAAATAACAGATCAATCTTAACAGCTGCTCATTGTCCTGAGTAAGTGAATTAAACAATTTATTTTAATATTTTAACTCAGTTTTGCCGTGACCATGATTCACGATATATCGGCAAAAAGAATTCTAAAAGAATTCAAAACAAATTGATTTAGTCATCTGTATTTTTTTAAATTAATATATAATATTATAGAAATAATATTTCGTTAGCATTCTCCAACCCGTGCCCAACAATGGGGTCATAAAGCCCATTGTTGGGCACGGGCCACCCATTAAAATAATAGGGGTTCAGATTAATCATAGTATCGTCAGAAATATAGCAAAGGAGTACAAACATACATACATAGCGAGTTTAATCACTTTCTACCGAGCCAACTTACTAATCACAGTTAAAAAATTGTACTAAAATGTTATTTTTTTCAGTGGCCAACCAGCTTCATGGTGGCGTTTTCGTTTGGGCTCTACCAATGCCAACAGTGGCGGCGTTGTTCACAACACCTTAAGCGTTATATATCACCCCAATTACAACAGGTCTACTTTAGACAATGATATTGCTATTCTCCGATCTGCTACCACTTTCACATTCGGCAGCACCATCCGCGCTGGTAGCATCGCCGGTTCCAACTACAACGTCGGTGATAACCAAGCTGTCTGGGCCGTCGGATGGGGAGCTACTTCTGTAAGTCATTAAGACGTATTTGCACACCTTTTTACTTAGGGTTTCTGTGCTTGTTTCATTTAGATAAATTTGTTTTTATTTTTTTGACAGTGGCAAGGACCATCATCCGAACAACTACGTCATGTTCAGATTTGGACTGTCAATCAAAATACCTGCAGAACCCGCTACGCTGAAATTCGCCGCACCATCACCGACAACATGCTGTGCTCCGGCTGGCTGGACGTGGGCGGCCGCGACCAGTGTCAGGGAGACTCCGGCGGCCCTCTCTTGCACAACAATGTCGTCGTCGGCGTCTGCTCTTGGGGAGAACAATGCGCTCACGCCCGTTACCCGGGAGTCAATGCTCGAGTGTCTCGTTACACTTCTTGGATTCAATCTAATGCCTAAACATAATTTGTTAAAGTTTTTATAGAAATAAATAATATTTTTGATTAGCCACACTTATTTAGTTATTTTTTATGAACGAAAAATTATCCGTTCCGTTATATCGACACTATCACCGTTCACATTCATACTCGTATTTTATACAATATTAAGTAGTATTTTCATAGAAGTTGTGTCATGTGACGAAGCAGGATTTACTCCATTGATAAAACATGAAAGTACTAAAAAATTATCATGCATTCAAATATGATAGATATTTGAATTGGTAGGTACTTTGACATCTGTAATCAACTTCATACAGAACATGGGTTCTATCTGAAGTCAATCACAGATGCGTTGCTACTCCCGAGGACTATGATGGTCGCCTCATATAAAAGTGTGCCGGCAACCACACCCTTCCATCGAAACGCAAGAAATGCCTCACTCTAGAAATAGGTGCGGCGGTGGTACTTCCCCGGTCGAACTACACTGATTATACATTCAAAATGTATGTATGTTTGTATGTCAGTTCATTTATTTGGCACGCGCTACACCCCAAACGGCTGGACGGAGTGTATCTATCTTAATCTCTCTATAATAAAATCTTAATCTTCTAATCCTAATCTCGGGTTACATGTTTTTTATCATTATATATTGGAGTAATATAACTAATCTTGTTAATATAAGTAATCTTAGTACCTACATTTTTATGGTTGCGTAACTAGGGGGTGAAAATTGAGCCCTATAACTAAGTCTCCCGTGTCCGTTTGTCCTTCTGTTACAGGGCTCTACCTCTTGAACCGGAAAAGTAATAGGAGTTCACTTAATCTTTACATATCATATTACCACCGTACATATAATTATGACAAATAGTAACAAGTAACATCGTAAAATTATTTAATACACAAAATCGCATAAGAACTATTTAAGCTTTGATACAAAATGCATGACCCACATTCCCCACATTGAAAAATTGTCGTACACTCAGTTCAGCGGGTTATGCTGTTAAAAAAAATCACACATTTGACTGATTTAGAAACAGCTAGAATAGTTACTTAGTATTATGTCTTACGGTATACTGCTTTGGAGGTGCTCTTCAGACCTCAATGATGACTTTAAACTTCAGACCTCATTACTGCAAAAGAAGGCTGTACAAGTCATTCATAACCTTAGTCCAAAATGTTCACTTATTATTTTTTTTAAAACATATCTATTCTTATTATTGTATCCCAATTTATACACGAGAATTTTAAGTTAGAAAAATATTAATAAATTCAATAAACGATATGACACACATAATATAAAGGCACAAACTTAATCTCCTTGCACATATTACTCATCTTCAAAAAATATATATTTATTTAATGTATGCGCTTTTATAAACAAAACAAAAAAGACAAACTCCTTAAGTTTCTTACCGGATCTTTTCCGTTGAGGTGGTAGTGAAAGAAAAAAATTGTAACTGACAATGTGTCACTCTTTTTTTTACGGGGAGGAAACCTTCAAAAGGTACACCGAAGCCTTCTGAGAGACTCCGGGTTATGTGGGATTTTTACCCACTAAAACCTCCTCGGTGGCCTTTCTCAGCGTCCTTTCTCCTTACAATTTGTAATACTAGGACTATACAAAATAAAGACATTTTATTTCCTTGCATCAAAACATTAATTAATATAACAGTATTATATAACATAAATAATTGTAATACAAATGAAAGCTAATCTATTTATTAGTTTTCACTTGCTATCGTTATGTTAATAAAAAAATCGTTCTTCCTCTCCTTTTTTTTTGATCGCGGGCGCCATATTTAAATGTTACATAACCGATGCCAATAACAATAAAGACAACCGAATCGTTTCAAACGATATGTCAAATGTTACAATTCGTCGAGGCGGTTGGACTGTAGCGCGTGACAAATAAATGAACTTATTACGTGACCACAACAATTAGGCGCATAAAACAAAAGCGGTTCCGTACCCCGCATCTCGCTTCTGTCCCCGCGCATCCCGTAGTGACGTGCAGTTGTGTATCGTCTAGGTGTTTACGGTAGCTAGCACGTATTTAATGTTATTTTGTTAAAATGTTAGTTTAATAAGTGATTTTTAAATTTTTAAAGTTATTATTAAATTTGTTGATTATTCGTCAATAAACCTCAAAATGGGTAGGAAAAAGACTACTCGTGGAGGAGAAAGGCCTCTTACATTCAAAATATGCATTTTTTTAACAAGAGAAGATGAATGGCTCAGTATTCCTGTCTCGTAAGTCGAAAATCGAGTGTGTGCTGCAACAGGCATCAGTCTCTTACACAAATAAAAAAAGAAAGAAAATATTTAATGTCTGCGAATATATTAAACAAACGATAGTGCTTTAATAAATACACGACTATTGAACATACACCACAAAGACGTATGTCTTAATAATAGTATATCTACATGCTCTTGGTATTTGGTAGTGGAATATACTTCGTATCGAGATGGGATCACCTTCTAACACAGTGCGGTTTAAGTAAGAATACAATTAACCGTACTATGAACACGGTAACTTTTGTAGATTTTATAGGAAAATCAGACGAATCCGGACCCAAACCCTAAATAAAATTATTTATTTAAATATATCAATAACGTTAAACAAATATTTTGCTAGTGTATTATAAATAAATGAGAAGTTTTTTTCCACTAAACTTTTTCACAGTACGTAGTCATTGATTGATTACTATTGAAGTATAATAGATATTTGAATGCATGAGAATTTTGTAGTACTTTCATGTTTTATCCACATGTATATTCGTCATATTATGACACAATTTCTATGGAAATACTATATAATATTATATAAAATACGACTATGAATGTGAACGGTGATAGTGTCGATATAACGAAAGAATGAAATATCATGGAAATAAAAAACGATAATTTTACGTTCATAAAAAAAATAATAAAAATAAGTAACGATGGCTAATCAAAAATGTTATTTATTTCTGGAAAACCTTTAACAAATTATGTTTAGGCATTAGATTGAATCCAAGAAGTGTAACGAGACACTCGAGCATTGACTCCCGGGTAACGGGCGAGAGCGCATTGTTCTCCCCAAGAGCAGACACCGACGACGACATTGTTGTGCAGGAGAGGACCGCCGGAGTCTCCCTGGCACTGGTCGCGGCCGCCCACGTCCAGCCAGCCGGAGCACAGCATGTTGTCGGTGATGGTGCGGCGAAGTTCAGCGTAGCGAGTTCTGCAGGTATTTTGATTGACAGTCCAAATCTGAACATGACGTAGCTGTTCGGATGCAGGTCCTTGCCACTGTAAAAGAAAAGAAAAACAAGTTAATCTAAATAAAAGAAGCACAGAAACCCTAAGCAAAAACAGAGTGCACAAGTAGATACGTCGTAATGACTTACAGAAGTAGCTCCCCAACCGACGGCCCAGACAGCTTGGTTATCACCCACGTTGTAGTTGGAACCGGCGATGCTACCAGCGCGGATGGTGCTGCCGAATGTGAAAGTGGTAGCAGATCGGAGAATAGCAATGTCATTGTCTAAGGTAGACCTGTTGTAATTGGGGTGTAATATAACGCTTAAGGTGTTGTGAACAACGCCGCCACTGTTGGCATTGGTAGAGCCCAAACGAAAACGCCACCATGAAGCTGGATCGCCGCTGAAAAAAAATTAGTATAAGTTTTTAATTGTCATTAGTAAGTTGGCTTGGTAGAAAGTGAGTAAACTCCGGGATCTCCAAAGGAGCGCCACCGAAACCCTAAGAGCGCGTTGGCCCATCGGGCTCATCCCAGATGGTCAGAGGCCACACATACCGTCGTCCTTCCCGGGATCGCCTAACCGAACGGTTTCCACTCTAGCTACCCGCAATCCCAGAAGCGCCATTTAGTCGCCTCTTACGACAGGCAAAGGGAACCGTAGCCTTATTCTGATCCCGGAACTACAGGCACGATATAATATAGTCTACCTAGACTTTCTTGATAATAATTAAGTTCTCACAGATTTATAAAGTCTACCCCTTCGTATTTAGTGAGCGTGATGAATTTGAACCCAATAAGGGTTCAAATTCATCACGCTCACTAAAATTTTAATGGGCGGCCCATGCTTAGCAATGGGGCCACAAAGGGTTGGAGGATGCTACTGAAATGTTATTTGTTTAAAATTATATATTCAATTTTTAAAAATATAATGACTTATTAAATAGTTTAAGGCTAATACTTATTATCGCGGAATTGATCGACTTTAATATTTTAACGGGTATTTACGATATGCGGTTTTTGAATTCTTTTAGATTCCTTTTTGCCGATATTTCGACCCAGTTCGTAGATTGGTCACGGTGAAACTGAATTCTAAAAGAATTCGAAACCCGCATATCGTGTATACTCGTTAAAATATTAAAATAAATTGTTGAATTCACTTACTCAGGACAATGAGCAGCTGTTAAGATTGATCTGTTATTTATAATTGTACCCCCGCACGCTTGTCTGAAGTTAGCACCACTCCATGATAACAAAAGGGCTGCAACTTGGGGGTACTGATTGATAGTAGTCACAGAACCACCAACAATCCTCTGGGGATTTCTGGGCACGGCTGAAACAGTATGTAATTTTAAATAACCAACAAAGACACAATTTATGGGTTAAATAAATACCTTATATATACCGACAGCGTAGTTATTGGAAAGTTACTAAATAGTTGCACTTTAAAACTAGGTATATGAATTTGCTACTTAAAAAATATATGCTTGTCGGATCCGGTTATTTTGAATCGAAGCGAAAGGCGCGTCGAACGGTACTAACTTCACATCGTCGCGTCTTGGCAGAGTCGTGAAGTCAGCCGAGGGTGGCAGACAGATTATTGTAAACGTCACTCAAAAGCGACAACACGGAACTGTCTCTCCGTTTCGGTCTTTTAATTAAAATTAATTATTATTGAATGTATTTGGTGCTGTATTTGTGATAAGTCTTTGTAATAATTATATCAAGAGAATTGACACCAAAATTTATTATTTTGCACGAGACCCATAATCGCCCACACCATGCATGAAGATGTCGCATAAAAAAACAAATGCCAACATGCTTAAATAAATTTAAAGCAACATTAATATACCGATAATTTATTGTCCTTCGTCGAATATATATGCGTACAAAAATCAAAGCAGTTACATATTAATTCCAGATTTATTTTGGTTCAGTACCTAGAAGTATTTTTTTCAATTTTTTGCTATAAATTTAAGACTTACCTGCAACAGCCACCAAGCCTAGGGCCAACAGTAACAGTGTCTTCATTTTCTCGTTTTGAGTAGTTGTGGTTGTCTCATTGTAGGCCTTAGGCTTTATATATGAAAGCAGCAATCAGAGGATTTATAAAAGCAATAAAAATTAATGTAATGAATTTATGATAAGCTAAAAGTAAGGTAATAATAGGGATAATTGATACAAGCTATCTAGTATAAGATACCGATCTGTTGCTTGCATATAATTATGTATAAAAAGGAAAACTGACTTTGCTGACATATCAACGCACAGCCGAAGCTACTGTGATTTGAAACTTGAAATTTTGCATCCTCTTACCTTTTAAACGGAAAGTGGAAATAACTTACTCTAACATCCGTGAAATTTGATGCAACCAATGAAACTTAGTGTGTGTTTGATTTTTATTATTGAGAACAAAGAGAGTGAGAACCCCCTGGTTAGCGATGTCCAGCAGTGGCAACAAATGTCTAATAAATGGATCATACTATGGTTTATGCGAACGAAGTCGCGGGTTCTGCTTGTATATCATAAACGATGAACATATTGTACCTTATCAGATAATTAATGAACAACAGTAGAATTTATGGCCCCCTCCATGCTTCGCAGAACATGTCTGTTATTCAATCAGCATCTGATGATATCACTAGGTATCAGTAGTGAAGCTCTGTCGAAGACTTTTTATGGAATTGTAATCATTCGGCATGAGTTCTTCACTAAGTCACCTTTATCAAGAATATTAACATAACAATGGTGAAGGTGGTAGAACCAGTGTAGTTCGACCGGGGAAGTACCACCGCCACACCTATTTCTAGCGTGAAGAATTTCTTGCGTTTCGATAGAAGGGTGTGGTTGCCGGCACACTTTTACATGAGTCGACCATCATAGTCCTCGGGAGTAGCAACGCATCTGTGTTTGACTTCAGATAGAACCCATGTTCTGTATGAAGTTGATTACAGATGTCCATGAGCGGCAGTGACCACTTACCATCAGGTGGGCTGCATGCTCGTTTGCTACTTCAGTCAAATAAAAAAAATCAATTTAGACAATTTAGGCTCCATTTAATATGAGGCGACTATCCCAGTCCTCGGGAGTAGCAACGCATTTGTATTATCTGAGTTCTATACAAGACCATTGTTACTGCTTTATCCACTTGGCGCGGTACATGCGGTAACCCGCGTTTGGGGAGGGGCCCGATCCGAGCATCTATCACTCGCATTTATGGTGTACACGCCGGTCGTTTATTATTTTCTTTTATTTTCTCTCTTTTAATTTTCTTTTCTCTTTTGATTTGTAAACCTATATTAGTATTCGTAACAAGAAATAAAAGGCTTTTTATTTTTATTTTTATAATGTATTATTTAATATTTAAAGAACGAGTTTTATTTAAAACATCAGCTGGGACGCCCAGCCCACAACTGGGGCCTGACACCCAAACACCACTTACCATCAGAGTGTTCGACTATGCTGTAGTCCCCAAAAGAAATCCAGCTGTACGATTTATATTTAACAGTATTTTAATAAGGTTGCAATAAACAATATACATTAAATGTAATTTACATTTTATAGAAATAATATTATTCGTCGTAGCTCGCTCTTGCGCCAACAATAATTTTGCACGGTTATCTTCTAGTTTGTTAAATTGTAGTACTACATTCGAGGAAACATTGATATAATATATGATACTAATGGTAAAGCGCCGTGATCTTATGTAATAATTTCCAACAACCAAAAGAATACTTTAGAAACCACCAACAATCTTTTGAGACTGCTAAACAGAATTAGTGATGTCACTACAAGTTAAAGATCTTCCTGTTTTACATAGTTAAAGTTATGGTGTATTTCAATCAATCTAAGGTGGTTGTGCTCTTTTTGGATCAACTCCGGATACCCGCCACACATACATATCTCTGCCTAATAATAGTAGTAATAAGCGCGGCTATGTTCTGGCATGAAGGCTTCAGAGACATATATGCTTAACCGCACTAAACCCCCCCCCCCGGTGGCCGTCCTCGGCGCTGAAAAGGAGGACTCCGGGATCTCGAAACGACTTCAACCGGAATCCTCCGAGCGCGTTGCCCCATCGGGCTCCTCCCAGATGGGCGGCTGGCCCTCCGCTCCGTCTAGTCTTTACGACGGATGTATGCTTAACCGATGCATTAACTTAGTCCTTAGGAGTAGAGTAGTAAAAATCCACATAACCTTGCCTCAAAACCAAAAAAAAAGTTGTTGATAACAATTAGCTATGTATCAAAAGATTATGTTAATAACAAACAGATAGTGCCGACTGAGCATAGTTCTGAAGTCGGCGCTCATATTGGACACTTTTATGTTCTTGATCCAGCGTATAAGGTTGACCACCGAAGTTGGAATATGTACTAAACCAACATTTATTGAGATTATTTGTTACTTTCTTATAGCGTTGAAGTCAATTCTTTTTTTAATATATTAAGTAATAAATAAAATGCATTGTTCTGGTCCTATAGAGCAATTAAAATAGCTCTGTCTATCCTAAAAGGGTGCTCTTAGTATAGTACGCGGCAAGATTTGTAGTTTCAGTAACGATGTAACGACGGTAACTTTAAGAGTACCTGTGACGTCGTAACGTTTCAAGATGGTAGAACCAGTGTAGTCCGGGGAAGTATCACCGCCACACATATTTCTAGCGTGAAGCATTTCATGCGTTTCGATAGAAGGGTATGGTTGCCGGCACACATTCACATGAGACGACCATCATAGTCCTCGGGAGTAGCAACGCATCTGTGATTGACTTCAGATGGAACCCACGTTCTGTATGTAGTTGATGGTACCCGACAACGTGGGAGCGACGCTGGGTTATAGGGATTTTTACCGTTCTAAAACCCTCCGGTGGCCATTCACGGCGCTGCGGAGCAGTCTGAAATCTCCAACTGAACACAACTGGGGTCCTCTGAGTCACGATGGAACCCTTTTAGTCGCCTAATACGACAGGCAAGGGATATCTTACCACTTTCCTGTTTTTGGTACTACAAACACGTCTAAATAATGGAACAGGTTAATTTTCTATTACAGATTAAGGTATCAAATGACTAAGCGTTCACACACCTACATAGCTACCGCCTTCGTTGGATAAGCGATTTTGCGGACATGGTGATATAGATGGATTTTAGCATGTTCTCGTTGTTGAAGGATTTGACATAATAGGTACAAACGAATAAACAAACACTTAGCTCAAATGTTGCAGGTATAAATTTTAAGTTAACTAAAGCAATACAAAACTCGCGCTAAAACATGTAGTTACCACTTTAATTTTGCGACTTGGCATAATCTATATACATTTTACGTAAATCGAACTTAGTTGCAGATTGTAAGAATCAATGATTTATAAGATAATATAAGGCAAAAGACATGAGAATATGATAAAAGAAAGAAAACATGATTAGGGTTTAACGAAGTAATATATCACGAACATTACCATTTAAGTAGATATAAATTTATCAATTTATCAATTGCGACAGTAATCAAATTCGATGAGCTAATGTTCCTAGTAAAAGTATAAAATATAATACCAGATTATGATTATTGCTGATAAAGTACACATGTTATAGGTATGAACAATAAATTGAATATCGTAAACTTAAAATTTTACCTTATCAGGCCATCCAGCATCGATAGTAATCAGATGAAGATCTACTGCAGTAGTGAAATAGTATACGAGACGTCTTTATTTATGTTTCATACGTGTTAATCTAGATCAAAGACTATGTGCGTGTCCAGTGTAATTCGACGGGAATAACGGGTAGTTATTACGTGAAAAAGTATAGGTACTCTTATACGTAATAACTACCCGTCGAATAGTATAGGTACTCTTTTACGTAGCCACTACCCGTCGAATAGTATAGGTACTCTTTTACGTAGCCTCTACCCGTCGAAAAGTATAGGTACTCTTTCACGTAATAACTACCCGTCGAAATACACCGGACTTTTGTTAGGATTAACGCACACAAATCCTTACAAACTTTCGCACTTATTTTAATGAGATAGCTCTATGGAGGCGCTTACGAATTGTCAATTTATAATACGCTATCAACGGGTCGGAAAGCAACCTCAACCTTCATAATAATAGCTATCTCCACCCGGCTTGGTGAGATACGCTATACTTTAAATACTTTATGAAGGTGGTAGAACCAGTGCAGTTCGACCGGGGAAGTACCACCGCCACACCTATTTCTAGCGTGAAGCATTTCTTGCGTTTCGATGGAAGGGTGTGGTTGCCGGCACACTTTTATATGAGGCAACCATCCTAGTCCTCGAGAGTAGCAACGCATCTGTAATTGACTTCACACTGAATCTAAGTACTATTTGAAGTTGCTTAAAGCTGTCTATGGGCGGCAGTGACCACTTACCATCTGGTGGACTGCATGCTCCTTTGCCATTTCGATCAGATAAAAAAAACACGAATAGAATGGCTAATATGACATCACAACGGGCATCTGAGTCTTAGTTTTCAAAAATATACGACCTATGAGAAGTTTTTTTAAGAACTTTTAAGTGTGTAAGTTACCTCACGATGCGTTATTTCATCATGAAGCAGCCATAATTAATTTTTACGAGCCTAGATTGCCTTTTTTTGTTCTCTAGGGGGAAATTTTCAAAATGAGCAACGCAGGGTTATGTGAGATTTTTACCGCACTAAAACCCCCGGTGGCTATCCTCGGCGCTATAAAGAGGACTCCGGGATCTCGAAACGACCGCGACTGGAATCCTCTGAGCACGCCTCATCGGGCTTCTCCCAGATGGGCGGCTGGGCCCACCACTCCGTTTAGTCTTTACGACGGTATGCGACCACACATACCGCCGTCCTTCCCGGGATCGCCTGACCGAACAGTTCGAGCTTCCACTCTAGCCGCCTGTAACCACGGAAACCCCTTTTAGTCGCCTCTTACGACAGGCAGGGGATGCGCAGCCCTATTCGGATCCCGGAACTACAGGGACGGAGCCTAGATTGCCTGGCAATTGAACCTCGGATCCGCGATTGAGAGACAGAGTTTCAACCGTTAGGCTATAAAAGCTTTAAGCCTAATTTGACATATATTGTAACTAAAAAATCTTAATGCTTTATCTCGTTAGTTATTTAATTTATTTTAAGTCACTGATAATTGAGTCCAAAAACCTCCAATAACGCTACTAAAACGAGTAACTCTTAATTGCACCTAAAATATCACAGACGTCACAGTCCAAAATTTATCTGATTTTGGACTTTTTGTCAACCCCTTATTGTCCCACTGCTGGGTACGGGTCTTCTCTCAGAATGAGAGAGTGTTAGGCCATAGTCCACAGCGCTGGCCAAGTGCGAATTGTTGGTTTTGGACATTTCGTTAAAAATGGTCCCTAACGCCCGTGATATATGCAAGTGGCTTTATATGGAACAGAGTTTCCACTTACACAACTACATATGCGTTGCTACTCCCGAGGACTTACATGGTCGCCTCCTGTAAAAAGTGAGCCGGCAATCACCATCTTTCACTGAAACGCAAGGACAACTTCACGGCTGAAATAGGTATATCCACTTAACGTTTGGGTTTAAAAAATAAGTATTTAGTCAAAGATAATGCTTAAAACGCTCAACCATGATGCCAACATAGCTATTAAACGTGTAACGCTACCGTAGCGGCAGCAAATGTCTGTGTCACAGTCAATATTTGTCGGGTCTACGCGTTTGTTTCACGTACAAATTCGTGTTTATTCGTGAAGTTCAAAGCCGGTTCAGGAAGTGTATACATTTGCTTGTCGACTACTAAACTACAAACAATTTTCTGCGGAAATGTCTTTTACACTTCTGCCTCGATTCAACCGCTGTAAAACCAGAACCGGACGTAAAATCATAATCGTTCTAATGTTACGTTACTTTTTGATGAATACGATTTGTGACATTGTAATACATATTTGAACCGTATTCATAGTTTTTTAGTTTATCGGCGGGAAATTATGGTTTATTGCCATGATTTCCCGGTAGTGGGATCCACAAGTACGGATACAATGACTATTTGTTCTATGGCTCCATTAATGTAAATAAAGTATTATTATTATTATTATTATTCATTTATTCCATAATTTTCCATGGATTATCGTCTAAATCAACTCGAAAATCGTGATCATTTTCTGAAGGAAATGCATTGTGATTAAGTTCCGAGAACTCAAGAGACTCATTTTCCAGGATTAAATTTATATTGCGGAACTGGATATACTAGAACCGCGCAGTATATTCCTCTAATTACATTTCCTTCCTATGCGTTGTTTATGTTTTAAATCATTTGAGGTACATTAAGATTTCTCAAAATGATATTATTTGTTATTAAGATATTAGAAAGAAAATATAAGCAAAACGAAGAAATTGAAAAATGGTTTATATTTTTAAATCCAGGAGGACAGCTTTAATTTAAAACATTCTATAGACCAAAAAGTAATTACCTTACCTTTATTATTTATTTTTTATTATCGTTTTAAATTAACATTCTACAAATAATACCGTAATTTTAAATTTATAAATTTATAAATTTATTGAACTTGTTTGTTAACAATAACATTATTTTGGTTCAAATCACACTATATGTCCAGTAGTGGTAGTGGTAGTAACATAACTAGAGAGGATAGGTGGATTTTTTCTTCGAGCATTCACTCCAGAATTATACGCAAGTAATATACGATCAAGATAATCAGTCTGTACATCCATAATTTGTTATGTGTTGTAATTTGATGTTTGATTAAAAATTTTATTATTCGTTTTGTTTTTTTAGTGGTGACGCGCCAATCAGGTGGCAAATTCTAGTTGGTTCCACTTATACCAACTATGGAGGCATTGCTGCCAACAGTAACCGTATAACCGTCCATCCTAACTACAATTTTATTACAATGGACAGTGGCGTAGCTATCGTCCGTTCTGTCGTCATCTTCACCTTCAGTACTGCAATCCGTGCGGCCAGCATACCCGGCGCTAACTACAACCTTGGAGACAATGTTGTTCTTTGGGCTATTTATCATATTAATAACTTTTATGTCAAATAAAACAAGAATCTCACTCGTATCTTAGTAAAAACATTTTAGGTAAAAGATAGTAAGCAATTTTTGAAACATCACCTTTTTAATAAATCCATAAAAAGTAAGCCATAATTTTCTACTTCTTAATTAAGACTCGGATGAGAAATTTTGTTCCCTATTTCGAAAGTAAAGCTTTTGGAATAGGGAACAAAATTTCTCATCCGAGTCTTCATATGATTCTAAAAAGCAAAAAGCTTTACTTTCGGAATTAGGTAGGCAATTTCATTAGGTACATGCGACCGACATAAGTTTATCATGTCAATTAATTACGAAATAATTTGCAAAAATTTTGTACTATTTATCCGGACTAAAAAGCAAAACATATTAATGAAATATGTATATTTTAGTCTCTAGGTCCACGTTCGGAGACTCTGCGCCATGTGCAAGTTTGGTCTGTGAACCAAGCGACGTGCAGAACTCGTTACAACGAATTTGAGCAGACAGTGACCGACAACATGATGTGCGCTGGTTGGCTGGACGTAGGCGGTCGCGACCAGTGTATTGGTGACAACGGAAGCCCCGTCATCCACAACGGCGTAGTGGTTGGTGTCCGCTCGTGGGGCCAGCAGTGTGGCGTCGGGCGGTACCCCGGTATCAGCGCCAGGGTGTCCCGATTCACCGCTTGGATCAATGCTAATGCTTAAATTGTATGTAGTGTGATTTGAACTAAAATAATGTTATTGTGAATAAACAAGTTCAATAAAAAGTGAATCATTTCTTGAATGTTCATTTATGAAAACAATAAAAAAGTAAGAATTAAGTCAACTTAATTACTTTTAGGTCTATGGAATGGATTCCCTTGGATTTAAAACTATACTGTTTTCTTTTTATTCGTTATGCTAATATTTTCTTTCTTATATCTTACTTGACAAATAATATCATGCTGAGAAGTATGAATGTACCTTAAAGAGTCAAAATATTAATAACGTATAGAGAACAAATGCTATTAAACGAATATACTGTGTGGTTCTAGTACACTCAGTTCCGCGATCTAAATTTAAACCTAGAAAATGAGTTTATTTAATTTTTTTTAAAACCTACATAGTTTACACCCATGACAATTAAAAAGAATAATAGTCAAGAATAAGGAAAATCTTAGTGCAACTATATTTATAGGCGAAGTCTGCTTGCAAAAGTAGCGAACTTGTTACTCGTAACAAGTATTTTAAATATGTAAGTAATAATAATAATGAAATAGAAAAAAATATTTATTAATGATTATATTTTTTAAAACAAGCTTTTATTTCAATACACTGAAAAGAAAAAAAAAATGTAGTAGTCAAACTCATCATTTTGTTGCATCGTACAATTTTATATCATATAAAAGCTTGTTGGCGTGTGGTGCGGTGGAAGGAAGGTGACGTAGGCACCAGGTCAAAAAGGTCCTCGGAACACTTACCATTGTAAAGCCGGTAGAACACGCAAAGCGGGTACATATGTCCCTCCGAAGACTCAAGGGTTCTAACTGTTCGGTGATCTTTGGGTCGTTGACAATTCGGATCGCGCGTTTCTGGACGGAATCAAGTGAGTTAAGTTGGTATTGGGGCCCCCTCCCCAGATATGCAAACAGGAGTCCATGTGGGGCCTTACTTGTGCTGTATAAAAAAGTAGGAGATGCTCCACAATGAAATACTGCTTGGTTCTGTTCAAGACGCTCAACTTCTTAGCGGCCAACTTAGCCTTAACATCCAAAATACCCCGAAACTGCACGTCACTCGAGATGTCAACTCTCAGGATCCCCATGTTTATTCCAATGGTAAGCGAGGTGCCTTGGAACTTTGGCGCCATGACAAAAAGGGGGTTTCTTAGCGGTAAACGCGCAGACTTGTGTCTTCGCATGGTTGAACTCGACGAGGTTAAGACGACTCCATTCCGAGACCCGCTCCAGAGAGTGCTCGATTACAGACAAAAGTCTGATTCTGCAAACTTCTAATTCTTGAATACTCGTATCGAGACGTGTTTGCATGGCCGTTTCCTCCATTAACACTGCGCCCGTAGAGGAGATGTGGGAGGCTGGCGCGGGGGACGGAAGGGCCCTCCCTTACTTCGGCAAGGTAATCGTGCAAAAAGACTTGCCGATTATTTCGCCGATTGGCAGGACAGCCTCCCGGGCCAGATGTTGAATGTATTGCCCAGGCCCGGGTCCCCAACTTACCAGCGGACAACCGTTTCAACGGGTCTCCCTGGCCCCCGCGCCAATACACGACTCCTCCGTGAGTGAGTTGCCTACGACTGAGTTTCGGTTGCGTTCCTATGCAAACCCCGCAAAGGAATTGTTTCGTTGTGGACGGACCCCACGGACCAACCCCATGGTGGCTGCAGGGTTAAAATTATAAGACAATATAGCTTCTACTTACGGTAAGCTTATCGTACGAATGTGCGTACTTTTACCGGTTATCACAGGTAAATATAGCTAACAAAATCGCATAATTGGTAAAACAGGTTATTATATTTACCAAAAAGCTGGTTGAATTTTTCACTGGTCAATTGGTCATCATCTATGCTTACCTGTAAACAAATAAAAAATATTATTTACAAAAATGTTTTTGCCATAAAAAAATTATAGGCGTTTTATCACAATTAATCGATATGAAAAAGTGTGGTATAAAGCATAATACCAAGGAGAGGAATCGGATACGGATACGGTCCTGCATCATCCTGACATTGATTACTTGTAGTCCGTCAATTATTGCCAATAAACGAAATTTTTCGGCCATTATCATCATCATCAAAAAACATTGATATACACACTGCTAACTTCGGCGAGCAACTTCGGCTTATTGCTGTTGATAACCGTTTTCAGACTCTGCCCGAAGATTCGACCTTATTTCCATTTCTTGTTCTCGAAGGGGATCTTTCAAAATGTACCCGACAACGTGGGAGCAACGCTGGGTTATAGGGAGTTCTATAGTTCTAAAACCCTCCGTTGGCCATTCTCGGTGCTGCGGAGCAGTCTGGAATTTCCAACGGAACACAACCGGGGTCCTCTGAGCGCGTTAACCAGTTCAGGCTCTTCTACGGCGAGCAATATGTTACACCAATTTTTTCATTTTTAATACAACATGAGATCCTTTATGTCGCTGAACTTGCCGGGGTCGTTTAATCCAGTCAAGCGACGTTTCAAGGAGGAACTCCAACAATTTAGGAACAGTTATATCTTGCAACCACGAAGAATTTTTTAGTCGCCTAATACGACAGGCAGGGGATACCTTACTCCTTTCCTGTTTCCGGGACTACAAACGCGCCCAAATAATTGAACTGGTTAATTTTCTATTACGAATCAAGGTATCAAATGGCTAAGCGTTCACACACCAACTAGGTGTAGCTACCGCCTTCGTTGGGCAAGCGATTTCGCAGACATGGTGATATAAGTGGATTTTAGGGCATACGCTTTACTTTAAACATTATGTTCTTAGTGCATAACTATGTACTTCATAAAAAAAATGTTAAAAAATATTTAAATAAATTGGTTTATTCACTTCATACTTCAAAAGTCGGCGCTTTATACAATTTAAATGATAATTCAGCGAAAATGCAATAACAGAAGTAAGATGAGGCCGACTTTTAAGTATGTACCTATACCTATACCAGAGGTGCTTCACCTCATACGATAAGTCGAAACTTTCGGTACTTATTACACCTTCGGTTCCGATTTCAGTTCCGAAACTTTAAACTAGGAGATTTTAATTGGAGATCGCCAAATCAATTGCCAGCCAATATTTGTTGTATCCGTATGTATGCTTCGTAGCAAGCAAAAAGCTTTTTAGTGGCGCTGGCTTAATCTATGACTCGTACGGAAATGGACTGTACGGAGACAAAGCTTCAAAGCTTTTGTTTATCAATTATAATTAACAACTATTAAGATATATATTGCAATAAATTAATTTGATTTAATTTTATGATATTAGATATGCAAAATACTGGAGGTAACTTTCATTTCCATGTAAAAAAACATTGTAATTATATTTAAAAAAAATGGGAATAAATAAGAAAAAAGACAAACCCGCTGAGTTTCTTGCCGGATCTTGTCAGTTGAGATAGTATTCTGATCCGGAGGGAGTGTAAGAAAAAAATTTAACTGACAATTTATAAGTGCCCCCGTAAGCCTATACGAAATAAAGACATTTCATTTCATTTATGAAACGAATTGTTTTTTCAAATAAAATATCAATTTATCGAAATATTTCTGAATGAATTTTAAAAGTTACTAAACAGATTTTTGACATTTACATTAAATAAAAATAAAAATCATACAAATCAACACGCACAATCTGGAGCGATTTAATTTTAGTAGTAAACTGTTAATGGGAAATGTTAATAGGAAAACCTGGCATTTTTTATCTGATGTAGAAGTCGGTTGTATTTTTGTTAGTATTTTGTTATTTTCCTTCTATAATCTCTTGTAATCGATGTAGATGACTAATGATGCTTATCTATTTACAAATAAAAATATACTATTATCACTGTGATGGATAATTATTAATCAAATTTGTAGATATAAATACGTGGATTTAAAAATGAGGAGCAGTTAGTTGCCAAGAACCAATTTTCAACAATGCGCGTGTTTGCTCTTATCGTCCTTCTGACCGTTGGACTGTCGTCGGTAGCAGGTATGTTTCGAAATAAAGATCACTTGAATATCTTATTAATATTATTAGTCACCTGTCGCAACGGTCGAAATTCGACGGTAATTCCACTTAAAATCTAAACTTGATATTGCCCAAAAGTAGCAATGGTTCTTAAATTCAATAGAATTTTAATAATTTTCAAGTTTAGATACACCCGTTAAATGAAAAAAGAGGTTTAATTAACTAAACTGCATTTCAAAGCAAAAGCGGATTTGTCAAAATACCCGATATTGTTTTAAACGCGGCTTAGCTAATTAAACCTATTTTATATTTAACGGGTGCGTTCAAAATTACTTGAAAATTATTACATTTTATTTGAATTTGAGAAATATTCGTACTACTTTGGACAATACGAATTTTAGTTTTTTAATTTAAACTACGGTCGAATTTCGACCGATGCGACGGGTGACTAGACTATTAATACCTCAATCGTCTTAAACTGCGGACTAAAATGTGTTAAACTAGGCAACGGGCGGGTTTAATTATAGTACCAAAGTAAAACAAGATCTAAATTAAAAAAACACAGTTTGTAAAAAGCAATTAAGTTAAACCTTTGTTTAAAACCGAAACTATCGCTAGTTTATGTTTTGTAATAAGGAGGTGAATGTTTTATTTCGATTATTAAATGTTTGTATCAAATACAAGGTAGTGTGTGTAGTGTGTTTTAAGTTGATTTTATGTATGTTTTGAAAAAAATATTAGCTTTTGGAAATCCTTCTCTATATCCACTATACAACATATATAGAAAATAGATGCGAAAATTTGTGAGCAACTATCCGGTGAGATTTAGTTTAGAACCTACGAGTAGATTGATGTATTTCCTAGGATTGAGGCAATAACCCATGACCGAAGTGAGTGAAGCTGCGGGAATAACTTAATATTACTATTTTTAAAATACGTTATTTTTATTATTATTATTATTATCAATATTTTAAGGCAATTATATAAAATTGCCTTAATATTTAATACCACTGCGATATAAATCGATCTTAAAACGTAATGCTTATTACCTTATTTAAAAAATATCGCCGGTGTAGGTAAATATTTATTTTCAAATGTGGTTTTCTTAAAACTTAACATAAATCACAGACAGACAAAGACAGTGACAGCATTTTTTTTTCATAAAAAAACTACTATTACGGCAGAAAAAAACGATGGGAATTTTATCAACATTTAAAATATTCATTCATTTTTTAGCACTACCAACGAGCCAGCAGCGAATCGTCGGTGGTTCTGAGACTACCATCCAGCAGTATCCTTACAGTGCCGCGTTGCTTTACAGCAGCAACTTCCTCACTTACCAGCAGGAATGCGGCGGCAGCCTCATCAGCAACCGAGCTGTATTGACAGCTGCTCATTGTGTTATGTACGTACGAGATATTTTTAAGCATTAGAAGAAAATATCTGGTATTGTTAATTAGTAATGTATGGTGTCGATCTTGAATAACTACTCTTTACATGAATTTCATAGCGACAAATACCACCAGATGGGTAGCAACGTCTGCTTTTATAAAGCCAATACCACCACAGTGGCTAACAATGTGCATGACAGGTGCGGGGACTATTAGTAAAAGTACCATTAGAGGAAGTTTATGTTCAGTTGTGGTAATTTAAAGTTAACTAGTGAGGATAGGTGGATTTATTGTTCGAACGCTCACTCCAGAATTATACGCAAGTAATTTACGATCAAGATAACCATAATATGTATCCATAGTTTTATATGTATTGTGATTTTACTAATCATTTAATTATTTGACTAAGATTCTAATTATACATTTTCCCCTTTTAGTGGTGACGCGCCAATCAGGTGGCAGATTAGAGTTGGTTCCGTTTATGCCAACTATGGAGGCATTGTTGCCAACAGCAACCTTATCACCGTCCACCCTAACTACAATGTGATAAATATGGACAATGACATTGCTATCGTCCGTTCTGGCATCACCTTTACCTTCGGCACCACAATCCGTGCGGCCAGCATAGCTGGTGCCAACTACAACCTTGGAGACAATGTTGTCCTTTGGGCTATTGGATGGGGCTCTACAACGGTAAATTTAATGATTGTCAAAAAATACAAGACTCGCATTCGTATCTCAGTTGAAAACATTTTAAGTAAAATATAGTAAGAAAATAAGAAAGTAAGTCATAAAAATATTTGGAAGCATTAAATAGTTTTTGTAGTTAAGTTATCAGTTAATTTTAAAAAATCCAAAAAGACTCGGATGAGCAAATTTCTTCTTTGTTCCGAAAGTACAGGCATATGACCGACTTAAGTGTATCATGTCAACGCGAATTAAAATAATTTGTAAAAAAAATGTTCTATTTATGGTGATAAAAAGCAACATATGTATATTAATTGAATATTATTGTTTTAGTTCCAAGGTCTCCGTTCGGAGACTCTGCGCCATGTGCAAGTTTGGTCTGTGAACCAAGCGACGTGCAGAACCCGTTACAACGAACTTGAGGCCACTGTGACCGACAACATGTTGTGCGCTGGTTGGCTGGATGTAGGCGGACGCGACCAGTGTATTGGTGACAGCGGAAGCCCCGTCATCCACAACGGGGTAGTGGTTGGTGTCCGCTCGTGGGGACAGCGGTGTGGCCTCGCGCGGTACCCCGGCGTCAGCGCCAGGGTGTCCCGATTCACCGCTTGGATTAATTCTAACGCTTAATTTGTATATATAGTGTAATTAAAATTATGTTATTGAAAATATGTAAGTTCATTAAGATTAATATGTTATCTCTTGAATGTTAATGTAAGCAAATAATAAAAAATAAGAATATAAAATTGATGTAATTATTTTTTGGCCTATGGAATGTAATAAAAAACACTATCCTTCGGGATTCTTAACTGTACTATTTTTCGTTTTTCTTCGTTTTGCTAGTATTTTATTTCTAATATCATAATTGACAAATAATATAATACCATTTTGAGAAAACCTAATGTATCTCAAAAGATTTATAACATTAGCAACGTTTAGGGAGGAAATGCAGTTCTAGTACACCCAGTTCTGAAATCTAAATTTAATCTGAGAAAATGAGTCTCTTGAGTTCTCATAACCTAAATGCAATGCAGCAAATGATCACAATTTGCGAGTTGATTTAGACAACAATCTATAGAAAATTATATAGTATAGGTATTTATTATTTGTATAGTATAGAAATATATTAGGTACTGGGGACACATAACAAATATGCATTCTACCCGTACTTGTGATATTGTCTCGCTACCATGAAATCATGGCAATAAACCATGATCTTCCGCCTATAAATTAATAACTGTGAAAACTATTTTTATAAATATTATATTATATACTAAATATTATATTACAATGCCACAAATTGTTCCTTCTAATGTTACGTTACTTTTTAATCCGTACGCTAATAATATCAAACGATCATTACAGTGGTTGAACCGAGGTAGAAATGTGAAAGACACTTCAGAAAATTGTTTTAGCTGTTTAGTAGTCGACAAGTAAATGTATGCTCTGCTTTTAACCGGCTTTGAACTTCACGAATAAACACGAATTTGCACGTGAAACAAACGCGTAGACCCGACAAATATTGACTGTGACACAGACATTTGCTACTACGGTAGCGTTATACGTTTAAGCTATGTTGGCATTGTAGTTGAGCGCTACAAACATTATCTTTGGCTGAAAACTTTCTTTTTAAGCCCAAACCTATTAATGGACATACAATGTCACTTACACCTATTTACAGCGGGTAGCAAACCCTGAGTTTCAGCGGAAGGGCGTGGTTGCCGGCTCATTTGTGTATGAGGCGACTTTCTTAGTCCTCTGGAGAAGCAACGTACCTGTACTTGGCTGCAGATGGAATCTCTGTTCTGTATGAAGTCGCTTGAACATATCTCGGGGGGGGGGGGGGTAAAAAACACTTACCACCATGTAGCATGTTCGTTTGCTACACCTAAATGGATAAAGAAACATTTTTTTTATTTTTAACGATCTGTTAGAGTCCAAGATCAGACAAATTTTGGACTGTGACAGTTGGTGTAGTTCTTTGGACTCATTTATCAGTGCCGTAATTAAAACAAGTTAAATACTTATCGAGACAATATAAAATCATTCAGATTCTTGTGTTAAAATCGACTACTAGACTACTTGAATAGTAAGATGAAAGGCGCTATAGCTTTAAATCTTAGAGCTTCTTCCGTTAGGCTATCCTAACGATTGAAACTTGGCCTCTCAATCGAAGGTCCGAGGTTCAAAACCCAGGCAATCCAGTAATCCTAGAAATTAATCATGACTGCTTTACGATGAAATAAAACATCGTGAGGAAATCTTTTTTTATAGTTATACCTAACGATAAGGCAGACAGGCCACCTGATGGGAAGTGGTCACCGTCATGAACATTTGCAACAACAAACCAGTCGCCAATGCGTCGCCGGCTTTGAAGGAGACCTCTTTTAACACCTTTCTTGAAGAGCCCCATGTCATAGCGCTTTGGGAATACTTCAGGAGGATGGCCATTCCACATCTTGTTTTTTCTCAGCTGGAAAGGCGTAAACCAGACTGTGGAGGACCGCTACGGGTCCAATTGATATGGATGAACGCTCATCTTTGGCGCGCGATGCGGTGGAATGGTTATGAGGACACCAGGTTGAAGAGTTCCTCGGAACACTCACCATTCTAACGCCGGTAGAACACGCATAGGGAATCGTTCATTCGAAGGCTTAAGGGTTTTGAACTAACCGATCGACGATTCGGATCGCGCGTTTCTGTACGGAGTTAAGTGGGTTAAGTTGGTATTAAAGTACTCCAGCCCAGAGGTGCGAGCAATACTCCATGTGGGGTTTCACTTGTGCCTTATAAAACAAAAGGATATTATTATGCCCCAGGATAGTACTGCTTGCTCCTACACACAATACGAACCTACATACCTGAGAGTTGTGAATCAATTTTACTCGTATAGGTTGCCATTCAAAATTGGTGCGCATCAGGTGTTTCTGAGGCTCTCTGTGAATTGAGTTGTGTAGGTGATTTTCGATACATATTGTTTTTTCTTTATAAGCGTTATTAAAAAGAATAAACACAGTGTTAGTTGGATATTGTAGCTTCGTGAAATTGATCATAAAAAGTAAGTCCCCTCCAAATTAGTTTAAGAACTAACAAAATCTATAGATTTAATTATAACCATTATTGAGTAAAAATCGGTTAATTCGATAATAACGGTATCAAAGAATGCTTAGAGTCAAGAAAAAGAGAAGTGGATGAATGTATTGTATGGTGCTGGCAGAGACCAACAACCTACAGGATACAGTAAAGGTGAACTAGTCTGAGAACTGAATAAAGAAAAATGTATTGTAGTTAAAAATATAACATCAATTGAACAGTAGTGAGTATTGTGAAGTAATATTATCAATGATCATAATAGCAATAATATGAAAGAAATTCGGTAAATATAAACAAATGAATAATTTAATGTGGACAAGCTAAGTAATGGGTAACTAATGGATAACTCCACAGGGGCAGCTACCCGTAGAGAGGATAGGCGAGTTGCGAAGCGAAGGGAATAAGAATAGAACATTTTCACTACATAGTATGAAACAAAGTCCCTTGCTGCTGTCTGTCCCTATGTATGCTTAAATCTTTAAAACTACGCTACGGATTTTAATGCAGTTTTTTTTATAGATAATGTCATTCAAGAGGAAGGTTTAATACATAGTGTATAATACATGTATATCATAGTGGAGAATCTCTGATAATTTTTTACTTTAAGACGGAACGAAGTTCGTAGGGTCAGCTAGTAAGTATAGCATATTATAGGTTTTACTCGCTAACCGTTGAAGATATACGAAAAGTAATAAGAACCTTTCGGGTAGACAGTTGGATAAATTTGGTATTTTTTAACGTTATCTGTTTATTTTAAACGGAAATATGAAGGTCAAATAGTGTAGGAACGGCAGTAAAATGGTCGCCATTCTTAAATCGTGTAAAATATCTAAATCAAAAGTAGCCTATAGACTAACCAGTTTAACAAGCTACATCCATGCAAAATTTCATATATGCAAATCAGAGCAGTGGTTCTTGCGTGATTGAATAACACACACGCACAGACAATCAACAACACGATTATAGACATTTCTGTAGAGACAAGATGTAGACCTGTAAGGTTGTGACTGTCATTTCATTTAAGTTGAAACGATTAATTTATGAGTCAAACTATTATTGGATAGCCTATTTAATGTCTTATCATTATTTATCAATTACGAAATATAATTTTATCCAGGGCTTTTGTAATCACACTCAAATTAGACTGATATTACATTTACAAGAATCTGATGTTTGACGATGTTATCAGTGAATTAGTCATTGGTTTTATTGTTATAATCTTAGTTGTAAGAAATGATAATTCTTCGTTATAGGTAAGTGTTTCATATAAATACATGGAGTTTCCAAGCGATTATAATCAGTAAAGATTGACAGTCAAAATGCGTACCATCACAGTTATCGGATTTTTGATACATATTCTAGCAGTTGTTACAGGTTTGTTAAATTTCATTATAAAACTTATCTTGAAAGTGATTTTTTAACTTACACTAAGTGATAATTTTTCATCAGTTAATTACTCAGTTTTCACACCATAATTAATTAGTTAAAGAAATAGGCATTGTTCGGTATTATCGTTCGAATATTTTCAAACTACATGGCTAATCTCCCTTTAAAATCATTTTTTTCTTTTCTACGAATATCCTTCAAGATTTAAGCAATTTTTGTATTCTGCAGTTATGATTATTGAGATTTCCCGTTTTTTCTATATTTTCGCTATAAAACATTATACTGCCTCATATAACTAAAACCTTTACTATCCACTTGCGTTAACTAAAACAATATTTAATGTTAATTACAAAAATTACGAAGATTAAAACTCGCACAATAACTTTTCATTTAACAACATATCTTCATCTATACTAATATATAAAGCTGAAGAGTTTGTTTGTTTGAACGCGCTAATCTCACGAACTACTGGTTCGAATTTAAAAATTATTTTTGTATTGAATAGACCATTTATCGAGGAAGGCTTTAGGCTATATAAAATCACGCTGCAACTATTATGAGCGAAGAAATAATGGAAAATGTGAAAAAAAATAACTATTCCACGCGGACGAAGTCGCGGGCACAGCTAGTTACTCCATAATTTCACATTGTTTAACATCATTTAATTTTACATTGTTGTTCAGCTGTTCCAGCCTCGCAGCAAAGAATTGTCGGTGGTTCTCTGACTACGGTTAACGAACATCCTTACTCTGCTTCTCTACTATATAGTTCAAATTTGATCAATTATTACCAATCATGTGGTGGCACTATTCTAAATAATAGAGCTATCCTCTCGGCTGCTCATTGCTTCATGTAAGTATATTATATGTATATGTTTACTATTAGTTATTTGTGACCGTGATTTAATTTTAAGATTCGGACATCCATTTCTTTTTATTCTTAAGGAAAAGGTACGCTATGTGGGATTTCTACCGCACTAAAACCCACCCCTGGTGGCCTTGAACGCAACCGGAGTAGATTTGGTCACCATGCCAAGTTGACAACATCATACACATATACTTATCGGCGAATAGCCATATAGCCACTTCATAGACTTTATAATCCTTGATATGACACCATGTTTCTATAAATTTTTGCCAAATCAATTTTCTCATATCTTCTGTTTCAGCGGGGACACAGTGAACAGATGGCGTATACGTGTGGGATCTTCATGGGCTAACAGCGGCGGATCTGTTTTTAACACCAATCGAATTATTAACCATCCCAATTATAACAGTACTACGGAAGACAGCGATATTGCCATTCTCCATGCCACTGGAAGCTTCATTTTTAGTACAACAGTAAGGGCTGGTAACATCGCCGGTGCTAACTACAATCTTGCTGACAATCAAGTTGTTTGGGCTATTGGGTGGGGAACAACTACTGTAAGTATATGTAAAAGCATACTTGTGTTTATTATCGTATATTATTTTGTATCGTATATTATCATGGAAAATGTCATGTACGCTTTCAAAATAATAATCGTATGACTTACGGTGAAAGAAAAAACATAAATGTATAAGACTTCTCAAAGATACTGCGTATCTCCTTATCTTTACCGACGTAACAAACTGGATACTAAATTGATAATGACAGGCCTGTCCGCGTTTGTTAAAATATTTTAGTGCCATTACAAGCCATAACTTGCTTCAAACACAAAAATAAAAATAATTGGTGTTGTTGATAAAAGAAGATACCCAATTTCTTGCTAAACTGCAACTGACAATTTACAATAACTTCCGTCGGCATATGGAAGATAAATGAATTTCATATCAACAAATTTTATGTCTCACCGCAAAGCGGAGACCTTATGACTGGGATAGATATTAACTGAAAGTGGTGAAATAATCTCATTCATGATTTCTTCCTTCAAAGAGTTTAAACAGTATTAAACGTTTAATAGCCATTTAAACAGTACTAGTCACCCGTCTTAATGGTCGAAACTCGACCGTAATTTAAATTAAAAAACTTAACTTCATATTGTCCAAAGTAGTACCAATATTTCTCCAATTTAGATTCAAGTTATTTTGAACGCACCGGTTAAAGGTAAAAAGAGGTTTATTGACTAAGCTACATTTAAAAGCAATAGCGGGTGTTTTGACAAAGACATCTGATATTTTTGACGTTATTTTCATAGTTGTCAATGTTCTTTTTCGTTTATTATGTGTTTGTGACAAATTCACGGTAGTGTGTGTAATGTGTTTTTAGTTGATTTTATGTATGTTATATGCATTATTCGAATAAATATTAACATTCTGCACTCCTTCTCTACGTCCACTATAACCATGCAAAATTTCATACTAATCCGTCCGCCCCATATTACTTAAAAATGCTTCACAAGTTTTTGCTTCACGTAATAATATAAAAATTATTATCATTAAGTACTAATGTTGTAAATAATTCATCACATTCTGTAATCTTCATTTCAGTATCAAGGTCAACCCTCTGAGCAGCTTCGGCATGTACAGATTTGGACCGTCAACCAAGCTGTCTGCAGAACCCGTTATGCTGAACTTCGCCGTACCATCACCGATAACATGCTGTGCTCCGGCTGGCTGGACGTGGGCGGCCGCGACCAGTGCCAGGGAGATTCCGGCGGTCCTCTCCTGCACAACAAAGTAGTCGTCGGAGTCTGCTCGTTCGGGCAAGGGTGCGCGCTCCCCCGTTACCCCGGTGTTAACGCCCGCGTTTCACGTTTTACTAACTGGATTGTAATCAATTCTTAAATTGTTACTATACGTTATTGTGTGATAACTTAGTTTGATTTGAAGAAAACAATATTTTTATCAAAATCTTGTCATACTGTATTTTTTATAAAGAACGATCCCGTAACTCCGTGTAGCAATTTGGCTATTTCATAAATCCGAGATTTGGACGTTCACGCCTAATTGGAAAAATAAACCTGTATAATACTCGTATATTCCGTTTTCGTATATGTTATATTTATATATTTATAAGTATATTCGTATATTTTGTTTTAGTTTTAATTTCATACTCATATCATAAATATAATTAAAGTTTATTATAAACCTGTTAAATATGTATGTATGCATTCTACGTCTGTGTGCGAGCTGCGCCTCGCGTCTCTTTTCCGTGCATTAAAACAGTACGTACCCAACTATGGTGGTTGTTTGTTGTTGCGCCCGCGCTTCCTTTTTACTATACAAATACACGTAATACACAACACGTGGCGACGATCGAACCACGCAAGTAATAAAAATGTCTTCGGGAGTGATGTACGGAGTTTTGTGTACATTTGACCATCTGTCCAATGATTGGAATAGTTTTCAATCACGTTTGGAACAATGGTTCATCGCAAATGACATTAATGACACTACGGATAAAGCGAAGGTCAAGCGGCGGGCGATACTGTTAAGCGTGCTCAGTGAGTCGACCTATAAACTAGCAAACAGTTTAGCACTGCCAAGAAAGATTGAGGAGGTGGACTTTGATCAAATTACAAATTTGCTAAACGAGCACTGCACCCCAAAACGGTTCGGCTTTGCAGAAAAATCGACATTTTATTCTGCCGTGCAGCAACCCAGCGAGACACCGACGGAGTGGGCAGCCAGAATAAAGGGGCTAGCAGCGCATTGTGGGTTCAAGTCTCTCGAAGAAGCAGTGTTGGATCGTTTTATAATGGGAATGACACCGGGCCACGAACGTGACAAATTATTTGTTCAAGATCAGCGGGAATTATCGTTAGCAAAGGCGGTAGACATGGCGGAGAGCGTGCGATGCGCGCGCCGGGCCGCCAGGGCGGAGGCGGCCGGCGCCGCCGCCGCGGCCGCGTTGCCGGGCGACTCCGCTGAAGATGTCGTGTTCAATATAGCCAAAGTAAAGTGCAGTGTATGTGGTTATACCAATCATAAAGCTAGTTCGTGTCGTTTTAGAAATTACAAGTGTAAAAAGTGTAACCGTAAGGGTCATCTACAGAAAATGTGTCGTAACAGTGTAAATTGCGTTGAGGATGTGGATGCAGGAGATGATGGTAAGGAAGTGCATAGTATTCGGTGTGATAAGG
This sequence comes from Spicauda simplicius, assembly GCA_949699795.1. Taxonomy (NCBI): domain Eukaryota; kingdom Metazoa; phylum Arthropoda; class Insecta; order Lepidoptera; family Hesperiidae; genus Spicauda; species Spicauda simplicius. The sequence goes on along the minus strand of OX453058.1, from coordinate 6,193,555 downwards.
CGGATCCTATGATTGAGCGTGTTTGTATTGGTGGAGTATTTTTGGAATTCCAAATTGATAGCGGTTCAGCGGTTAGCCTTATTTCTAACGGAACTTATAAGCGTTATTTTAATAAAGTACCATTATCTCCCACTAATAAAAAATTAATAAGTTATACTGGTGATAAAATTAATGTATGTGGCGTTCTAGAAACATCGATTGCATACAAAAATAAAACGCGGCCAATCCACTTGTTTGTGGTTAATAACAGCGGCATTTCACTATTAGGTCGTGATTTTATTTACGATTTTAACTTACAACTTGTATCTTCTGTAAACACAGTTTTGTTAAAAGATAATTTCGTCGTAAACGATCTTATTTCGCAGTTTCCAACCGTGTTTTCTAACCATCTAGGATTGTTTAACAAATATTCAGTCAATCTCAGTGTTAAGCCAGATTCTAAGCCCATATTCTGCAAGGCTAGGTCTGTACCGTTCGCTTTACGGAATAAAATCGATAAAGAATTAGATCGGTTAGTTGAATTAGGTATTTTAAAATCTATTGAACACTCCGAATATGCTTCACCCATTGTGCCAGTCTTAAAGAAAGATGGTGGGTTACGACTGTGCGCTGATTATTCGATTACCATAAATAAGCAGCTAATTGTAGACAAATACCCGTTGCCTACGGTAGACGAGCTGTTTTCAAAATTAAATGGGGGAATTCAGTTCAGTAAGATAGATCTATCTATGGCATATAACCAGTTTAAGTTAAGTGAGGCGTCACAGGCCCTTACTACTATCAATACTCACCGCGGGTTATTTAAATTCACTAGACTGGTTTTTGGGTTATCCTCCGCCCCAGCAATCTTTCAACGTGCCATGGAGTGTGTTTTAGCAGGTCTTGAGGGTGTAGTTTTCTTTTTAGACGACATTTTAGTAACAGGCAGAGACCGAAACCAGCACGAGGAAAGGCTAAGAGCAGTGTTGCATCGTTTAGAAGATGCCGGTCTCACCGTACAAAGCAGTAAGTGCGATTTTTTCAAAAACGAGATAAGTTATTTAGGTCACATTATTAATAAATTTGGTATTAAAAAATCTCCAGATAAAGTAAAAGCTATATTAAATGCCCCCAGACCAATAAACGTAACGCAATTGCAGTCATTTCTAGGCTTAACAAATTATTATCGTAATTTTTTGCCTAACGCATCATCCGTTTTAAGTCCTTTGTATAATTTATTACATAAAAATGTTAACTGGGAATGGGGAAAGGAACACAATGCCGCATTTGTTAAAATAAAGGAAATGATGTCATCGGATAATGTGTTAGCGCATTTTGACTCGAATGCAAAATTAATTTTAACAGTGGATGCGTCGCCCACTGGATTGGGTGCAATTTTATCACAGATAGGTAGTGATGGACTCGAGAGGCCTGTCTCTTACGCTTCGCGTACACTCTCAGTTGCGGAGAAAAAATACGCTCAAATACAACGAGAAGCGACGGCTATAATTTTCGGCGTGAGACGTTTCCACCAGTACTTATATGGTCGATCTGTGCCATTTATACTGCGTACCGATCATAAGCCTCTATTGTCCATTTTCGGTCCCCACCGAGGTATACCTGAAGTGTCCGCTAATAGGTTGCAGCGCTATGCAATATTTTTGTCGGCATATAATTATTCAATCGAATATATTCGAAGTAAAGATAATTGTGCAGATTTTTTATCGCGGGCGACGTTATCAACAATCGAAACCGGTTCTCTCGATGCGGCGCGTGCCCCGGCCGCGGGGGGTCGGGCAGAAGAGGGCAGTGAAGAAAGCGCGGTCTATGTTAACTTTGTCCTGCAAGGCGACATGCCCGTGACCTTTAATCAGTTGCGATGCGAAACCGAGCGGGACCCTATTCTTGTCGTTGTCAAACATTACATAATTAATGGATGGCCGCGGAAGGTGTCGGATATGAAATTGAAACCGTATCATAATTGCCGTTTACAGTTGTCTATCGAAAACGGGTGTTTAATGCGTGGCCACAAAGTTGTCGTTCCGGAAGTTTTAAGAGGAATAATTTGTAGCGAATTGCATAGTTCTCACTTCGGCATAGTTAAAATGAAGGCCGAGGCACGTAAATTATTTTGGTTTCCCGGCATAGACGCTGAGCTGGAGCGGCTCGCGGCGGCGTGCGCGGTGTGCGCGGCGCTGCGGCCCGCCCCGCCGCGCGCTCCGCTCGCTCCGTGGCCGTATCCGCCTGAACCTTTCTATCGCGTTCATCTCGATTTTTTGGGCCCGTTAAATAACCAAATGTTTTTAATTATAGTAGATGCGTACAGTAAATGGGTCGAATGTTACATGATGACGTCGTCGTACGGGTCGAAAGCGGTTATTACGAAGTTAAGTGATTTCATGTCTAGATTTGGAATTCCTAGAACGTTAGTGAGTGATAATGGTACCTCTTTTACTTCACTAGAATTTCAGGATTTCTGTAAATTAAATGGCATCAATCATGTTTTTTCACCGGCATACCACCCGTCTAGCAACGGCCAGGCGGAAAGTATGGTTAAAGTGGTAAAAAAAGGGTTAAAATCGGTAATTCTGGACAATAAAAACAAAAAATTATTACAAGATCATATATCAAAATCGTTTTAAAGGAAAGGAAAGATCTGATTTTAAAATAAATGATACTGTTTGGGTAATCAAGAACTGTATTAATAAAAAGCTTAACTGGATTGAAGCGATAATCAAAAAGAGGCTGGGCAAAGTTTTATACTCTGTGTATATCCCAAGTATGGGAGTGGAAGTTACAAGGCACGTTAACCAAATATTTTCAAGGGTTGGAGCAGCGGGGCAGAGAGTAAATGACTGGAACGTAGACGACATTCCTGACATTCCATGTCCAGATATACTCTTAGACGATAACGAGCAGGACTTAGAGGATTCAGCGGGCAGACTTCTAACACCGATTTCTTCTCCTAAGAGGGGGACGGATGATGGAGATGGTTTCATGACCCCAACCGCAAGCGTTGTGAATCCACGAAGGCGAGAGTTGACGCCCTTAAATACTTGAATAGTTGTTTTTGTTTTTAAATACTTTTTTGGGTTTATTTTTTTAGTTGTTTACTACGATAAAATATATTTTAGCTATAAGGGGAAGGAACTGTTAAATATGTATGTATGCATTCTACGTCTGTGTGCGAGCTGCGCCTCGCGTCTCTTTTCCGTGCATTAAAACAGTACGTACCCAACTATGGTGGTTGTTTGTTGTTGCGCCCGCGCTTCCTTTTTACTATACAAATACACGTAATACACAACAAAACCTAATTGTTTTAATATTAAAATTAAACTAGTAACAGGTCAAAGAGCTAAACGTAGATACCTAAAAGATTTTATACAATACCCATAAATGTAATGTCACTCATAGAAGTTTGTAAATTCATTAAGACATATTTCAAGAAAGTGCACGCTATATATTACAGACTACAACACTTTAGTAACTTATAACGAGATAAATTTATTGTGTTGTAAGTATGTACATGAACTAAGCTGGTGATTTGTGTGCACTTGCTACAGCAAGCGGTCCTTTGCCAAACATGGTCGCTTACCGAAATTAGGTCGGGAGTATATTATACGAAATGTAGGTAAAATATGAAGGTACATATCGTCCGCAAGCCATTATCATCCTAGCGCTAGACTACTGCCCCTTTTATAAGCTAATATATAGCTAGTCATATTAGTTGTAAGTATGTAAAGGTCATTGCAGAAGTAGGTAATAATCTAGTAATTGAAATTTGGCCTTTCAATCAAGGGGTTTCTGATTTTCAAGCTAGTTTCTAACCACTGATTTTCTAAAAAAAACCGAATATGTACGTACTTTGAGAAATAATTTACATACACAATAATTTAACTACAAGCAGGGGAGATAACAAAGGTGATACATTAAAATAAAGACAATAACAAATTAGACAAAAGAATCCGAGGAAACAACATTAATACGACGGCAATGGAAGAAGCTCAGCATTTTGCTGGTCAGAGACCTGACAGCGCTGTTTTTCAGCCACTCCTTACATCTTAAAGCAGTGATATTTAATTATAAATTAATTATCACTGCTTTAAGGTGAAAGAAAACATCGTGTGGAAACCTATACACACGAGGGTTCTTTCAAAAAGTTTTCAAAGGTGTGTGAAGTCTTACAATACTCACTTGGTGGGATATGCATTAAAATTCTCGCGATCTAAGAGAAGATCCGTACCCAGCAGTAGGACGATAATGGGTAAGCGGTATATAAAAGTCATGTCAATCAACTGAAATTTAAACGACTTGACTTGACTGAACTTAACTTGAAAGTAGAAATTTTCTGTACACGATTGGTTTACATGACAGTGTTTGATAGTAACTACAAATTGTTATGTCCAATAGGTTCGGTAGATTGCTCTACTTAATGCGATCTCAGAGAGTTCTAAATAACAAAATTCCTAACTATATATGACGTAGGCAATAAAACCTATAAAGAATACGATGCAACGATAAAATAATTTTGGCGAGAATTCGATGATGCTATTTTAGAATATTTCGATTATTTTTTTGGAAAGCAAAACAAGGAGAGTTTTGATTGCCCAAATTGTTTGTCCCGTTTGTTGCCGATTTCTTAAGTATGAGCATTAAATTATTTATAAGGGTTAGTTGAAAATCTTCGGGAACATTGACTTTTTATATTACCTCGCTCACTTTGTTTGTTTCTATTTGACCGATAGATTGATTTGATGAATTGAAAGTGAGAGAAACTTTCATGGCTAAACTTTTCACACTTACTTTTACCTATTAAAAACAGTGTTTAACGCTTTACCATCGAATTGACTGCATGCATTTTTTTTTATATACATATCTAATTCAAAACTCTCATCTATACCCGAAATCATACCGAAATTAGTTCCGTTTTAAAGATTAGCCTGTACAGAGAGACAGACACGAAATAATTATTTACTTGTGTTTTATGGGTCTTATCTTTGTATTAAAAAACTACGTATTAGAAAACAAAATGTAACAGTCAAATTTAATTTGTATCTGCTCCATAGATCCAAATCTTATATATCCGAATAAATACTTGTCCGACCTTTTCACGTTTATCAGTATAAGTTAACAAACATTTCGTTTTGCCTTCGTCTTTTTAGAATTACAAAACATTATGTATTCAAAACAAACTTGAAGTTAATTCCCTTGAGATACCGTGTTTTACTAGGTTTTCGTCGCAGCTTATAGACTCAGTTTGAGATGAAATGTTTAAGTTGTTCTTGCCCAAGAAAGTTACATAAGTAAGAGGCAGTAATGTAAATTAATATTTAGCTACAGATAATGTAGGATACTTTCACGTGTTCAACGTCCTTTAACATGGTTTGAAAGCTTTAATTATTTAACTTGCCATGTTATTTCGTATGTACATACGAGAAGGTCACTTCTTGAAACTGAATTTTTAACGGGTTAACTCAAACCGACTCACCTGAACTCTGCATATATGATGCGTTTGCATACATAATTAGCTTGGTAATGTCATTATTAATTCTATTTGTTTTATTGCTATTTCTAACATTTCAGTGGAACAGAATAAAAATAGACTGTCTGTTCTAGATAAAGTTGCTTACAGATTTCCATGGGCGGTATTAACCGCAATAACATAGTAACCGAAATATGAAATTTCCTACATTCAGCCTGTATATTAATTGTATACATATTATCGTAATTATGAGCTGATATAGAAGCTTATAGGAACCTTTTTTTTAGTAAAAAAACACCAGCAACACTGCTTTTATCGTTATAAAACAATTACAGCATTGTGTATTTGCAAAAAATAATTTCTGAAACCATAATTATTGTAAGTGTTGCCAATGTCATCCGAAAATAGCCGAGCGGCGCCGAAAACCGCCGAACACCTGGATCGATTTTCTACTTGAACTTGCCTCAGTTCATGTAAGCTCCGGCATTGAGAATTTTATAGCTTATTGGGGTACGGTCACGGCTGCCTCGGGCGTTACTATTTCTATTCAGCTACACATGTCCAATGTCACACTAATTGTAGAGTCAGCCATTGTTTGCCAAGGTTATATCTTAGTTTGTCTACGTATTAGCATAACATATTTACGTGTTCGTGAATTACATGTGAATTTTAGGTATTTATGTCTAATGATTACTTTATTAAGTTAATATTGTTTGTGTACAAACTTTTAGTTATATTGCTAAACAGAAAGTATTATTACTTATTCACTGCTTAGGTGTAAACCAATTCTGTTTTTAAGTGTAACGAAATATCGTTTTTTATGTAAGAATTATGTTTTCTTTTTAGACACAAGTTTATCATAATAAAATAAAAATATATTTCTATCTTTTTAATACGGCGTATCTGGTAACTTCGTACAACAGACAATTTTACTTCCTAAATATTTATAAAATCTGGCTCTTTGATTCTGAACCGTGTGTTAAACATATACAGACATATTTCAGATGGAACTCCTATTGCATATGGAGTTTAAAACAGCTATTCATGAGGGGCAGTGACCAATTAGCATTAGGTGGACTGTTTGCTCATTGGTACTTTTATATTTTAAATTATACAAAATATAAACAAAGCGTAATTGGAAGAGGAGAAATACTCGTACTGTTCAGAAAAGTCCTTGTAACAGAACTAGCGTTGTTGTCAAACAGATTTATTGAGCGGTATCCTTGAGTCTGCGAGAGACGAATAAAATTTCATATTACATCTGGATCCTGACTCGAATCAAGCCCGATTTATAATAAATCTTGAGAGATTGGCGTTGGCGAATCACATACACCAAAGTCTTCACGTATACTCAAATAATCTCTCATATTATGAGAGTATATAGTATATAGTAATAGCCTAATTGAGTCGGGAACGGCTAGTGTTTGAAAATCGGACTATCAATCTAGGGACCAAGATTCATGCCAGGCACGCCCCACATTTTTTTCCAAAATTATGAGCTTACTGTTTTACGGTAAAAGAAAATGCCTAACACCCCTACCTGCACACACTCCTAAGAGTTTGGTCAGCGCAGTGAACTATGGCTTGAACTCTCATTATCAGAGGACCCGTACCCGGCTGTGGGACAATAGTTGACGTCGACTACTTAAAAAGCCAAAAGTATTTTTGTGAATATAGTTCATACATAGTTGCATAGAGCCAAAATTATAATGAGTAAATAATTGCGCTTTGATATTTAGTCTGTTATTGCCATATCACTAAAATAATACACACACACACACACACAATAAGTTGCCCATATTTGAATCATATTCCAATTTTGTACGTACATTAGTTGCGTATTAAATAGCGCTTTGAGAGTTTCCATAAAGTTCCACTGCTCTTATTCGGAGAGTAAACAAATAATTTAATACACTCGCTAGACGGGAGCCATGAATCATACAATCGCAATCGTCGAAATGAAAGCCATTTGCTTTGCAAAACGTCGTGCGTGTGTTTCAATTTGTTTTATTCATTGGGCTCATTTTTCGAAGCGAACAAATGAGCGTTAAAAGCGTTTCAACAATTCCAGCGATTGTTTTTCGGAAGTACACAATATGCTGTGAACATTTGTGTTAATGTTAAAATGGTATCGGTGCCAGTGACTCGCTGAACACTTTTGACGTTATTACGCGTTTTACAACCATAGCCCCACGCTAGGATTTTCTCCTGCATCATTGTAATAGACACTCACAAAGTTGAATATACAGACATTTATTATTCTTTGACGACCCGCGTAGCGGAGCGGTTACCATACCGGTCTGACGCGCAATGGGTCCTGGGTTCGATTCCCGGCCAGACTGGTATCTGAATGATGAGTTTAGATCCTTGTTCTGGGTCTGGCTGTTTGTGTATTCGTCTTGTGTGTGTCCATGGTACCCACGTCACAGGAGAAAATCCTAGTGTGGGGCTATGAGTGTAGAAAGCGTGTTTGAGCGTGTTTGAACTTTTAAAATTTTTTTATTACACCTTTTACATTCATAGCTTCCCTCTAGGAATCATCATCGTGTTGTTGGCTTCATCCAGATATTTTCCTTAACGGCGACGACTGTAGGACGTTTAATATCTTATTACCATACTGCGCAATGACTGCAATCATGTATATATGTAAGTTTGTCATATCATTTTAGCTGCGCGCGTTGCTACGCCATCACAAAAACAAAACACCAGAAACCTTCGCGAGCTCATGAATAACATCTTTGCAACATGATCAAATGAATAGTTTACAATTCTATAGACGGCATACAGGCAAACATTTTTATAAAGAAGAAGGAAGAAAATGTATTTCAATTTCTTTGGCACGCACTAGAACCCAAACGACTTAACGTATGTAGATATTATAACATAAGACATTTATTACTAGCATCGACTCAGTTGTCACTATGACAACTTAATAATTTCTAAATTATTACAATCAGTGAAATAGAAATGAATAGTGAAATTTCGGTGAAACTTCTAAAAAGTGTTAAACTCAATAAATTATAAAAACAAACAAAAAAACACCCAAAACGATCAAATGAAACTGAATGCAATCAATCTCGTTTTTAAGAAATTTAACTACATGTGATCTTGATGAAGACCGACTTTTCTAAAAGTATACTTTTCTTTTTTCTTTTTTTTACCTGTCTCTTTTCATTTCCGTCCAAAACGTAGGTGTGTTACATTTTTTTCTTTCTCTTTGAACTCATTGTTCGAGAGGAACAAATAAGCGTAAAAGCGTTTCAGCAATTTCAGCGCTTGTTCTCCGAAAGTCGGGTACATGCTGTGAAAACGGTTTACATTTTACCGACTTTTAATTATTTTAAGTTATTCGATTTTTTAACCGACTTCCCAAAGGAAAGAGGTTATCTATTCGTCACGTATATTTTTTTTTTTTTTTTTATGTATGTTCGGGCGAAATGGCTAGAAATCGTCGACCTACCGACACGATTCATACGACATTGTATGCGACTAGTTTCACAGGCAGTCCCATATTGAGGAAAATGAAAACCTTCCGGCGGTTTTCCCGGAAAATTGGAAAATGTCGGTTTCTTAAAATCTTGAATAACTTGGGTGTTTATAAACCGATTTCCATTTTCTTTCTTTCATTTGATAGGAAATTTCGTCACGCAACTTTTTCTCTCGGACATGGGTATGCTGTGATGCTTAACTCTTTGAGTTATGGGGTGGAAACCACCACCACTCCTCAAGTTTTTTAGATAATTTGAGATAACTCGGCTTCTGCCGAATCGATTCTTATGAAACTTGGAATATGTATTATATATCTATGCTTATATAGGTTGACGAAAAATTTGACCTTCAACTCTTCGATCCTGATGATGCAGGGTTACAGCTATCCTAAACTATAACATTAGCTATTTGGTGCTTACATATATGTAACAAGACTACTAAGCAAAGACATGTGATGAAAATTTGATCTTCAACTCCTCAATCCTGATGATGCAGGGGTGCCTCAAGCCTAAACCATTAAGGGTTGACCATTTGGTGCTTATGGGTATGTTATAACAATACTAAGCAAAGACATATTATAAAAAAAATTACCTTCAACTCCTCAACCCTGATGATGCAGGGTGCTGTAAGCCCAAGCCGTAGGTGATGGCCATTTAGTGCTTACGGATATATAATAAGATAGCAAGGCAAAGATGTACGATGATAAATTTGACCTTCAACTCCTCAACCCTGATGATGCAAGGGTACTGCAGGCTTAAACCATAAACGTTAGACATTTGTTGCTCACAGATTTGTAATAACATTGCTAAGCAAAGGTATACGACGAAAAATTGGACCTTCAACTCCTCAATCCTGATGATGCAGGGGTATTGAATGCCTAAGCCATAAAACTTAGCTATTTCAATCTTACGCATTCAAAATGATATTTAAAAAAATGTAAGGTAAAACATTAGAAAAAGGGTTGTATACGGTGGAAAATTGGACCTTCAACTCCTCAATCCTGATGATGCTGGGGTGCTTCAAGCTTAAACTATAGGCGTTAGCTAAATGATCGCTATGTATATCTGATAAGATTACTAAGCAAAGATATAAGATGAAAAATTTGACCTTCAACTCCTCAACTCTGATGATGCAGGGGTACTTCCGGCTTAAACTATAGGCGTTGGCCATTTGATGCTTATGGGTATGTAATATATTTACAAAGCGAAGACGTATGATAAAAAAGTTGACCTTCAACTCCTCAACCCTGATGATGCAGGGTACTGTAAGCCCAAGCCATAGAAGTTGGGGATCTGTTGCTTACGTGCATGCGATGAGATTACATAGAAAAGATATGACATGATAATTTTGACCTTCAACTCTTCGGCCCTGATGATGCAGGGGTACTTCAGGCTTAAACCATAGGCGTTGGCCATTTGATACTTATGGATATGTAATATATTTACAAAGCAAAGACGTATGATAAGAAAATTGACCTTCAACTCCTCAACCCTGATGATGCAGGGTACTGCAAGTTTAAACCATAAGCATCGGCCATATGGTGCTTACGTATATGTAATGAGATTACTAAGCAAAGATATGATATGATAATTTTGACCTTCAACTCCTCAACCCTGATAATGCTGGGGTCCTTCAAGTTTAAACCGTAGGCATCGGCCATATTGTGCTTACGTATACATAATGTTGTTGTTCACAATACCAACAATGAGTTTCGGAGAGGATATAATTATGATCAAAAATTCCACTTTGAATACAATTACCTGAAAGATGCAAGTGTACCACCAACCTTTTTAAATTGAATGGGTTATTTTTATCAGTATCAGTTGAATTATACTCTTAGTTATAAGGTTTATATTACTTTTTCTACTTTAAATATTGATAATTATAGGTCTATTCTTTAAATAAATGTTTACTCAGAAAAAGTTGTTTTATTCGGTTAGGTTAGGTTCGAACAGATTTTTCCAATTCAGAATCTAAGGGAGGGGGCGCGGTAGCGCCCCCGACCGGTTATGTCAAAGAAGTCTATTTTTATATGATGACGTCAGCACATAATTTTATTCATCCGAAAATCGGACGAATAATTAAATTTATTCATCCGGTTAGCGGACGACTAGCAACGTAGCAACGACCATAACTGATTTTATCGTGACTGAAAAGCGTGAAAAAAAAAAATTTAATCAAAAAATACAACCGACTTCCATGCCACATAAAAGTAAAAAATAATTTAAATACATGTTGGTTTAGAGCAAACACAGTTCTTAGTACATAGTCCCGAAGTCGGCGCTCATATAAGATACATGTAGTTTCGTCATGATCCAGCAAAATATGGTAAGCGCCGACTTCGGGACTATGTACTAAGAACTGTGTTTGCTCTAAACCAACATGTATTTAAATTATTTTTTACTTTTATGTGGCATGGAAGTCGGTTGTATTTTTTGTTTAAATTTTTTTTTTATTTATTTATAATACATAATCCACAGCATTACAAAGAACACAAATGTATCACATAGGCTTTACTTGGCGCCATTTATGGATTTACATATTGTAAACAGTTACAAAACTAAGTAAACACGTGCGTGTGTGTATGTGTGTGGATGTGTTTGTGAGTGTGTATATACGTGTGTGTGATAAAGGGTGTGTATGTATAACAAGTATAATATAAAATATAGGTGTTAATATGAATATAAGTAATAAAGAACATATGAATAAGAAAATATTTAATAGCATTACATATATTGATTGATCAAGTAACTTGTGAACCTACCTTACACTATCGTTTAGCAAACTTATAATTTTACGGTTGAAGGAATTTCTGCTACAGTTAAAATCTATGCTATTGAATTTTATACTATAAGTGTCTTTAAGCATTATCTCGTTTCGTCTTTTATATAACTTATTCCTGTCTGATAGTTGATGTTTGTTGGTGTTGAATGAAAGGCTAAGGCTTAACTTTAGCATATAGCCTCTTATCGAACGCGGATCCATCTGCGTAGCAAACTGATGGCAGTTATAATTTTCTACATTAAATTCATTTTATCTTGTTTTTATTCGTTTGAAATAAAACGTATTTTTTATTTATTTTTTACTAATACCATGTTTTAAATAGAAGTCAATAGTAAGTACCTACTAACCCGAAAAAATAATTATGAGCTAGCTTAACCCCATAGCTTCGCCCACGTTAAAAAAACGATGTATAGATTATAAATAGTCTAGAGTGTCAGGTAACTCCCTACCAAGTTTCATGAAAATCGCTACAGCCCTTTACACGTGAAGAAACACAAACACAAACATACACATACACAAACATACTCACAAAATTTCGTCTTTATAATATTAGTATGAAGTATTGTCGCTAACAAATATTTTTTGACCTACATTTATAGGAGAGATAAAACATTTCCAGCAAAAGGCAAAAGTAATTGCCGTTTAAGGGTAATAGAATATAAATTACTCCGCTATATGGGAGGTTCCTAGAAATATCTCTTCAGTAAATCTCGGGTCTTGCAATCAAGGCGATGTTGTCTTTATGAAAATAGCTTTACCTTCCTCAAGTAGTCTTATCTCGGCCTCAAATGACTTAGTTTCTTTGTGACTTTTATATATTTTGTGTCTTTCTGACTTATCTGAAGAGGTTATCGACATTTAATAAGTATCCTAAGTAGAAAGAATCTACAGAAATATTTTGTACTAGCTGTACCCGCGGCTTTGCCCGCGTGCAAATCAACGTGTCACAAAGTTTTTCTCGAATTCTATGATAAAAAGTCGTAGATAACATTAAAATCGGTTTGGCCGCTTAAGGATTACCTGGTCAAACACAGAGTGAAAAAACGAATTTAAAGTGTGTATTTGTGGGTAGGAACGTATTGTTATGTATTTTTTTTTAAATTAGACGAATTCTAATATTGTAAACCGCTTTTTTTAACCAATTTACATTCTTAGTGGTCTAATTCACAATATCGGGATACTTTTTTTCAACCAACTCCTCCACATTTGAACTAAAACGTATCGATTATAAAGATTGATTTGAACTTTTCCGAATTGGTAAATACTATTTGAAGTAATTTTGGCGGATTCAAATTTCTAAGTAAGATTATAGGTAATTCAAAAATTCTGTTGGATAATGTACTGCTTCCTCCATCTCAATGACTGTGTCTACCGAATAGTAGATCTGTGATGCTGCTTTAAATTTTGAAAAAAAAAATCATTTATTTTATCGACACGTTCATTGGTGGGTATATAGCCGTCTTTTGGAACCAATTTATAGTGTTATTGGTTGTATTAACAATATCGGGATATACTTTTTCAACCAACTCCCCCACATTTAAAAGAAGACGTATCATTTTCAGGATTTAGGTATTCAAAGTGACACTTTTCATCATAATGGCCTCTCAGGAACGGGTTGTATGTAAATGTGTATGTAATCAATAAGTACCAAACTCATACGGCTTAAGTAGGTTGTGTACTTAGATTATCAGGGTTGATGAATTGAAGTTTAATTTATTAATCACAGTTTAATGAGCTGTCATTAAACTTATATTATATACTAAAAACAACCGTAAGCATTATGTGACTACCTTTTATAATTTAGGCTTGCACTATCTCGCATCATCAGGGAGGAGTTGAAGGTAAAAAAAAATATCCCGTGTCTTTGCTTAGTATTCTTATTACTTATACGTAAGCACTTGCGAGCCAACTTCTATAGCTTGGGCTTGCAGTACCCTGCATCATCAGGCTTGAGGAGTTGAAGATCGAAATTTTCATCTTGTGTCTTTGCTTATTAATTATATTACATACCCGAAAGCACTAAATAGCTAACTTCTATGGCTTAGGCTTGAAGCACCCCTGCATCATCAGGGTTGAGGAGATGATGGTCAAAATTTTCATCATGTGTCTTTGCTTAGTAATAATATTAAATACCTGAAAGCACCAAATGCCCATCTCGTATAGTTTAGGCTAGCAGTATCCTGCATCATCAGGGGTGAGGAGTTGAAGGTCGAAATTTTCATTTTGTGTCCTTGCTTAGTAATCATATTACATACTCGAAAGCACCAAATGGCCATCAGAGTTGAGGAGTTGAAGATCAAATTTTTGTCCCATGAATTTGTTTAACAATCTTATTATATATCCATATAAACAAATTGACTTACTTCTACGGTTCAGGCTAGCAGTACCCCTGCATCATCAGGATTGAAGAGGTGAAGGTCAATTTTTTTAGGCAATATCTGCTTAGTAATCTCATTCTACATTCAACCCAATTGGACTCCTACAGCTTAGGTTTGGCCAAGTATCGCTAATTTCGTTAATTTACTTCAAAGAGTTGAAGATTTCCATTACTTTGTTATGGATCCTATGATCAGAACCTTATCAAACTCTCATCAGAGTACCCTTGAAGTACATTCTTTCACATAAAAGAAAAATCGTCAAAATCGTTTGGGGGTAAATTGAGTTATTCATCTATTTATCGCGCACATCGTTAATGCAAATATCAGACTTATGCGCTTTTCTTATGGATGCCACCGTCAAAAGTGAACTAAAAATAAATGGGGTCCCACCCTATGTCACGCACTACCTTTCAAATGAAAAAAAAATCATCCAAATCCGTTCACCCAGTGAGGAGAAATCGAGTAACAAATATAAAAATAAAAAAAAAATACAGACGAATTGATAACCTCTTCCTTTTTGGAAGTCGGTTTAAAAATATGTTTTAACATAAAAATCAAAGCGAAATACTAAATTTTATTGAGGTGGCCTCAAAATTGACTGACTTTCATACAAACTTACATCTCCTGTTTGGGTTAAATTGGGAGCCCCCCCCCCCCTCCCAGATCAGGAGATCAGAAAATTCATTCTTAACTGACGTCTACGTCATAAAAGGAACCCCTAGTAAAAATCATATTCGTATCTTTAGCAGTTTAGGCTCTACGATGTTTATTCAATAGATGAGTGAGAGAGCATCCTTTCTTTTTTATATAAGTATATATAGATATAGAGATATAGATTTATATAGTATCACATAACATAGGTACACACATAACCAAAAATATTACATAACAAAGGAATACATTTTACAGACCATAACATGTTTAGTTTCAACCAATTCAACTATGCAGTTACTTATCTTATTAACACTTATCGAACACAGAATAAATACTGCGTAGTTTTAAATTGACTTTTTTATTTATAAATCGATTTACATAAAATAAACACTAAATGTTAAGTGAAGTTTCCCACAACACATCCGTGAAAATTATATTCAAATTGGATAAGCCGTTTCTGAGATTAGCGTTTTCAAACACACAGACAAACAGACAAACAGACAAACAGACAAACAGACAAACAGACAAACAGACAAACAGACAAACAGACAAACAGACAAACAGATAAACAGACAAACAGAAAAGATTTCTAGAAACCATTATTTTGGGTTCTATATCGTATTAAAGACCTCTAGAAATGGTTTTCACCTAAATTTATTCCATGTACAGACAGCGACCTCTTACAGATTTATTATAGTATAGATTAATGTTTATGTTTACATATAGAGACTAAGCAGTCCGAGGAAACCCTGATGACCTATAATAGGTATATTGTATATATAAAATAATATAGTGTTAACCAGTAATTTTTTTTATCTCCAAAATTCTTATTTAATCTTTGGAACATTTTATTTGCCGTTGTAGTTTATTGTAGACGCCGGAGATTCCAGATTCGTTCTCGGGAGAGAGATAATGTTACTCTTTTTCTCAGTTATATGTTACATATTCATCTTGTTGCTTTGATTAAGTATTGTTAAAATATTTGGAGTGTAGTATACTTTGGAGATAACCTTTGTGGTTCGACTATGCAAATACCATCATCCACCGTTTATCTATTTTAGCCTTATAACAGTTGTTAAACACTGGTAATTTTTGATTTGAAGGATTTAAGAAATTCCAAGCCCTAAGGGGGTTAAAGTGGAAGGTAAGGAAGAAGAGGTAAGACATCTATATTTGACCCCAATAAATAGTCTAGTCCTATACGAAGTAGTATGAGAGTCAGGATATAATTTATTATGTGTTTTATAAATCTATATGTATCAGAAAATATGCAATTTTTAATATCTTACTTTATTCAATAGACCAGATTCATTCTTGTCCACCACCAATTTGCACTGTCCACCAATTCGCACTTGGCCAGCGCGGTGGACTATGGCCTAAAAACTCTCATTCTGAGAGCAGACCCGCTGCCTGCAGGCCTGCTGGGCACGCAGTGATCTAATAATGGGTTGATGAGAGAGATTCATTCTTATAAACTCTACTTAATATTTAATCAACTTTATGTTAACTTCACATCTTGGACGGAGCTTTTAAAACGCTATTAAATATTACGGTCCTTAAATTAATACTTAAAGCTTTCTGAATGGACAATACATTAAAGTTATCCGAAAGCTACTAAGGAATAATGATTATGACGTAACATGAAAGCGTGGGTGATGTCAACGGTAAAGAAATGGTCTTTTTAGTAAATCAGGTAAGATACTAAGATATTATGATACATAAATAATAAGTATAAAAAATATGTGTGCGTGTACTAGCGTACACTCGTAAGAAGTAAAACTTCTTTATGACGTTATTTTTCAAAAAAAAAAATACTATATGCAACTTTACAGAAATTGGTTAAATAAAGTTAAATTAGATAAAGTTTAATAAAAGGCTTTTGTTAAACTTTATCTAATAATCTAATCTATAATAATCTATCTAATATCACGCGTGGTAGAGATAAGAAAAAGATGGCGCGTAACGGAAAAAAAAGATGGCGCTAACAGAAAAAGATGGCGCGTAACGAAAAAATGTTACACTAAATTTTTTTCCAACCCCGATAAAGAAGTTTCACTTCAACAAACCCGATAAAGAAGTTTCACTTCAAAAAGCAAAAAATATGATTGGAGGATTGAGAATAAGTACTAAGAAAAACTAGTCACCTGCCGCAACGGTCGAAATTCGACAATAATTCAACTCAAAAAGTAAACTTGTCGTGTCTAAAGTATTTCCCAAATTAAATTTTTATTAATTTTGAAGTTATTTTAATACACCCGAAAGGTAAAAAGAGGTTAGTGACAAAGCTGCATTTAAAATCAATAACGGGTATTTTGACAAAGACATCTGACGTTTTTGACGTTCTGTGTTTTCATATGTTGAATGTTTTATTTCGTTTATTATTTAGTGGCTGTGACAAACGCACGGTAGTGTGTGTAATGTGTTATTAGTTGATTTTATGTATGTCATATGCAGTATTAGAAAATATATTAACATTTCGCACTCCTACTCTACGTCAACTATAACCGTGCAAAATTTCATACTCCTCCATCCGCGGCAAGTTACTTAAAAATGCACCACAAGTTTTTGCTTTACGTATATATAAAGATATCTATAATATTTAGGAATTTTGACTGTCTGTTTCTGTATGTTTTAATTGCACACTACAAAATATTTAGCACGAAACATTAAGTTTTTATTCTATTAAAATCCATGTGTTCTATAAAATGTTATCAATTTAAACTACAATACTAACTTTTGTAGCAATATTTTCGAAAATGTCAAAATTCGCTAGACGCTAACACTTGCAACACCAAGCGAATATTTTGTGGGGCTAATTACAAGTTTGGTAAGACACGTACAATAAAATATGGCTTAATAATAAATTTCCTTTATTAATAATAATAGTTTTCGGGAATAATTTTGGCTTAATAACAATAATAATAGTTTTCCGGTGATATATAATAATATGTTTTATGTAGGGTTATTTATTTTCTTCTCATCTTTAGGTTCAGCAAGTTTTTAAGCAACAATGATATAAACAAAACGTACTTTAAAGACTTTCATTAAATAGTGTAGTAATAAATAGATAGTAGGTACTATTGCCTGTAAACTTAACAGGTGCAGTAGCTCGCCTTGGGAGTTCAAAGCCGAAGGCTGAACGTATAATAAAATATGAATATAATATCGGAAAACAGTATTCTGTCCATGACAATCAATTATATAGTTACAATCAAGGTCCTGCCCTTCAGTCTATTTCTGACGGAACATAGCGACCTACGTCCGCCATCATTAAAAATTCACTACAAACTCGTGTGTGGGTTAGGGAGGACACACACAAACGTCGATAAGCTAGTACAGGAGCGACAGGTCATATCAACGTACGTCACCGACGCCTGTGAAATGTACGCTATATACGCTCTCTGCACTCATAACCTTACAGTAGAGTTTCTCCTGCGTCGTGGATACCACGGACACATACAAAGAATACATAAACAACCAGACCCAGAACAAGAATTTAAACACATTCAGATATCTGTCGAGAATCGAAGCCGTAACCTACTGCGTATCAGACCGGTATAACAACCGCACCGCCACGCGGGTCGACAAATGTTGCATTGTCGTTGACTGTCGCTACCTGTAGTTGACTGTTGCCGCCTATCGTCAGCGATTATGATTTGTCGTCAGTTATTGACAAGAGACGATTGTCACCGAAAGTCAGTGACATGGTTAGTGGTGACAGGCGGCAACATTGGACAACTTATGTCACATATAATGTTGCTTGTGTATTAGTTATTTCCTTATACTTTCTCTTAAACAGAACACACGAACGTAAATCGTTGATAATAATAAGTTCGTTGTTTTCTGTTTATCATAGAAATGTTGTAGTTAACAATTCATAAAGGCCGTCATAGTTAGTACAAAATAATAATAGTATTCATTTTAATTCCATGAAACAGAAAATCGTAATCTATTATTTTCCATTCAAGGAGTTTTTATTCTATAAAGTTAATGGTTTTACTACATATTTATTTAAAATGGTGAAATAAATCATTATAGGTAGCGTGTATGTCATTGTATTTTTTGTTTATTGATACCGTTCACTCTTACTTTCTCGAAAAAGTCAAGTAAGCAATAAGTTATTTGTTTTTACCATTACCGAGTCTTTGCAATTAGAATAAAAAAGCTATTCTGCCGTTCAAGAGAAATGTGTATTGTGATACAGATATAATCCAACAATTCCATTTCTTGTTATTTTTAAACCTAGATTAGAAACCGAAATTAAAATATTGATTCAGGAGTGTCTTAAAGCTGATTTAGAACCGTTAAAGACAGAACTCTCTGAGGCACGGAAAGAATTGAGTTATTTAAATAATTCTCTAGAAGATCTTAAAGTACAATACATTGCATATAAAAATGAAGTCACGGAAAGGATACAGGCCGTAGAGGAAAAAGTGGACAAGGACATACCGAATGTAATAGCAAACACTAAAGAGTTGGCTAACAGAATTAATCAATTAGAACAATATTCCAGATCAACCAACATTGAGATCCAATGTTTGCCCGAAAGCCGCACAGAAAATTTAATCAACACTGTCATGCAGCTGAATCGTGCCGTGGCATGTAATTTAAAAGAAGAGGATATATTGATGTGCACGAGAGTGGCTAAAGCAAATCAGAAGAGTACACGACCGCGGTCCATAGTAGTAAAATTAAAAAGTCAGACTGCACGTGATGCATTTTTAGCAGCCGTTATCAAGTTTAACAGATCTCAGCAAAACGATAAATTGAATTGCAGTCATATAGGTATTGACAGTAAAGGCCCAATATACATATCAGAACATCTGTCCCCTTATTACAAAGAACTTCATAGACATACTAGAATAAAAGCGAAGGAAAGAGCGTACAAATTTGTTTGGGTGAGAAGCGGGCGTATATTTGTCAGAAAATCAGAGACGTCTCCAGCAATACTCATCAAAAATCTGGACTCGCTGTCTACATTATAACCTTGATTATTATATAATTCATTTTTGGTATACTTAGAGCATATTTTTCTTTTTATTATTATTATTATTTTGTTATTTTTAGTATGTCTTGTCTTAGTTTGTATTATTAGAATACTAGAGGTCTTAACACCAAAATTTCTGAATTCAGCTTAAATGTACTATTAAATAATCATGATGTCATAGTTATTACAGAGACCTGGTTGCAGGATAACGTAAAGGATAGAGAATTATTTGATGAAAATTATGTAGTTTATAGAAGGGATCGTAATCTTAACATCCCTTCGTCAAAAAAGACGGGAGGCGGAGTAATGATAGCAGTTCATAAAAGAATTATTTCATATAGAGTAATGAAATACGAAGGTGACGAAGAAGATCTATGGGTAGTCATAAAAGTTAAAAAAGATAATGTGACTATAGAACTTTGTATCTGCGCAATCTATTTTCCACCCCCAGTCAAAAGTGTAAACATGGAACAATTCATTGAACGAGCTAGTATAAACTTTAGCAATTACAAAGAAACATTAATAATTGGCGATTTTAACCTACCAAGTCTAAAGTGGTCCAGTGAGACTCCTGATGAATCCATAGTATTAGATCATTCTTCTTGCCCATATTACAACATTATATCAGAATTTATGGCAATGAATAACCTTAAGCAAATCAATAGTGTTGAAAACTGTAATTCCAAAATATTGGATTTGATTTTTACAACAACGTCTACAAGAGAACTGAATATTAGCATTGATCCCTTATGTGGTGTTGATCCATACCACCCACCTTTAGAAATAACGCTTAATTTCAACTCTGAAAGTTCACTTCCCGCCAATAGTGCACGTAGACATAACTATTTTAAGGCTGACTATAATAATATTGTAAAAATACTAGATACGATCAACTGGCTGGACAAGTTAGGTAGCTGCAAATATGTAGATGAAATGCTTACAACATTCTATACCATATTGCAAACCATAATTAAAGAACATATACCTTTATACAAAAATAAAAATACAAAATACCCACATTGGTTCGCTAAAGATTTAATTAGACTTCAATATGAGAGATATAAATTGAGGCTGCGATATAAAAAATATAAAAATCCGATGGATAAGGTTGTTCTTGAAACTTTAACCAAAAGAACCATGATGCGGCAAAAACAATGTTACAAGGAATATACAAATAGGATCGAAGATTGTATCGGAAGAAATCCAAAATACTTTTGGTCCTATATAAAGCAAAAACGTAATAATAAATCCGACATTCCGTGTAACATGTATTTAAATGACGAAATTGCTTCTGATTGTGACAATATTTGTGAACTATTTAAAAAAAACTTTAAGTCGGCTTATAAGCAAAACAAAATACCGAACACTGATCTATCTAACATCCCCCTGACATTAGTAGACCATACAAACTTTAGTAACTATTTAAATCATATTACTGTCACACAATCAGAAGTAGCCTTGAAATTAAAGAAACTGGATACAACCAAAGGACCAGGCCCAGATGGAATCCCGGCAATTTTTGTACAACGGTGTGCTAAACAACTGGCTTTTCCCTTAACCATCATCTATAATAAATCTTTATCATCTGGGCAATTCCCTGGATTTTGGAAGGAAGCCAAAATAGTGCCAATTTTTAAGACAGGTTCTAAAAGGGACATAAAAAACTATAGACCGGTATCTATTCTATCCATATTTGGTAAGGTATTTGAAACGCTTATACTTCCTTGGTTAAGATATAGCGTTAAAAACATAATTACGGAAAGGCAGCATGGATTTATTAACGGTAGATCAACCAATACAAACCTTATAACCTTTGCTGATAAAGTGGTAGGCCTCGTGGACCGCCGAATCCAAGTTGACGCAATTTACGCCGACCTGTCTAAAGCGTTTGATACTGTTGATCACCTAATTTTAATAAAGAAATTGTCTAGTGTCGGCATCGGGGGTTCCCTATTAGATTGGTTTTATAGTTATCTTTCGCATCGTAATTCTTACGTTGTAGTAAACGGCTCAAAATCAAGCACTTTTTGTAACTCTTCTGGCGTTCCTCAGGGATCACATCTGGGCCCAATACTATTTACAATATTTATAAACGATATGACTACCTGTTTCCATAATTCCGATGTTTATTTGTTCGCCGACGATGTAAAAATTATAAAACCTATACGATCGTTAATAGACCAGGCCCTCTTGCAGGATGACGTTGACAGATTGTTATCCTGGTGCAATAGAAATAATATGATTTTAAATATAAAGAAATGCTTTCATCTCACCTATACACGTAATGTAAACACAATATCGACAGAGTATCAAATGAATACAGTAAAATTATTACTATTGATAGTAAGCTTACTATTGATAGTAAGCTTAATTTTAAAGAACATATTTCGGACATTGTAGTGAGAGCTTCTAAGACCCTTGGCTTTATTATCCGTAACACCAAAAATTTTAAACGACCAAGTACCAAGATACTTCTTTATAATGCATTAGTAAGGAGTATTTTGGAATATTGTAGTCAAGTTTGGGAACCATCTTATGATATACATAAAAATCAAATTGAGAGGATACAACGTCGGTTTCTGAGTAGCCTGGCGTATGACATGAAAAATCACAGAGAATTCGATTCTTACGCTAAAAGATGTCAACACTTTAAATTAGTACGCCTGGATAAGAGACGACAACAACTCGATCTATTATTTCTGCACAAATTGTTGCACGATAGAATTGATTGTGCATATTTATTGAATAGAATTGAATTTTCCGTTCCTAGCAGATTACCACGATCAGGAAACTACAAGCTGTTCCATGTCCCAGCACACCGTACCAACTTAGGAAGTAATTCTTACCTGTCCAGAGTCACTCGCTTTTACAATGGTGTAACCAGGTCCCTGGAGATAGATATACTGCACGATAGTTTTCATAAGTTCAAAAAAACCATATCTAAATATTTATCAGACCTCTAATATTTTAATATTTTAATATTTTTTATATTTTAAGTGTCTCAAACGATTCTTATACATATATATTTTTTTATCGTGTAATGTTTTAGTATATTCTTCCGTTTTTACCGTTTTCTAGTTTTGTTTTTTTTTTTGTTTAAGTTAAGAACTTTGCTAAGTCACAATCTTATGTTGTGGACGTTGTAATGCATGCAACCAATCACTTTTAAAACTTTTATTCAATTTGTTTTGACTTATTTAGCGTTAGTTGTGGTTGCCTATAATTGGAAAGGCGCCTGATATGTTCTATTCCCTTAGTTATATAATTTTAGTGACGTGTACTTTCCGTTGGCGATCCTTAAATTAAATAAATAAAATAAATAAAATAAAATAAAATTAGGTAAAGATACTTATTATGTAATGTCGAGTTTGTCGCGAAAGTAGAAAAAGCAAAAAATAATTTAAACATACAATTATGTTATCAGATACAATTAAATAGATAGCAGTCACGCAAAGTAATTCCAGCAAGCGAGCCAGTATTTAGTAAAAAATATTTTAAAGTAGCCGAAGTGCCGTAGCTAAGAATCTTTATTTTAAGCCAGCCATTAAAACTATCCGGGTTAAGTCCTAATTACCAAGCATTTATATCCTTTGAATTTTACTTCATTAAGTAAACATAAAACTATTTTTAGTAACAAAACTGTTTGTATCTAAGTACTTACGTTGCAGATTTATTCAACCAGTATATTAAATAAGAGCTCAAGAAGATGAGCTTGTTTCATAAAATTTATTCAAGTGGCTGCTCGGACAGTGTAAGCGTAGAGTCAACGATCGCAAATAAATAGATTTATACAGTTCATCGACTTGCCCTTGTTTGATTTTTTATAAGAGTGAAGTAGCATACGTGCAGTTGGAAGTACCACCGCCACACCTATTTCTAAGGTGGTAGAACCAGTGTAGTTCGACCGGGGAAGTACTACCGCCACACCTATTTCTAGCGTGAAGCATTCTTTGCGTTTCGATAGAAGGGTGTGGTTGCCGGCACACTTTCACATGAGGCGACCATCATAGTCCTCAGGAGTAGCAACGCTTCTGTGATTGACTTCAGATGGAACCCATGTTCTATATGAAGTTGATTACAGATGTCAATGGGCGGCAGTGACCGCTTACCATCAGGTGGACTGCATGCTCGTTTGCTACTTCAGTCAAATAAAAAAAAAAGTCCACCTAATGGTAAGTGATAAGCTCATGGACATCTGTAATCAACTTCGTCTAGAACGTGGGTTCTACCTGAAGCCAACCACAGATGCGTTGCTACTCCCGAGGACTAAAGTGGCCTAAAGTCATATAAAAGCGTGCCAGGAACCACATACTTTCATCAAAACGCAAGTACTGCTTCGTGATAGAGATAAGTATGGCGGTGGTACCTCCCCAGTCGAACTACACTGGTTCTACTACTTTGGAAGTAAAGTATTTATGAATTAACTAAACTCGGGATAGACGTATTAAACTAAAATAAAAACGTTTGCTAGTTTTCGCTTACTTTACGCAGTTTGCAGCGTTACAGCATACAGTGAGCGCAAACTAGCAAACTTTGTACACACCATTTCAAATATATATTACTAAACCGATACGTCGCAAATTCAATACGCTGCTAACAGTTTGCCTACTGGGAACACAGCCTAAGACGTGCATTAAAGCATTATATATTCATTACCATAGTAAACGTGATCAAGTGGGTCGAACTGTAGGAATATATTAATAACAACTTTGCCAAAGATCATCACATGATCAAATGATTAGTTTACGATTCTATAGAGGACATACGGACAAACGTTCATTTTATAAAGAAGAAGAAGACAAGGTAGTTGATCTTGTTATCGGTGATAGTTCATCTCAGAAACGATTTCACACTCACTTATTTTCATACATATACGCTTCGTATAAAGTCTAACTTACAAGTACTAGAAGTAGAACATAGACGCACAAATATAACATTGAGAATGGTTTAAGTTGGGCTTATTAGTAATTTTTTTGGTGTGTTTATCGATTCAACGGCGAATTATATCTATTTCTATTATATTGATGTGATCTTCATCTTGTTGTTTGTTGATCTTCTTCTTCTTCTTCTTCTTGATGTTTGTCTGTATGTCCTCTATAGAATTGTAAACTATTCATTTGATCATGTTATGATCGTTAGCAAAGTTGTAATTTATGAGCTCGCGAAAGGTCGCGAAGGTTTCTGGTGTATTTTTTTGTGATGGCGTAGCAACGTGCGCAGGGAACAGCTAGTATATTATAAAAGTGAAATCAATTTTTAGTATTGTATATTGAAAACAAGGCCGACCTAAGGAAATTATTATCTGCGACATATAGTACGGGTGAATAAAATCCCACGGTCTCAAGGGAAATCTATCCTCGGTACTACGAATTTAATCATAATTGAAGCGAGTAAAACTACACCGTTCACCGTTTACACGATACTTGTAAGATCACTTATTTTGACAGACTCAATTTTATTTGCTTTAAATAATTATTCACATAGGTCTAAATAATAATGTCCCAGTAGTTCTGGGAGCAGAATATGGCTACGGTATCCTCTGCCTTGCCTGTCGTAAGAGGCGACTAAAAGGGGTTTCTGGGGTTGCGGGCGGTAAGAGTGGGAGCTCGGACCGTCCAGCCAAGTGACCCCACGAAGGACGATAGTATGTGTGGCTGCATGCTGTCGTAAACATCGAGAAGCACGGTGAGCGTGAATCGGTCACCGGGGATCGGCCCACAAGGAGCAATGCGCTCGGATGACTCTGGTTGAGGTCCTTTCGAGATCCCGGAGTCCTCTTTATAGCGCTGAGGACGGCCACCGAGGGGTTTTAGTGAGGTAAAAATCGCACATAACCCGGCGTTGCTCCCACGGCGTCGGGTACCTTTAAAAGGTTTCCCCCTTGATGAGAAAAAAAAGGTCTAAATAATAAAAATTAAATAGGTTTAATATATGTATTTGGGGATTTGTTTATTTTGTTAGGGTTCTGTACCCAGAGAGTAAAAACGGGATCCAATTACTAAGACCCCACTGACCGTCTGTCTGCCTGTCACCAATTGTATCTAACGAACCATGATAGACTGTTTACATTGTCACAGATGATCAAGTACTAAAAACAGAATAAAATATACATTTAAAAATCATGTTTGTTGTATGGGAGGCCCATACAAATGTGGTTTTTATGCCGTTTTTATACACAATGATAAAGAAAGAAAGAAATAATATTACGTACTCACCCACACTGTTTAAATACTCAGCAATAACTAACAACTGATACGGAACCCTTCGTGCGTCAGTCCGATTCGGTCTTAGCCGTTTTTTTATACAATGGTAGGCAAGTCCTGTGTTTCAATATATGAATGAAAACAGTTTTAAGTTCCAGTTTAATGTTGTCTATCGGAAACAAGCCCGAGCTAAACAAATTTATTTCTCGTGACATGTAGTGACAGGTGAACAAATGAACAAAACCCTCGATCTCAAGGGAAATCTATCCTTGGTACTATAAATATAATCATATTGGATCAGACTGTATAAAATGCTCAATTCAGCATTACCTCGATGGTAGTAGACTCAGGATTTAGCGAAAAAATGAATAATTTTTTCTACTTACAATTTCTTGATTTGCAGCGTCATAGAACTACGCATTTAATGGAGTACTAACATTCAAATTCTCTGACGAACGTATGTTACTTCCCTTGTGACTTCTGCAAAACTCTGCCAATGTTTGAGTGCTGAAGCACTCATGAACAATAAAGTAAGGCTTTTATAACGTCATACAAGAATAATGTCCATAAAATTGCAATCGTTAATACACAATACACACAATAAGACTAATTTATGTGTTCTATTATAGCTAGTAGTAGGTCAAAAGAGGCTATGGTAGTTTTCTAAGCTTCTACATAGTAAATAAAAAAATAATGCATTTTATCCGGTGGTAGAACCAGTGTAGCGAAAGGCAGTTCTTGTCGGGATTGTCGGGACACTTACATGTAAGACACTTTTACATGTAAACAACTATAAACAGTTCTGTATAAAGTTGTCTACTAATGTCCATGAACAGCAGTAGCCACTTACGATCAGGTGAACTGCATGCTCATTTGCGACTTGTATGTTATAAAAAAACTTCACAAAGAAAAATGGTTGAATCGGTTGTAAGTGTACAACGCACATTATTTCGATGAATAAACAGGTCTTGGTGTTTATTCGATTCAGTTCTTGAATTGTTGGGCTGATAGTAACCAGACACGAACTTAAAGCGTGCTTGATGTAAAGCTAGTCAGCTTTAACACGAAAGGTCGCAATGACTCACTGAATCTATTCTGAACTACGGTGCACATCGGAAACCCTGTAGCGTGCAACTACTTCACCTGTGCCCTTAGTGCAAGTTTTAGTATTTCATTTTGTTCAAAACAATAATTGTTTACGTTTTTGCCCATCAATACAAAATACATTAAAATTTCAGGCCGATACCGATAATGTGAGTAATGTACATTACAATGAATGGGCGAAACCGTTAATAATGGAACGATATATCAAAATAACTCAACTTCACCTACGAGCCCTCTTACATGCTTGTAAGAGAGCTCGTAGATGCAGTCGAGTTATTTTGATAAATTGTTCCAGATAAGACAAGAGTCTTTTACAAGCAATTTCTTCTTAATAACAATCTAATTTCTTATTAATGCCGGTGGGATTTCGCTGTAATTTGGCACACACGTTGTTTATGACCTAAATTAACATACACAATACTCGTTACTGTGTTAGAAATGACCCACGCGAGGTCATGGAAATAACTTAGTAATTTATAAATAACATTAACATTCTCGTCAGTGTAACAAGCGTAAACGAGACATAATTTCGTGAACCAACAAGCGGAATAACGTCCGTGTGCCGGGTTTAATAAAAACGTTACGAAATTACTATCTCCGACCTTGAGGTGTAGGCAGCGGGGTGGAATAAAGGGGTTACTTAGGCTGTTAGCCGGCCGCTTCACTGGAGGTAATGAAGATATTTATTAGCTTAGCTTTACTTTTTTGAAGCTATATTATGGGTATCAAACGGTGCTCTCAAATCAAACATGGGAATAAGAAAATATAAGTAGCCTAAAGCTTGTTTTTAAAGATGAATGTGTAATAAGTCCTGTATTGGCGACAACGCAGAGGATAGTTTGTTTGATCCCTGGCTAAGCACTGGTCTATATATTATGGAAGTAACAAACTAGTGTGCATTTCACCTTATGATGATTGGCTATTGTCGTTCTATGAATACCTGTGCTAAACTGCAGATAAGATTAGAAACCAAACAGAGGTCTACCGCAGTTGCAACATCTTGAATAAGTATGCTCGGAGGAGACAAAGGATGAAGAGTTTTATCACCGTTACGGTTTGACGCCTCCTATCAATTGATTATAGAAGTGCTTTAATTATTGATCATTATAAAACTTTTCTGCTGCGTTCGGGAAATTTCGTAGTATCTTCTCGTCCACAATTCCTCAGTGCCTGAAGTCGAAATTGTTCGAGCAATGTGTGTTGCCAGTGCTGACCTATGGCGCCGAAACGCGGTCCTTCACTAAAGGCCTCATTGGAAGGTTCAGAGTCGCTCAGCGTGCTATGGAGAGGGCTATGCTCGGTATTTCGCTACGAGACATGATTCGCAACGATGAAATCCGTAGACGAACAAAGGTTACCGACATTGCTCTCAAAATCAGCAAGCTGAAGTGGCAGTGCGTCGGCCATATCGCTCGAAGGACCGATAACCGATGGGCTATTACCGATATTAAAGGGCTGATGGATGGATAAAACTTTTTAAATCCCACTTTTAAAAAACTAGTCTCTTTCTCTAATGGAGAGTGCTCTAACGTGCTAATCACCAATACACACGCTTTCCACACTCACCAACCGAACTTCAAACCGCATCCGATGTCATTTAATTTATGTAAATCGTTTGATATGTACTAGTCACCCGTCGCATCGGTCGAAATTCGACCGTAATTTAAATTAAAAAATTAAACTTCATATTGTCCAAAGTAGTACGAATATTTCTCAAATTCAAGTAAAATGACACTGATATTTCTGACGTTATGTGTTTTCATAGTAAGAAATTAAATGTTGTATTTTGTTAATCATGTATCTATGTGTTTTTTTCAAATGCAAGGTAGTGTATGTGTATGTAATGTGTTTTTAGTTGATTTTATGTATGATATATGCATTATTTGACAATAAATATTAACATTCTGCCCTCCTTTTCTACGTCCACTATAAGCGTGCAAAATTTCATAATAATCCGTCCGCAGCATCTTACTTAAAAATGCGTCACAAGTTTTTGCTTCACGTATTATTTGATACTAGCAGTTCCCGCGGTTTTACTCGCGTTTATAAATATATATATAGCCTAAAGCCTTCCTCGATAAATGATCTATTCAACATAAGAAGAACTTTTCAATTTGAACCAGTAGTTCTTGAGATTAGCGCGTTCAAACAAACAAACAAACTCTTCAGCTTTATAATATAGATGTATAAAAAACGTGACTACGGTTATTTTTATATTTTAAACATTGTTTCAATGCAAGGAGAAAGCTTAATTTCTCATAGTGAGACAAGCGTCTAACGGGCAGTGATGTGCGCAATTTTACCCACTCATTTCCCTTTATCGATCAAACGCGTAACACGTGTAAAACATCCAAATTTGCTTCTTGATACAATAATTTGGACTGTAACGTGAGTAATATTGTTACCATTAGAAACAAAAACTCGTCTGCTTAATAAGGATTATTTCGTTTTTTGTTTTAGTTGATAGTTTTTAAGCAGTGGAGTAATTTGTTTTCACAATAATTTATTTAATTTAGCGCTTTTTGGATGCATCAAAATTAACATAAATGTGTTACAATGTATTTTTTTTATTGCCGTACTTAGCAATTTTTAGTTTCAGTGATTTATTGGCTTGTATCAATAACCAGGTGGTAGAACCAGTGTAGTTCGACCGGGGAAGTACCACCGCCACACCTATTTCTAACGTGAAGCATTTCTTGCGTTTCGATAGAAGGGTGTGGTTGCCGGCACACTTTACGACACCGGCGACCATCATAGTCCTCGGGAGTAGCAACACATCTGTGTTTGACTTCAGATAGAACCCATGTTCTGTATGAAGTTGATTACAGATGTCCATGAGCGGCAGTGACCACTTACCATCAGGTGGGCTGCATGCTCGTTTGCTACTTCAGTCAAATAAAAAAGAAACATATTTATATGGTAAAAAATGAAATCGTCTCTCCCCCCATCTTCTCTCTGATCATCCATCCATCAGCCTTTGAAAGTCCACTTCTCTCTACGCCACTTCGACCGGTCCTAAGCCATCTGAAACCAACGATTTCCCGTCGTCTTCTTTAGGTCATTAGTCCACCTGGTCTGTTTCTCTGATCGCAAGCGCTTAAAAAATATAGCCCATATCACTTTGCAAATAGACTTTATTTAAACGATATGTCACACGTTACAATTCATCAATCCGTTTCGGCTGTAGTGCGTGCCAAAGAAAAAAACAACACACAATCATATATAAAAAAAAACATGCGTGCGTACAAAGTACACATGTCAGAAGTGAAACTTCTTTGGCGAACTAATTTATAAATCTTGTTTATATTTATACAAATCTAAAACTTAAAATTTCCAAGATTAAGAGGAAGGGAAAAAGGCGTGATACGACGTTCGCTCTGTCTCACTTTTTCTCTCAATCTTTCTCACTCGCTTGCTCCCTACTCTCACTCCACGGCTAGTTGCTCATACTACGTTCGCCCTGTCTTACTCTCTCTCAATCGGTCTCGATCACTCTCTCTCTCTTCTCCGACACTTCCGTTGCATATCGGCGTGACGTTTCATCTGTAAAAATTTTACCCTCATGCGCCTAAAGAAGTTTCACTTCAAAAATATAGTAAATATGGTACAACAGGCTGAAATTTCTATAAATAAATGATGCTTAGGTTTGCACTTATCTTTGTGTGCTTGAGACATCCACGATGCACGGAATCCTATTATGAATGTAGCAGTCTGAAACAGTGCGTTGCTTTTGACAGAATTATATTAGACTTGCTTGAAATTGTTATACTTGTTAAAATAAAAATAATGCAGGCAATGTTTTAAGCTGTTGGGGTACAACAACACATTATTGTACTACTGGGCACGGGTCTTCTCTCAGAATGAGAGAGTTTTAGGCCATAGTCCACCGCGCTAGCCAAGTCCGAATTATCTAAACTGTAATTGTTTGCTATATACGTTATTTTGACGTCCCGTTTAACGCAAGTCTCAATACCGGTTTGATAGGCAACGGGTTCCGGGTTTGCTCCCCGGCCGACATATTGTCCAACTGCTGGGTACGGGTCTTCTCTCGGAATAAGAGAGTTTTAGGCCATAGTCCACCGCGCTGGCTAAGTGCGAATTGGTGGACTTCACACACCTTCGAGAACTTTTTTAAAAAAAAAATAACTCTGGGATGTTTAGGTTTCCTCATGTTTTCCTTCACCGAAAAGCAGTGATAATTAATTTCCAACACGCACATAAATCAGTGGTGCGTGCCTGGGTTTGAACCTCGGACCTCCCGATTGAGAGGGCAAATTTCAACCATTAGGCTATCACTGCTTACCACCACGCTCAAATAGAAGAGAAGCGAGGAGGAGACAGTGACGCTATTCAAACCAATACCATACAGCCCGAAAAATTTGTATCTACATAATATTATCAAAGAAACTATAAACGGGTGCTTTTCAATAAAGTACAGTACTATAAGGCTTTGAAGCAGTCAAAGCGAGCTAAATTCACTTTGTGTTCTCTACAAATTGTGATATAAACTGTTCGTGAACTATTTTATACACTTGCGATTTCTCTCTTAACAAAGGAACTTCCGTCCGTAGCTTGACATGCACATTTCCACTAACTAGTCACCCGTCGCAACGGTCGAAATTGGACCGTAATTTAATAAACTAACCTTCATATTGTCCAAAGTAGCACCAATACTTCTCTTATCTATACTAATATTATAAAGCTGAAGAGTTTGTTTGTTTGAACGTGCTAATCTCAGGACCTACTGGTAGGAAATGAAAAAATATTTTCATGTTGAATAGACCATTTATCGAGGAAGGCTTTAGGCTATATAACATCACGCTGCAACTATTAGGAGCGAAGAAATCATGGAAAATGTGAAAAAAACAAGAAAAATTATTCATCCTTGAGGGCTTTCGTTGCGTGCGCTGCGAAAACGGTTCAAGATACCAAAAATATATGTATGAAAGTAATATTCCTCTTGAATGACTATGTATATGTCATGTATTTTTTAAGCGCGGGCGAAGCTGCGGGTTTCAGCTAGTTTAAATATATTGTAATCATTTTCAAGTTATTTTGAACGCACGGATGCGGAAAGGTAAAAAAGTGGTTTAAGTAGCTAAGCTGCATTTAAAATCAATAGCGGGTATTTTGACAAAGGCCTTGACATATTTGACGTTATGTGTTTTCATAGTAAGACATTGAATGTTCTATTTTGTTTGTTATGTATGAGTTTGTGTCAAATGCAAGGTAGTGAGTGTAATATTTTTAGTTGATTTTATGTATATTTTATGACTTATTTGGAGAAAATATTAACATTGCGCAATCCGTTTCTGCATCAACTATAACTGTGCGTAATTTTATACTCCTCCGCCTGCGGCAAATAACTTAAAAACGAATCACAAGTTTTTGCTTCACGTATTAATTTCCACTAATATTCTAGTTTATAGAAATCTAATGTTTCCATATTTCAAATGAATACACAAAAATGCAAAGTGAAAGTAGTACTCCCATTTCCTTTTCGACTAAAGAGTGATACCTATATCTGTTGCGAAGGATGCATGCCTTTCGTTAGAAGGATGTGGATGCTTGCTAAGTTAAAGATATCAAGACAAATATCTTAGTCCTAGTGAGTGTTGACGCATCCTTAATTGACTTCCGGCCATCTCATACATTCGATGAAGGAACCTCATATTTACGTGGTGTTATTACAGATATCCAAGGGAGGCAGTAACCACTTACCATGAGGTTGATTGCTTGTTCAATCAGTGTCATAATTTTACAAAATCGAAATAATAAGCGTGTGATTGTATAAATAAATGAACGATTTACATTAATATTTTTTTACCTATACTATATATACTTAAGTTACAATTAAATAGTATGGTTACTGATGGAAGGTCCTACAAGCTACGCCGTAGTTAATAATCATTTAGTACATCGATCAGTGTATAAAATTAGAATGTTTTAATTTAATATATAGAAACATTGTACATTTTAAGCTATTACATAGCTTTTATCGCGGACTTTGAGCGTGGCGACCGATTCAAGAAATTCCGTAACGAAAAAAACCTAACACCCCCCACTCCGCCTACCATGTAGCGCGCTTAACGTGTAAGAGTATATGATACGACAGTACGAAGCTCGATCGAAACGAGCCGCTCGGAAATCGGACGAATATGTAAGCAGCTGTTTGTGAGAAAGTATATAGTATCAAAGAAAAAAAATACTGCATAAATAAATAAATAATTATAATTGCATAGGTTTATAAAAACGCTATGCAATAACTTTACCGGGGCAGTCCCCAAGTGCCGCACATTTATTTTTTATTTTCTTGGATGTTGGAGACTTCCTTTCAATTGGAATGGTATCTCTCTGCTCTGAGAAACAAGACTATGCCACTTTTGTCAAAGCCTTCTATGTAAATTTAGAAAAAGTCCTGACAAAAGTTACCTCTGTCGTTTCAAAAGAAAGATATGAATAATATTGCGTGAGTGAAATAAAAGCCTTGACAAAAGTTACTTCTTTGAGTTCAAAAGAAATATGTAAGTTAGATAGCGTGAGTGCATACATTTATATTCTAGTGTTAGGTTCACATACAGTATTCACATGCATGCGTGGTGAAATATACTCGGTAAAAGAGCCCAACTCAAAAAATACGAATATATGTTATCGCGAATTTGCATAGTCAGCTTTACAAATGTTTAAACCAATCCCAGATATTGAAAGTTTGTATGTATTTGCTTATTGGAGTATCGAATTTTAAACTTTATGTATGGTGCACCAGAAATTAATATTATATACTTTGTAATTAATATTATATGCCAAGTCAATAAATAAAACATAAAAGACTCATCATTATAAATAAATGGATTCAATTAAATGAAAGACTTATATATTTTTTCTACTTAAGTTTATTTTTATTATCTTTGTTAACGCTTTAAATATTGTAGCACTACATAGTATGTTTAGTAAAGTGCTCTAATTCAAATCCGGGAATGTATTAACGACTTCTCAGATGTTACAAATGTTTTATAGTCGATAGTGACTACTTTCTATAATGTACCAATATATCAGTACAGCTGAAAATTTTGTCGTATTAAAAAAGCTTAATGTCTTACATAATTTCAAATAGTGATAATTAAGATGGGTTCGCATAATCTGCTAGCCAGCAGGTTCCTGAACGAAGGTTCTAATTATTTTCACATTTTCACAAACTCTCCAGAATATCTTACAGTACAACATTATCTTCGTAACAAAGTTGGCGCAGAGAAGGTTCTTTTAAGATGATAAATAACGATTAACCTTTTTATCTTTCTTTTAACTCACTTTTAATTATTAAAGGAGCTTACTGTAAACGGCCAACTCACTGAGTGAGACGGGGTAAAAAGTACAGTGTTTGAAAAATATAGTAATCTCCACTTTTTGCTTCAAGGTAATTAGGGTAATGAGCTTTTGTGTGCAACTAAAATGTACAAATAACAATACTTACATATTATCTATTATTTTCATGAAAAATACAAATGTTTTATCAATAGGTACCTATCTATGTGTAAAAATTAAATTATGCAGACTTTGACCAGATGCCTTAAAGTTTGCACGATTTTATCCATATCCATAAGATAAATCTCCTGATATTTACAAATATAAAGTACCCAGAGAAAATATTTCAAGAATTCATTTTTGAGATTTTCGCACTACTGTAACATGGTAATGTACAATTCTTGTTTTCTTAGTTGTAATGACATTTGTAAATGATATTAGGGCATTAAACGATCTGAAAAATACTTTAATAGCACATTTGCACAAAAAAACTCAATTTGTTTAGGAGGCATAAAATTAAAGTATTTGAGTGGAAATTATCTTAAAAGGCCTTTTTTTTTCCTTTAAACTTTTAAATTTCGTGATTTTGTTAATAGTGCTATCGATATCTTGTATTTAGTTTAGTCTAAAATATCTTACCTTGAGAAATACTGCTGTAACCATCCGGGGTCATCAGAGGCGTATCTCCGGAATTGAACATGATATCCATTTTGCCTTGAATCCTCACAATTCACATCACTGCACTATATTGAACCAAAATCACCCATTATTGTCAAGAGTCAAAAATGATTAAATAACACTTGTTTGCTTACATAACTGTTTTGTTATTTTTATATTCCAAAAATGTTATAAGGATCAGTAACTATTAGTATTAAGCACGAGGTTTAAGTTGATTTAAATATAATCAAAGTAGCAAACAAGCCTAACCTATCTGTATGTTAAGTGGCCACCTTTACTCGTAGAAATCTGTAACCGAATTCATGTAGACTAGATATAGTATATATAATTATTTAAAGTTATTCTAAGTTTATTATAAAGAAGGGATAGAGGCCGACATAAAAATTTGATGACTTTAAATGACATATCATTTAACTACCATCTCCATATCAGGAAATTAATTTAAATGAAATAAACGTCACCACATTTAACCAATTGACCTTAGTTGACGGAGAATTAAAACCTTAACTTCGTTTTACGTTCCTACGGTTCTGTGTGAGGTGCAAACTTTTAGTCTTTTACGCGCAGTATTTCATTAATTTCCTATGTAATGGAGGTGCATAGAGGTGCATATTCGTTCGATTAACATCAAACTAAACGTCTAAGCAATATACAAATAGCTCAATCAACTTGAATTATTTACTATAAAATGCAATTGCAATATTTGACCACCATGTACGACCGAATTAACAAGGTAAGCTAAAATGGTTTCTCACGAAAGCAGTAACAATATAATCGTTAAAATACCACTCGATATAAATCACACGCCAACAGAATTATCAGACCCTTACTTGGGGTTAAATATTTATTTATCTTTTCCCTCAATTTATACGATTCCGCAGCGAATGATATAAATTGGACTCTAATGGCCGCGCACTTAATTATATTAATGGTCTTTCTGTACCTTTTATTAGAATGGAAACTGTAATTATGCTTTTTGTTTTATTTACCTCAAAATATTTGTTCCTTTTGTATATCCTTTTATTACAACTCAATTTGTCGTCAACCCATTTCTATCCCATGGCTGGGCACGAGTCTTCTTTTAGTGATAGACAGTATTTGTGTAGACATTTACACACAGTCTATCATGATGACCAATAAATCTTGCACACTTTTAAGAGCAATTTTTCGATGTAACAACATGTCTTTATATATGTTTACCGTAAAATCAAGCGGTAAATATTTTTAATACATATCATACTACAAATAAAGTAAATCCTCATAAAAACCACCGAGTGCTTGAAAACAACAACTGACAAAATTAAAAATAAGTAACGGAGGTGATACATAGTTTTCGTTGTATATTTCTGTAATTTTACTGATTATGTGGACCTAATTCTCCTCTCAAAATGTTATTAGTTCTTCCAGCTTTTATTACGAAATGAGCTGTATACTTGTTTTTTTACTTTAATTGTGGATATAATAAATAAAAATATAAAACGAGGATAATAGGCAGAGTATGGTGTCGAAAGTGACGTCAACATGAAGTCGTCAATATTAATGGCAGGCAATGACCCATACTCACCCACTAATCATAAAAACACTACTACATTTGGTCTCTTCCATTATTAGTACAAAACTTATTAGTACATTTAATACAATTAAGCTAAGAACATACACAGAAACTGCACACTTGGTCGTACAAAAAATTACAAAAAGTAGATAACTTTTAATTAGTGCAACAACAAAAAGTGTACTTAAAATATAACGTTGGAGCCATGTAGGAAACTTTATCTGTCTGCGAAATATCTGCCTTTTCTATTTTCCAGAGCGTGGTAGAAACAAAAGAATTTGTGTAACACGTAACAGCGTTAAATCTGTTTTTCAAAATGTTCATGTTTATTAAGCGTTCAGACAACAAAAGGAAATGTTTCATAAAACTGAATATTTTGGAGGTTTAAAATAAAAATCTTATTATTTTAAATTTGATAAAAGATATAATCACAATATAATGTTTTATACTTTATTCTCGATATATATGTATAAGATTAAAGTAGTAAACGCAGTCCACTGATGGTAGGTGGACAATGCCACCCATGTTCATCTATAAACAACTTCATAAAGGGGGTAAAACGGATTTGTTTCAAGTATAAGACTAAGATGGTTCACTTATGTAAAATTAAAAAAACAACCAAAGCCATTCACCGAAACGCAAGAACTCTTTTACTATATAGTATAAAACAAAGTCGATTCCGCTGTCTGTTCCTTTGTATGCTTAGATCTTTAAAACTACGCTATGGATTTTATTGTAGTTTTTTTTTTTAATAGAGTGATTCAAGCGGAAGGTTTTTATGGATAATACATGCATCATATAGTGGAGGAATAATGATAATTTTAGATTTTTCTAACGTGATGTCGTACTTTTAGGCGGAACAAAGTTCGCTGGGTCAACTAGTGATCCTAAAAATAAATGCGATGGTAGTATCTTCACGGTTGAACCATACAATTTATTACCGCTTTGGAAAATTAGCCTCATATTTATATAAGCTAAATAGTAAACTAGCAAGCGGAGCGGTTATATACTTTAATTAGTCTCATCGGAAGTCGGTCTCAGATTTGTTGCTGACTCTGATGTCAAGTAATTTGGAATGCCTCTTTTAAGTCTTCACATTATCACACACTTCAAATATTAAAAAAAAATATTTAAATTTTTATACCTAAGACACTTTGTAACTGAATACAACCACTATACTACTATATCTTACACAAAATGTATTAAAATAGTACTCTTTCGTTTTTAAATCTGTATCGTAAAAATATTACATTATTTTTTCACACATTTTCCTATAACATAAGGATAAAAGCGTTACACAATATTTCTTTTCATCGCGATTTTCACGAAAGCCAAAGAGCGATACGTCACTCCGAGCTTGGTGGTGAGCCGCCACTGCCACCACCCCACCGTCCCCATGGGGAAATCAACCACCTTACGTAAGCGCTTTCACGCGAGGATAGTTTTCAGTAGCAGGCAATAATGCCTTTATTCAACTATTCTACATAGTTCCTACCTTTTTACATTTTAACAAACGTATTGCCATACAAAATCTTTGCTAATAATATAAGTCCCTAATATTGTAAATGTGAACGTTAATTTGTTTCATTTTTGAACTCTTTTTGAATTCTTTTTGCCGAAATCTCAACCCATTTATGTAAACATAAAGAGTTCAAAGTTCGGTGCGTAGGATACATTTAGTGTAGTGTGTCGTGGTCGTGATAAGGACCCTGAAAAAGAAAAACGAACTAGACGTAGGGTAGATAGGTTAAACTTTCACTAGTGCTTGTCAACGGTTTCTCCTCGCCACCGCAGTTTTGCCGTGACCACGATTCATGTAACTGGGTCGAAATATCGGCAAAAAGAGAAAAAAAGAATTCGAAAAGTATTGAAAAACCGCATATCGTGAATATCCGTTAAGTATTAAAATGTGTCAATTCCGCGATAATACTAGTATAAAATCTTGTAAGTTTGTTTGTTACGCTTTCACGCCAAAGCTACTCAAAGGATTATCATGAAACTTTGTACAAGTGTTAAGGTATTAGAAAAAACATAGGATTCTTTTTAGTATTTTTTATGTTTTCTGTGTAGTATTTTTTAAAAACTAATTCACATTGATCTAGTTCTTTTTTTATCTGACTGAAGTAGCAAACTTGCATGCAGTCCACCTCCTCCAGTCCCATAGACATCTGTAATCACAAATGCGTTGCTACTCCCGAAGACTATGATAAGCGTGCCGACAACGCAAGATATGCTTCACGCTAGAAATAGGTGTGGCGGTGGTACTTTCCCGGTCGAACTCCACTGGTTCTACCACCTTGAAGTTCTATTGGAATGTAATGATCTTTAATATTTACTTAAAGGCTTCAACGTGAGCGAACCCGCTAGTATAAGCTAGTATTATTATAATACATAGCCGAATGTTTGGTGTGGCTAAATGTGAAATTAATTATTAAGGAAGGAAGTAAAAGTTTTATACTCTTTCTCGAAGGAAGTTTGTCATGAAGGTATATCAAACATGTTTGAGTTGGGTTACAAAATAAAATTAGAAATAAATAAGAAACAACAATTATTTTTTTTATGATAAAAAATATGTCCTTTTTGTTTTTCCACTACAAAAATCATGTTGGATCTCACCGAACATATAATTTTAAATCTGTCGGTGTAGGAATATTATTTAAAATAAACAGACACTTAAATATATTATTTTCATACAAATACGAACCGTTTTGACGTTAGAAGTACAAAAATCACAATCAAAATTTTACACTATTAATCGCACACTGTATTCCCAAGAACATTTGATGATCGCGAATTGCTGGACAAAAATTTCAACCGCAACTAAGTCTAATATTCTAAATTTGATACAAAAATATTTTATTTATTTAGGATTTTCTCCTGTGTCGTAGGTACCATGGAAACACACAAGACGAATACACAAACACCCAGGCCCAGAACATGAATCTACACTTATCATGCAGACATCTGTCTAGCCGGGAATCGAACCCGGGACCCATTGCGCGTCAGACCGGTATGGTAACCGCTCTGCCAAGCGGGTCGTCATAAAATAGATCACAACAAGAAAAATGTTATGATAAATTATTTTATTCCCTTTAGATACAAAAAAATGGGTCAAGCAGGAAAATTTTGAAATAGGAATGTATATATATATTTTTTTTATTTGACTGAAGTAGCAAACGAGCATGCAGTCCACCTGATGTTAAGTGGCCACTGCCGCCCATGGACATCTGTAATCAACTTCATACAGGACATGGGTTCCATCTGAAATCAATCACAGATGCGTTGCTACTCCCAAGGACTATGATGGTCGCCTCATGTGAAAGTGTGCCGGCAACCACACCCTTCTATCGAAACGCAAGAAATGCTTCACGCTAGAAATAGGTGTGGCGGTGGTACTTCCCCGGTCGAACTACACTGGTTCTACCACCTTGAGATATACCATATATAATTCCTATTTACTCGTATTATGAAATATTCGAATATTCCTCGTATTATACGCGAATCTAGTTTTGTAAAGAATAATTTCTTGACTATATTGAATTAAAAATAATGACAACTCTATTCACTTACCTCAACTCTAGTCATTGCTGTTAATGGATCTATATTCTAGAATTTCTGGAACCCGAGATTGATTATATAAAGTTACCGGGATGCATATACCTACTATCTGTTAGGTTATACAAAGTTGCAATAGCTTATCTTACTAATATTATAAAGAAAGTATGAGAATGTATTGTTTTTCTTTTCCATTAAAAACGACTGGATTTTTGTATTTGATTGAAGTAGCAAACGAGCATGCAGTTTACCTGATGGTAAGTGGTCACTGCCACCCATGGACATCTGTGAGCAACTTCAAATAGAACATGGGTTCTATTTGAAGTTGCTCACAGACTAAGATGTTCGCCTCATATAATATGCCGGCAACCACTCCCTTCTACCGACACATTATTCTATCGACTTTATCAGACATTTGACACACGTTTAGTTTATATTCTGATTAATATATGGGATTATCCTTATAGTGGTAAACTTGTACCTATCAAAAACACTTGTGTGCTAATAATAGTCAAATTCATTAAAAAACAGTCGAATTGAAAACCTCTTCCTTAGTGGAAATCGGTAAACATTTCATTTGTACTGTAATACAAATTTTTAGCAAATTTAATCCATAACTTGATTTTAAATAAATTACATACCAAACACGTTTATTTTTAGCTAACTGAGCAATTGCCCATAATGTATGTAAAATTAAATGTCTTATTAATTTCCTACATGCTCACATTTCAATTAAATTTCACTGTGTCGCTTTTTTAATTTATCAACTTTTTCTAATATATTGTATGTAAAAAAGAGCCTTGCCAAACAGATCCTAAAGGGAGGCAACATGTGTTTGTTTTTATCTTATAATTAGAAATAATAATATTAATTAAAATACAGAAACAAGATGCTCATATATAAAATTTATGTTGCTGCATGATGGCTTACTAAATGATGTTGATTGTACTCAAATTTACTACACAAAGGTGCCATTATACGGCTTACAATTTTTTTGGGTCATTCCTTTCAACGATAAATGGCATTGAAGCTCTAAGAAGTATTGTAAACCTTGTTTAATTATGTATGTCCTGGGCGACCGACCTTCGCACGCTAAATGCTCGCTTATATTCATTTTTAATATTTTACAAATTTTTTTACATATTTTGTTACATGTTGTTATGATATATGTTTTGTGATTGCCGGCAAACTTTTACATGAGGCGACCATCTTAGTCCTTGGGAGTTTCATCTGTGATTAACTTCCGATAGTATCCATGTTCTATATATGTTGCTTACAGACGTCTATTGGCGGTAGTGACTACTTTTGCTACTTCAATCTGATAAAAAAAATGTCTTTATATATGTTTCTACAATTCTTCAATTACTTCGTTCACGTTTGTTATAATGCATTTACCTTTTTTTTGAAAACCTTCCCAGAGGTACTCAGCACAGTGGGAGTGACTCAGGATTTTGTGGGATTTTTACCGCACTAAAAGTCCCCCGTTGGGCATCCTCAGCGCTAAAAAGAGGACTCCGGGATCTCCAAAGGAACGAAAGAGAAGAGCGCGTCGTCCCGCTTCGTTTGGTCTTTACAACGCTATGCGACCACTTATACCGCCGTCCTGTCCGGGGTCGCCTGGCCGAACGGTTCGTGTTACCACTAGCCGCTCACAACAAGCAGGGGATACCGTAGCCCTATTCTGATCTCGGAACTACATGGAAGTTAATTTATGTACCTACCTATATATCAACTTTTAAATCATTTTTGCTAATACTAATAGTCAATTAAATTATTTTAACGAGCTCTGTGATTCTTATTTGCCCATTATATTTTTTTTGTAATTAAGATTATCAGAAGT
This sequence comes from Spicauda simplicius, assembly GCA_949699795.1. NCBI lineage: Eukaryota > Metazoa > Arthropoda > Insecta > Lepidoptera > Hesperiidae > Spicauda > Spicauda simplicius. Next base: position 6,151,568 of record OX453058.1, on the reverse strand, counting down.
ACACAATTTTTTTGCCGTTTTGTTTTTTTTTTATTTTTTGGTTGTTTATGTATTATGTTTATGTTTATGTTTTTATGGAAACGACTACTTCAAAGTACACTGAAATAAAACATGGGTCAGTTAAAATACCTTAAAAATAATGTAAAGCAAATATAAAAAACGGGTTAATCAATAATATTCAGTAATATAAAACGAGAAGTTAAGCTTGCTAACTTAATTACGATATAATTAGCTTCAATGAATCGTAAAATTTTTAATTAACTCTTTGTTTCCATTCCATACGCTATTGCCCATTTACTCGCAACCCTCTTTCTGTAAACTGTCAGTGTTTTAACGAGAGGGTATAGCCTTTTTCAATTAACAAATTACAATTTCATTTTAAGTTACAGTTAAGAAAGCACTAACATCACGACCAGTTATTAAATTATTGTTTTTATCAATATATTTACTAACTTATTCCCACTGCTTCGCCCATTATAATACTGTTTAGTTTTTCTTGTTTTTTTTTTATAATAATGAAGTAGCAAACGAACATGCAGTCCATCCGATGGTAAGTGAACTCTGCCGCCCATAGACATCTGTAAGTAACTTTATATAAAAGAGGGATACCATCTGTAGTCAATCACAGATGCGTTGTTACTTTACCCCACCTATTTCTAGCGTGAAGCATTTCTTGCGTTTCGATGGAAGGGTGTGGTTGCCGGTACACTTTTATATGAGGCGACCATCATAGTCCTCGGGAGTAGCAACGCATCTGTGATTGACTTTAGATAGAACCTATGTTCTGTATGAAGTTGATTACAGATGTCCATGGGCGACAGTGACCACTTACCATCAGGCGGACCGTTTGCTACTTCGTCAAATAAAAAAAAATACGTGTTTGCCAAATTTCAGCGAAATTGGACAAGTAGTTTGCGTTTATATTGCACAAATTTTCATATTTTTAATATTATAAAAATTATAATGTAGCTTCAATGAATTTCTTTCAAGAGCAAGACATTATTCACTATGACACATCTATTCATCACAGCGACACTTGATGCACAATGTGCATGTGATAAATCATTCTTCAATGTAATTAAAGCCTTACTCAGCTGTACATCACATATGAGGTTAATTTACGTGTGCTTGCCTATTCACACGTTACGTTAACCACTACACGCAACTAAGGGTAATCGGCTGCAAATTTGTCGGAAAATGCCCAGTTTTATTCACATTGACCACATTTTGCCGTTTAAGTCCACTGGGTTAACGACAATGTTAACCACATTGGTATTACAATGCTATAACAAGCGATAGCTCCCGTTTTTTTATAATAGCAAACGGATCATTCCACATTTAGTAGACTTTAGATAGAAACTGCTTAGAAGCGCTATGTGCTCGTTTGCTTTTTCAATGGAATTAAAAAAGAGTATATGTGTTTCACACACCCTCGATTTGCCGATGATATAGTCATCTTGGCAGATTCGCTGACGGTGAATTCCTACCGCGAGTGATGACCTACCGCGCCGAAACGTGGTCTTTTACTGCAGGCCTCATTTGGAGGCTCTGAGTCGCTCAGCGTTCTATAGAGAGGGTTATGATCGGAATTTCGCTACGAGACATGATTCGCAATGATAAAATCCGAAGACGAACAAAGCTTACCCACATAGCTCTCAAATTTTGTCCCTGTAGCCTCGGGGTCAGAATAGGGCTACGGTATCCCCTGCCTGTCGTAAGAGGCGACTAAAAGGGGCTTCCGGGGTTGCAGACGGCTAGAGTGGGAAGTCCTCCTTTTCAGAGCCGAGGACGGCCACCGGGGGGGTTTTAGTGCGGTAAAAATCCAAGTGCGCCCCCCTACCAAGTGAACCGATGACCTGAAGAAGATAGCGGGAAACCGTTGGATTCAGAAGGCTCACGACCGGTTGGAGTGGCATCGTTTAGGGGAGGCCTATGTCCAGCAGCGGACCTCAAAGGCCTGAGGGATAGATGGGTGGATGATATGTGTATTAGTTAATCTTCCACGAAAAACTACTATACATATAGTTTATGACATAGATTAACACATAAGATTTTAGAATTACCGTGGTAGACGTGATGCAGGCAAAGGACCGAGAATAACCTAGTTAAATACTTTCTCACTTTTACTTTACACAAACGTGTATCGCGAGCGACAAAGATAATGGTATCCGGCGCATGGTGCGTGCCCGAAAGCCTTTGTTAAACACTCGTGTAAACATCGCCTAACGACCTTTGGCGGCGCGGATAAACTTTTAACGAAAATTACTTTTTGTATTTTTTATTTCTTAACATCGCCATTTCTTATTTTTCCTACCTTACGTTCGGTTGCCGTAAGATAAACACTGTGTTTTTAGGTTGAAGTCGCATAAAGGGAAAATTGTTTTTCTTTTTACAAGAGGTCGTGCTTTTTTCTGTCGTACCCTATGTCATAATTATGGCGATAATAATTACATTTTCAGACAGAAAACATTTTAAGCTATTGCATAGCTTCTATCGAGGGCCTTGAGCGCGGGTACCGAATCCAGAAATTCCGTAACGAAAAAAAAAAGAGTTGTGTCACAATGATTTTTGTATATAAAAATTAACTAAAATATTTTAGGTATTTTAGCCAATTTCCTGAAAAAATCCCTTTGGAGTTAATTTTCTTAAATTAATAAGAATCTAACTTTACTTCCATTTTACATGTGACAGATATATTCGCCATTATGTTTGGATCAGGGATGTGATCTGAGGTCGACTAATCAAAGAATCGATTAATTACGGTTATAAAATCGATTTACTGATTTATTTGAATTGATCCAAGAATCTCCTGTTCTATTCTTTGTTTTTTTCAACAAAGCACTGGTTGAAGTGACGTCATTTAGGGGAGGCTTATGTCCAGCAGTGGACCTCAAAAGGCTGATGGATGAATGTATAGATGAAAACATTTGTATATATTAGCTAAGGAAGTAAGCGTAGTGTGATTAAATTAAATACACAGAGACACAATTACAGATCATATACACATTAGAACAATATTCATGCATTTAAAACTTTTTATTTAAGCTAAGCTAGCTAAGCTAAGCTAAGGAAGTAAGCTTAGTGTGATTAAATTAAATACACAGAGACACAATTACAGATCATATACACATTAGAACAATATTCATGCATTTAAAACTTTTTATTTAAGCTAAGCTAGCTAAGCTAAGCTAAGGAAGTAAGCTTAGTGTGATTAAATTAAATACACAGAGACACAATTACAGAGCATATATACAATAGAACAATATTCATGCATTTAAAACTTTTTATTTATTACTTTAACAAAAGTCATGTATAAATTGTTACAAATAACTAATGAACCCGCACCATTTACCCAGACACCTGTAATGTTTGCGTAACTCTGTACAAATTATCTATTTAGACAAAAAGGTTAACAAACTTATGATATAAAACTCCACGTATTTAAAATAAGTGTCAATGGAAAGAGTATATAAATAAAAACACAAAAAGATTGTACGGGGTTTTGTATTATGGTAATTACTTACCATTCAGCCAAATAACTTCAGATAGCCGTTGTAGATATATCCTTCTGCATGAAACTTAGACTTTACTTTAGTTAATAATCTCAGTTGTATGTGTTGGTGACCAAAATACTGATAAATATTGTCGCTAATCATTTAATCATTCAAATGTCATATTCAATCCAATTATAAACTATAAAAGGATTTGACAACGAAAAATTCGGTTCGGGAATAAGTCAAAAATCGGTAAAGGGAATGGTATGTATATGTTCAAATTTTACTTCACTCTTAAAACTTTCGTATGCATTTGAGTATATTGTTACATTTTCGCAGGGCGGTGATATGAGCCTCTAATTCCTTTGTCACTGTCGCTGATGACAGCTGCTACCCATCCTGGCTTAAAACCTTAGTTTAAAACCTTAACTTTCATTACCATGTAAAAAATCATGATTGTAATTATATAAAAAAAAATGGATATAAATAAGAAAAAAGACAAACCCGCTGAGTTTCTTGCCAGATCTTCGCAGTTGAGGTCGTTTTCCGATCCGGTGGTAGTGTAAGAAAAAAAAATGTAACTGACAATTTGTAAGTGCCCCCGTAGGCCTATACAAAATAAAGACATTTCATTTCATTTCATAGTCGCTGTTACTATTTAGCTCCTTACGTCAAATTTAAGTAATACACGAACAAAATTGGATGCCTTTAAAAGAAATTTATTGTTATGAAGAAGATAAAATGGCCGTTTATTTATTACACCCTTGCCGGTTCCAATTTCTTCGGGGCAGGAAATGGGGTTGCAAAAAGAGGAGTTTTATTCGCCGTTATGTTTACGACACGACAAATTTCCGATAGTACCTAAACGTAACCGAATACTATAGCGAGTATAATCTTCGTAATGTAGGGCAGAAGGTTAGTACGGAACCCCACGCGATAATCTGTTTAGCAAGTCTTTTTACGAAATGAGCTATGTGAGCGAATGCAGGGTTTTCTGCTGAAAAAGATAGGGAATATTTTGTACTTAATGTCGTAATAATATATGACTTTAGTCGACATTACGCGATTTTAAGAAAAGTTTTTTTTTGCTGTTTGATGAATTCTCTTTGTTAAATTCTTCTTTATTCGTTATATAAATTAACCTTAAGCATTTTTAAGTTTTCTGCCGTACATAGGTCTAGCTTATTAGGATTTTTTACCAATAGTACCCACCCCTGGTATGCGTCTTCGGGACCACAGGAGGTGTTGATGTTAGAAATGAAGAAGTTCCTACCCATACCCTCGATTTTGTCGTATAGTACACCTCCAATGACATCCCCGAGGTTTGTAGGAATAGTAGAAACTACACGACACAAAATACGGAATAAACGGTTAAAGCATCAGAAAGCCTATTAATTAATTTTATAGTGTTAAGTGGATGATTGTAATGGTTGAAGTAAGCATGATATTCTTAACATGATACTGCAAATTATATAAAGCGATATCTAACTCACTTCATTTTACTGGATGGAAAATAAATGGCGCTGTAAAATTTTATTGAAGACATTGTAATGACACATTATGTGTACATTATGTGTACCTGTTTCTAATTATTAATATTCAAAATGCAATCAATAAAATGTGGAGAATGCGAAAACTATACACCAATATAAGTCTTAATATAAATATGTGTCAATATGTATAAAATAATGTATCCAAGATGTATCCGATTTTTTGGCACAAAAATTGCGAAACTAGACTAATAACAATAGGTACACAAAATCTGACGACCCGCATGGCGCAGCGGTTACCATTACCGGTCTGACGCACAATGGGTCCCGGGTTTGATTCCCGGCCAGAAAGATATCTGAATGATGAGTTAAGTTTCTGGGTCTGGGTGTTCGTCTTATGTGTCCATGGTACCCACGACACAGGAATTATCCTACTGTAGGGCCATAAGTGTAGAAAGCGTGTATAGGCAAACAAACGACAAATATTGTAAATAACGTGTGGTTATTAAATTAAACTTTTCATTAACTATTTCAGCAACCCTATACCCCGACAAGGCGGTAAACATTTTCGTTGTGTACATTCAGGAATGTTGTACTTCAAATTCTGTGTTCCCTTTCTCGTTTGTTTACTTTACGCATAAGCCAACGAGTTTAATTTGATTATTTAACACTTACGACGTTGTTTGACTTACATTACATAAAACAAAGACTATTTATATGCTTACGTATGAGGAGGCATAAATTAACAGTAGAGAAACGGCTGGAGAATTCTCTGTGATACGAGTAACGTATTCACCGAAACCCCTACTTCTGTATTACGACAATAGGGTCGATTTGTTCATATTATCAGACATTAAGCGTGCTAAATAAGTATTGTAGAAGAAACAATATTTTGCGACGTGGTGAAATATAAATTATCGGACGGGGCCGGGAAGGTATCATACCTACATATTTCTAGAGTGAAACAGTTTTTGAGTTTCAGTGAAATAGTAATTTCGGCAATTTTTTTATTTAATACAACGATCAACGACATCAACCCTTGTTCTGTACAAAGTTGATTACACATAGCCACGGCGGCAGTTACTAGTTACCATCAGGTGAACTGCAGGCTTGTTTGCTACTTCAATATATATCAAATAAAATACAAATATCTATATCACTACATAGCATAAAACAAAATCGCTTTTCGCTGTCTGGCCCTATGTAGGTATGCTTAGATCTTTAAAATTGCGCTACGGATTTTATGTAGTTTTGTTTAATAGATAGAGTGATTCAAGAGGAAGGTTGTATGTATAGTAAATGTCTATTATAGTAGAGAAACACTGATAATATTAGATTTTTTACTTTTATGCGGAACGAAGTTCGCCGGGTCAACTAATATACTTATATATACATACATAAATATCTACATTACATACATACAGAGTAATTGAACGAACTTTTGTGTAATGTATCTTTTATAACACGGTTGCACAGACTTGGGCTATACCTGTAAATAATGTTGTACGAAAAAATATTATCATTGTTTGCCACCCGTATCTGGCGCGTTCGTAGTCATAATCTCTGTAGATAAACACTATTGAGGAAAGGTGGTTTTATTATGTGTAGTGTGTCTTGGTTATCAGCCGCGGCATCACACCTACTTTTGCCACTGCCACTAACACTTTACTCTTTAGATATATACTCTATAAAAAGTAAAGTTGATTTGATGAGTTATAAGGACTCGTAAACTAAACTGAATTAAGTTCTATAGCGCTTTTCAGGTTTTTTTTTATGTCGTCAACCCATTATTGTCCCACTGCTGGGAACGTGTCTACTCTCAGAATGAGAGAGTTATAGGCCATAGTCTACCTCGCTGGCCAAGTGCGAATTGGTGGACTGCGATTTTTTTTTTTTACCTAACGATAAGGCAGACGGGCTACCTGATGGAAAGTAGTCACCGTCTCCTATGGAAATTTGCAACACCAGAGGAGTCGCCTATACAACGCCTGCTTTGAAGGAGAGCTCTTTTCGCACCTTTTTTGAAGAGCCCCATGTCATAACGCTCCGAGAATACCTCAGAAAGAAGCTCGTTCCACATAAAATGGCATCATGGTACCTAAAGTAGGACTCTAATTCTTTTTTATGCACAACCGTGTTGTGCTCTACTGCAGCAACGCATGTGGCTAATCTAAGGTAAGATTACGATCTTATCCGGGGTTAATTCTGTAATCAACCCGGGATAGAGTAGCGACTACTGCCCACGAACATCTGTTGTCCGTGGGTGGCAGTCACTCCTTACCGTTAGGTCGTCTGTATGTTCGTACTCTAGTTACATATTATATAATAAAAAAAAGTTTTTATGATATATGAGTACACACGAGATGTAGTTTAACTTTCATAGAACACTAAAGAGATTAAAATATAAAATGTTTAAATACCGCGTCATTTAAATCGTACATTCCAAGGTTATTCAAGGTAAATAGCAGGTACTTAAGGGTTAATGATAACGTACTATCAGACGAAATTATCATTGGCCACTAAACCTGGATGCTTTTTATCGTCATCGTCAACCTATTCGTCCCACTGCTGGGCACGGGTCTTCTCTCGGAATGAGAGAGTTATAGGCCATAGTCCATCGCGCTGGCCAATAGTTGTACGTGTCTGTAGATAACACAGTACACATTTATGTATTTAAAAAAATATGTTTGGAGAATAAGTTATATTTAACATTTCGTAAAGTTTTAGAAATTTTATTGTTATCGAATTTTGAATTTCCAAAAAACTTCAAAATTTGCATGAGTATTCGCATGAAATCTAAATTACTAAATTCATTTAAAATACATATGATTGGCAAATATTGGCAGATTGGCATTATTATTGAGGTAATATTTAGCCTTTATTGTATTAAAATCCATATTTTTTATCAAAAACCATGAGAATTTAAATCAATTTAAAGCAAATCTTTTGTAATGTTCCTCATAAGTGACCCTATAACCTGGTACATAGGTTCATCCACAAATGAGTAACTCTAGTACAAGAAAAATAAACAAGTATCAACATACATACTATATACTGTCTTAATGGCAAATTAATTATATTACTTGTTAGTCAAATACAAATATAAGGGGAGTGTTACGTGCTAACCGTCGTAGCATAAGGGTATCTCTCCAGCAAAGATGTGTGGGACAGCTAAGAGGTGAGCGAGGTCAAAGTTTAACTAAGCTGAGTGCTTTTCAAAAATGGTTTAAACCCACTGGCAACATAGCAGGTTTTTTTTCTCATTGACCTATTTTTTTATCTGACTGAAGTAATAAACGAGTGTGCAGTCCTGCCTGCAGTCTTGATGGTAAATGGTCACTGCCGCTCATGGATATCTGTAAGCAACTTATATAATACACGGGTTCTATCTGAAGTCAAACACAGATGCGTTGCTACTTCCGTATTTTAGTAAATGGTCCGTGCCGTCTGTAGATGTCTATATGCAAGTTCATACAGAACAGGAGTATTATTTGAAATCAATGACAGATGCGTTGCTACTCCTGTGTACAACTATGATGGTCGCCTCGTATGAAAATGAGCCGGCAGCCAAGCCGGTCCTTAGTCCTCTTGAGTAGCAACGCATTTGTGACTGTTCTTAATTGAAATGTGTTTTCAATATGATGTTGTTTACAGATGTCCATTGGTGTCACAGATCACGTTTTACTGCTCGTTTGCTACTTCAGTCTTATAAAAAAATATCACTAGCTTAGCTAACTCGCACGTAACTAGTGGAAGGAGTTCTTTATACTGGTGACGTACGTTTAATGTTGACTACCGCATATTTGTCAAGCCTTCTCACTTGCTATCGCATCATGATGTGCAATTTTGTCGAAACATATCGTTTGCCAAGAAGGCTATCCGACTATCCCTAAATAAATAAGAGTGTCTGGTCTTAGAAAGTCGGTTTTGAATTTTCGAGTATAAGACGCACTTATTATTGGCTTAGAGAATAAGGGAAAAAAATTAAACACTCTCAAAATTCTTTACAATCTTCTAAAAAGCGGACCTACAGGGCGACATTTGTATCAAACATTAGTAAGGAAACTTCATATACATTATTTATTTTGTCTAAGAAATATGGTAAATATTAAAATTCACTTAAGGTATTGTTTAAACTTCGGTGATGGCTTTCGGCTTTGAAAGCTGCAACCTCATGTTAAACGTCCAAAATTAAATTTCAAGCTCATAACATCAAAAATGTCAGATGTCTTTGTCAAAATACCCGCTATTGCTTTTATATGCAGGTGAGCTAATTAAACCTATATTTACCGTTAGCGGGTGCGATCAAAATAACTTGAAAATTATTGAAAATTATTTTAAATTTCATAAATATTCGTGCTACTTTGGACAATATGAAGTTTAGTTTTTTAAATTTAAATTACGGTCAAATTTCGACCGTTACGACGGGGAACTAGTGAAATATATAATGTTGATAGAAACTTAATACTAGCGAGCATAATTAAATGGAATTCTTTAGCCACTATTTCTATGATGATGCACGTTGGATTAGCCATTTATATTCGTTGCATAGCCAGTTATATTAAGGCGATATTAAAGCTTTATCTAGATTAGTTTGGCACTTAGCGTATTAATTCTTTAATACCATTAAGTCGTAAATTTGGAGTAGTAGTATATTCTAGTAATAAAATGATCATAAATTAATACATTTAATTAAGTGGTGCAGATAGTTTTATGGTAGTGATTTTATTTAACTTGTTTTCATTATTGTTTATTAATTCATTATATTAATAAGTTCAATTAGCATATCGCTTTTTATATACGTAATATAGTAATGTTATTTGTCATAATTCCCATAAATACAACAGATTTTTATCCTTAAATTAAAAATATGAAATAATATTATTTATCTTGTGGAGAAATTATCTTTTGTGTTATCTAGAATTAAAATTTTAATGTAGTTTTCAATATGTGTCGAACAGACACGTACCTTTCACTCCTTGTGGTTTCTTCCATATCTTGTTTACTGTTCAGGCATTACTTTGGAAGGCCCTGCACATACACGTGCCAAAATCGTTCTCAAAAAATCTTCCCGAGGAAATTTTCTGAACGTAAGACGTAAGACGCTGCTAGCCATCTCCTTTGAGGAGAGGAGTTTTGAATTTTTCGTCAACCCATTATTGTTCCACGGCTGGGCACGGATCTTCTCTCAGAATGTGCGAGTTTTTAGTCCATAGTCCACCGCGCTTGCCAAGTGCGAATTGGTGGACTTCACACACCTAAGATAACTTTTCCGAAAAGCAGTGATAATTAATTTCTAATACGCACATAAATCAGCGGTGCGTGCCTGGGTTTGGAACCTTAGGTATTAGATGACCTCATCTGATACCTAAATATCTATGCGCTCGACTATATGTACATGTCAATATTTTATTATTTTTAAAAAAATTTTCACTGTTTTGTTTTTTTTAAATCTGTCACGAATTAATTGCATTTACTCAGAGTTGACCGGTCAGGAATGCAATCATGCAATATTTTTTACCTTTTATACATTTTCCGTTAATTATTTATTCTATTTATATATTTAGAGAAATGTTGCAACAAAAATGTGATTAAATATTTAGAGCACTTTTACTAAATCGCTTACCTTCTTTCGTGTGCTGTTGTTGCAACTGTCGTTTTAAAATTCCCATACATAACACGAATGCAATAAATGTTGTAAGACTAATGTAGTTTTGACTTTAATAATGGATTTGAATAAAATTAAGATATGATTCGTGTTATCGATGTAAAATAAAAGATCTTGGAGATAATTTTATCATAAACTGTCTGGATTATCTAGTTAGATTCGGTTAGACGTTTTTATAACAAAACGACGTGCAAAAATATAAGGAGATTTACATAATGAGGTTTAACTCGTTTTGTATGCCACTAATCAAACAAGTAACGTTATAAAAGTTTCATTACTATTACAAAATATACATCTTTTTTAGAAATACAGTCTATGAGTTTTAAGCCCTATTCAGGTTTGTATTTCCTAAGTCAATATTTCACTAAAACAAAACTCAGAACATCACCACATTACTAGTATTGTTGCTAGCTCCATTAATGTTACTTGAAACAATAAAAAACAAATTATTACAACAAATAACATGAACATGAGCGTGCATAAGAAAAGTGTATATGCTAAGAAAAACATAGCAATTTGGTAGTAAAAATAGCTAAAATATAAATTCGCATTAATCCCTAATAATCCGCAAAGAATACGTAGTCCGGTTAGTAGAGTGATTTTAATAATTCAGGCAAAAAGGGCTCTGGAGAAGGCCCGGGATACATGAATTTTATATACAAATGTGCAAAGTATAACTAGGTAAGTACATATCCCGGATAGAACAAAATCCGGACAATATTATTTAGGAACGTACAATCTATAATCAACCCTTGAGACTACATAGAATTTTACTACCTTTAATTTTGAGCGGTTATCGTACCTGTCTGACGCGCAATGGGTCCCGGGTTCGATTCCCGGCCAGAGGTATCTGAATGATAAGTTTAGTTCATGTTCTGGGTCTGGGTGTTTGTGTATTCGTCTTGTTTGTGTCCATGGTACCCATGACACAGGAGAAAATACTAGTGTGAGGCTAAGAGTGTTGAAAGCGTGTTATTTTTTTAATGACGACTGCGTGCTGAGTGGACGAAAAGCCAAATTATCTTCAAAAGGATTGATAACCCTAAGATATTTTTAAATAATTGCTACTATAAATGTTGCGTAATGCATACTGCACTTATTTTGCTGTTATTTGATCTATGTTAAGGATATGTAACGATTTTGACATTTTTATCTAGAATAAAAATGTCAAAATCGTTAAGTTTTTGATACAAGAGACACTTAAAGTAGAACAATTGCTCTTCAAGAGTAAATTTTACATGTAGTTTTCAAGATGTTGATGAATACTACCCCTCCAAATAAAAACACTAAAAATATTAAGAGATTTTTTTAAACGAGTTCACGTTTAAAAAAACTAGTAACCACTTAAGTTACTCGCGGGTGGATTTCATCAATATTTCGATTTAAATGCGCTGTGCATATTAATTCATCTGTTAATTAATTAGTTAATAGTAGTTATGGATAGCTAAATCCACTTATAACATGACCGAGGAAATTACCTTATTACTACTAATGAAACAGAAATCTTTAAAACTTTTTATTTATTCTATAGAGAATTAATTCCATATAGAATGGATATCCATTTATGTAAGAGGAAAATATAAAAGTTTTTATAAATTCTATATTATTACAATCATAGATAAGAATTCCTACCATACAAGAAAATACAATTAATCAGAGATAACTAAGAGAAGGTATCATAAATCCTTCCTACTGTATCTTGTAAGTTCCTAGTGCATTTTCTGTGTACAGAGAAATTATATCGATATGTCTACATGCATATAATACTTGCCTATAAATACTGTAGACATAATGCAATAAATTATACTATAATAATAAATAAAATTATTGATTACTGTTTCAAAACTTGTAAAAGTAGACCTTTACTACAGCGACTAACCTAAACGAGCGTTTATAAGTATAATCAGACGATTTTTCATTTTTTTATCTGACTGAAGTAGCAAACGGGCATGCAGTCCACCTGATGGTAGGTGGTCATTACCGCCCATGGACATCTGCGAGCAACTTCATACAGAACATACGTTCTATCTGAAGTCAGTCACAGGTGCGTTACTACTCCCGAGGACTATTGCAAATCTGGAAAAGTTATTTTTATTGTATAGATAATTTTAATGTTCATTGAAAAAAAGAATTTTGATGGAACAATATCATGAAACAACCGACTATAATATGTGACTGACTTCTTCTATAAGAAGTATACAGGTTGATTTGAATGTATGTACGAGCACCACGTTATTATTTATACTGCCTCTTTTTTTCAAATTATCACCGGCAAATGTAATATTTAGTTCCTTGCTTGAATCGATTCCCCAATGCTGGGGGTCGTGACCTCATTACATGTTGTTCTAGAGGACCCTCTTCTTTACGATGGACCTCCATCTTCCCCGGTCTTGTGCGATGTGTAAAGCATCGGCAACTTTCGTGTTGAGTGGGGTACGGATCTGGTCTGACCAGCGCATCAGTAATATTTAGTAGGTATACTAAATGTATCTGAAGATAAAATTATTTTATTTAATTATTAACCAACAACATAATTTACAACAAAATGAGCAAAGAGCACATTATTCTAAAATATACAAAAGCCGAGTGCAAATTACATTTACAGGAAAATGTTACAAATGTTTTCAAGGTGGTAGAACCAGTGTAGTTCGACCGGGGAAGTACCACCGCCACATCTATTTCTAGCGTGAAGCATTTCTTGCGTTTCGATGGAAGGCTGTGGTTGCCGGCACACTTACACATGACGCGACCATCATAGTCCTAGAGAGTAGCAACGCATCTGTGGTTTACTTCAGATGGAACCCATGTTCTGTATGTAGTTGATTACAGATGTCCATGGACGGCTATATAACATACTCTATGTTAGTTTGTTGAAAGTCTTATAAAGTTACTCGTGTGTAGGTCATTCAGTTTTTAATTTTAATTTGCCTTGAGCAAAAAAATCAATGCTAATATATTTTTAACAGTAGAGAACTGACAATAATCCAAATGTTAAGTGAACAGTGATTCCATTGACATTTTGCGACACTTATAACTAAAGGTCAGTCTCTCATTCGTCTGCATCCTTAGTACGTGTATATTTATATTTATAGTACTATATTTCCTCAAAACAATTATTTTTTAAAGTTTTCGCCTATCATATCAAAGTACCACCGATTTACACTTGGCAAGCGCGGTGAACTATGACCTAAACTCTCTCATTCTGTGAGAAGACCCGTGCCCAGCAGTGGAACAATAATGGGTTGACGAGATATCAAAGTACGGAGAGTTCGTACGAAAACCAAATAAACTCAAACTAAAGGTACTGTACTCCGGTATAGCTAGTTTAAAATATATTTTTTTAGAAATCTCTTCAAATTACGTATAATAAAGATACCAGTTAAAACTAGCAGATAGTTACATCCGGGTACTATAATCTCTGCACGATTCCTTTTGCAACAAAAACATAACGTTCAGAACACCGTGTATATACGCATTATGCTTTAACAAGGCTTATACTTTATTATACTTTTGATTACGTAAGTAAATCACATACAGCCCAATGTTGACAAGAGATAAGTGACAGATTGTATGAAATTAATAGCGGTATTCATTCAGACTGCTATCCTTGTCGAAATAAGACAAAATAAATGTCAAGATGACGAACAAAAGATACGAGTTAGTACCGCCTGACGGTGGTTGGGGTTATGTGATTTGGATTGCAGTTATTATAAATACGGTATGTATAGATTTTGTAGATTAAGATATTTTTGGGATATTAAACGAACGCATTAGGGTAGATATAAATGTGTTACGATAAAAATACATTTTTTTTTTAACATGTAACGGACACTCATACTATGTCTTTTTTTGATTATTTTTACCGTTTTATTTAGAAATCGAAAACCGCATATTATGAGTACTTGTTACATATTAAAAGATGTCAATTTAGTGACAATATTAGCATACAATCAATAAAAAATATCGTCAGTACCTTAATAGGATCAAAACCCGTCACTGACATTTTTTAAATGAGCAATTACAATATTTCGTAGCGTAGGGATTATAAATAAACTAGTTAACCGTCGCAACGGTCAAAATTCGACCGTAATTCAACTCAAAACTTGATATTGTCCGAAGTAGCACAATTATTTCTGAAATTAAATGAAATTTTACTAATTTGAATGTGAAATACAACCTCTCGGTTGTGCCTAAATACTACCGAGAGGTAAAAAGAGGTTTAATTGACTAAGCTACATTGGAGCTACATAGAAATAACGGGTATTATGGAAAAGACATCTTCATCTAATACGCACATAAATCAGTGGTGCCTGGGTTTGAACCTCGGGCTTTCCAATTGAGAGGGCAAGTTTCAACCATTAGGCTATCGCTGCTCATGGTACATACATAGGCCTAAAACATTACCCTCTTCCGATATTTTCGACGCAGTTATGTAAAGACCTGGATTCTTGAGTACCCGTTTCATATTTAAATTGGGATAACTTAGGCTTTACATTAATATACAGGTGAATAGACATATTATGATTAAAAAGGTGTATTATGTAGAAGTGGAGATTTGGTGATAATGGTACCACAAATATTACAATATCTTTATTATTAGTGTTTCTGTATCTAAATTTGCAGATAGCAATAGGCTCGTTCGTACCATGCATTGGAATGATGTTCAACGAGTTATACATTCTGCTGGGAATGGGTTCCACCAGCATCACAATCCTGAACGGTGTCAATTCCATGAGCGTTTCCATCGCCGGTATTGTTTTATAAAGTTATTTATTTATTTTATTTATTTATTTTATAAAGTTTCCCCCTCGAAAACAAAAAAAAAAGGTATTGTAACTTATATTTGACGACCCGCGTGGCAGAGCGGTTACCATACCGGTCAGACGCGCAATGGGTCCTGGGTTTGATTTTCGGCCAGACAGGTATCTGAATGATGAGTTTAGATTCATGTTCTGGGTCTGAGTGTTTGTGTATTCGTCTTTGTGTGTGTACAAGGAAATAGTATAATTCGATCGAGGCAGATACCAGTTATTCATAGCATAATGGTAGATGCCGGTGACTTACAAGTATATGAGCTGACCATTTTGATCGGGCCAGTCCACGATAGCGTTTACTTATCTGTGATTGGCTTCGCGAAGTAAACGTGAAGAGTGGGAGAAATTGTGAGAATAACATAGGTAGTTTAGCAATAGATTTTAAATGTTTTAAAACCACTTCAAGAATGACCACCGTTAATGATATTTCTTAGATGTTAAGTCTTCATAAGACGACCCGCGTGGCGCAGCGGTTACCATACCAGTCTGACACGCAATGGGTCCCGGGTTCGATTCCCGGCCAGACAGGTATCTGAATAATGAGTTTAGATTTTTGTTCTGGGTCTGGGTGTTTGTGTATTCGTTTTTGTGTGTGTCCATGGCACCTACGTCACAGGAGAAAATCCCACTGTGGGGCTATGAGTGTAGAAAGCGTTTCTTTTATATTATTTCTTGTTCATTTCCAGGGTTCATAACGGGACCCCTGTTAAATTGCATGTCGGTGCGTCAGCTGGGTTTGCTTGCTGCGATCGTGTTAAACTTGGGCACATTTATGATAGCCTTCGTTAATTCCAGGATTCTATTCTTTATTTCTTTTGGATTATTCCAGGTATGTATGTGTATATTTACTTCATCTTTTATATTACTACGTTATCGTGGGGCAACGGGTATCTTCTCGTTAAACGAGAAACTCGTGATCAAAAAATTTCAAAACAGTACCCTTAGTGCTAGTTTATTCTAACGTCAACCCTTTATTGTCCCACTGCTGGACAAGGGTCTTCTCTCAGAATGAGAGAGTTTAGGCCATAGTCCATCGCGCTGGCCAAGTGCGTATTGGGGGACTTCACACACCTCCGTAAATTTTTTTTAAAGAACTCTCAGGTGTGTAGGTTTCCCCACGATGTTTTCCTTCACCGAAAAATGGTGATAATTAATTTCTAATACGCACATATTTAAAAAAAAAATCAGTGGGTTTGAAACTTGGACCTCGTAAAACCTCATATTAAATCAAAATGTTTTTATTGCTTTACAATTTTCTTAGACACTAGTTACAAGGGCCTAGGTGATAACCTGTGTGATTGAGACAAGTTATAGTAAAGAATAAACATACCATTATAATAAATTACCATCAGGTTCTTTTATCTTTTAAAAACGAAACTCTTTGTTTAAAAAAATAAATTATGCTATATTTTTCCTTGCAGAGTTTTGGAAATGGAATATTGTTTAACCTATCATTCTCAGTATTAAATGTATATTTCGATAAAAAACGTATGCTCTCTGTGACTGTAACACAAACCGTTACAGGTGAGTATAACAATTATTTCGTAGAGATAATCAATTATAATTATATTTCATCAAATACATTAGGTAAATGTCCATTTAAAATAATGCACATACACTCACATACCTGTAGGATTTTCCTATGTCGTAAGTGCCATGTACGTACAAAGACGAATACACAAACACCCCGACCCAGAACAAATATGTAATGACATCGGAAATATGTATCAAAGTTATAATCGGTTCAGATACACTCGGGTTATTCAAGATTATAAAAAAATCTTGTTTATCAAAAAAATCATATAATAAGACCCCCCGTGAACCCGTGTACGGTTTTGCTTGAATTATGTAAATTAGTTGCGACAACGAAATAATCGCCAGACATGCATAAAAATATACATAACAATTAGATACCCTCTAACCTTTGGGAACTTGTTTAAATCCATACTAATATTATAAATGTTAAAGTGTATTTGTTTGTTCCTCATTCACGTCGCAACATAGCTATTATATGTTATGGTTTATATGCTGGAAGATAGGAGAGCGGAGCGTGAAGTAGGCTACTTTTACCTCGCTCTCTCATTCCCATGAGAATATCGATAAAACATCGAATCGGTTAGTTAATTCATATTTAATAGTTCCAGAAGTTGCCAATAGATGGCGTTTGTAAAATTAATTTGCAAGTTCTGAATCGCGCTACCAAAAGCTAATGCTAATTCCCTTTGACCGTGCGGGCGAAGCCGCAAGTAAGCTACAAATAATTTGATAGAAATAAAGACTTTCAAATTCAAATTCTTTATTGGTATAACAAGTTGTACACAAACATAAATTGTTGTTGGGACATCCTTTTAAGTAAGAAAAATACTTGTGCCAGGATGCCCCGCTCTTCCGTAACTTAAATAAACTAGTACAATTTGCTTAATAACAATGAAAATATATTAATGTAGTATTGAGTGAGAGTGCATGTGAATGAGTTTGTGTATGTGTATGTGTGTGTGTGTGTGTGTGTGTGTGTGTGTGTGTGTGTGTGTGTGTGTGTGTGTGTGTGTGTGTGCGCGCGCGCGCGCGCGTGTGTATGTGTGTATATCAATTGCGTACACTTAACAGAACTTCGGTCTCGTTAAAGTCAAGCTTTTTTAGCCAATCAGTGACTATTTTCTTCAAGACATGTTGCTTATACAAGCTACTAATATTTAGTATTTTATTTATTTTGTTGTATACAACAGCAGATTGTTTCATATATTGTCGAGTAGCAAAATAAGTTTTTACGCCAGTTAAATTTACTTTAAATCTTCTTCTTATGCTTTTATCTGTATTAAATTCTAAGCTTTTATGTTTTTCTAACACTATGTATAATATATATAATTTTCTTACACTTAATAATTGGGCAGTTTGGTATAATTCTTGTGTGGGAAATCTATAGGGTTTACCATACATGACTTTTAATAACGACCGTTGGGCTCGTTCAAGTCCAAGAAACTTCATTTTCGAGGCTCCACCCCATACTGGAATGCAGTATGTTAAAATTGATTGAGCTAGAGCAATATACACTTGATTCAAAATTTGTTTACTCGCTACATATCTGAGGTTTTTAAAAATCCAAATCAGTTTTTGTATTCTACTAGTTGTTAGTTCCAGATGAGTGTGCCAAGAAAGTCTTTGATCTATCATTATACCCTATATATAGACTTACTATATTTGTATTCCAGGAATTGTTACATTATTTTCGTCTCAATTTGTGAAGTGGTCTACAGAGGAATATGGCTACCGAGGAACTTTGATATGGATATCGGCAATACATATGCAGATTTTCGTAGCAATAGCCCTTATGCAACCTGTGAAGCGCCACATGAAGAAAATAGGGGTGGCAGAGGAGAAAGAGACAGGTACATTTCGTTTTTTAAATGTAGTATTTGTATGGTAATAAAATACGATTATGAACAAAACAGACAAATTGTCTCATTTATGGTGAGAGAGTATCGATCCGGTGGAAGTGTAAGAAGAATATTGAGAATTTGTAAGTGGCTCCGTAGGCCTATACAAAAATAAAGACATATCCATTCATATTAAACAAGTTAATTATTGTAACAATCACTATATGTCATGCACTGGGTTCTGGGTTTGATTTCCGGTTAAGCTATCAAAAACATGAACTTAGATAACTCTTGAAAACTTGAATGTTTTATCTTATCTTTGTTGTCACTCACGCCCCAGAGAATTGTATTAAAGTTATAGGAGAAAGTCGCTTTTTTAGGGTACCAAAAAAATGGAACCCTATTACTTTAACTCCGCTGTGCGACTGTTCGTCTGTTCGTCTGTCACCAGGCTGTATTTCATTAGCTGTTGAAATTTTTAAATATGATGTATTTCTGATGCCGCTATAAAAACAAATAGTAAAAACGGAATAAAATAAATGATTACGGGTGGGGCAATACAACAAAATTGTTTACTTGCCTTTTTTAGATAATGGTACGGAACTCTTCTTACTCGAGTCCGACTCGTATTTGACCGATTTTACGTTTCACTTTTCATCAGTGTAGAAATTGTGTAAAGCTTCTCAGCTTCATAATTAGAAAATATCTGACACAGGTTTAGTACAGATAAACAATTGTTATTTAAGTCAATTAGTTTAGTCAGTTTGTGCGTATACGATTTTATGACAGCTAAACAGTTTAATGGAACTTAATGCATATATAGTTGTCAACCCATTTTAGTTGTTTTCGTCTTGTTCTACGCTTGGTGATTATGGAGATCACTGGTCACACAATGAGAATTAGTATTTCCTTTTGCCTTATTTCTTATTTCCAATTTGTTTTGTTTTTAATCTCTTGTTGTCATTAACTTTGTACGAGCCAGCTCGCACATTTTTGCATTGCACTGCATTTTACATATTCCATGAAATCTTTATGTATGACATGTTACAAAAACAGTTCGAATAAAGGCTTCCCGCGGATTACACGCGTTTTAATTGCATTTGACATTATTCTAAATATAGATATAACCCGAACAAACTTAAAGCCAATAAATGAGTTTATTATTATTTTTGTCCCAGTACTGGGCACGGGTCTGCTCTCAGATTAAGAGAGTTTTATGCCGCGCTGGCCAATTACAAATTGGTAGACTTCACACACCTTCGAGAAATTCTTTTTTTAAGATCTCTCGATTACGCTAAAGCAGTAACGTGCATGGGAATCTTCTGATTCCGGGAGAGTCCGGGCACCACAGTAGTTTACAAGAAGAATTTATAAACATAAACTACACTAAGCTGTAAACAGTCGAACTCTACCTAATTAATGCACGCTATATTTCAGAGATGAAAACTCTTTTGACTAACAAAGAAGAAGTTAAGGACAAATCAAACGTACCAATGGTAACTTTGTCAGATTCAGAATGCAATCCAAATGTTACTTTAGATACAAAGGATCAAACTAACCTAGGTGTAAATGAGGACACAAAAAAGGAATCCGAATTTAGGTAAGTAATAATACGTTCATAAGAACTTCTGCTTGATATCTATGAACACATATTTTTTACGCATATCGCTGTCTGTTTCAATAGGCTCCTCCAAGTCCTCACATATTTCATCTAACTAAATTTATTGATTTCGGATAACTGTAATTCCCTAGTCATTATTTATTCTGATGTCTAAATCGGCTATCTTAGACTTAAAGTATCCTTTGTACCATTTCTGATGTACGGGATCGGCGGCTGTTCTCCGACATGAGTCAGCGATCCTGTTATGTTCTCCGACACATACATATCGCTGTTTTGCATAAATATTAATACAATACAAAATACGTTTTTGTATTTTAGAGGATTTAATTTTATAGGAGAGCCAGGTAAAACTCAAACCATGTAGCTGGTTTTTATCTTTTTAATGAATTAAGTTTAAATAATAAGAATTAACAGGACATTAACCAGTGAAGTTAAAGAACCAAGTTTTTAATTCTAAAATAATCCGTAATCAGGATGAACTTTCAATTGTGCGGTTATTTATGTTTTATGTGTAGTAATCCATAGATGGACAGTCTTTTTCTAAATAGCTTGAATATATACAACACACTCATATGACCTTGTCTGCACACACACAAACATGCAATCGTCCCATAGGCGTACACACATAACACATACAATAATACAGCTTTATATTTTTGTTACAGGAAAATTTTCAAAGACTTCTTCGACGTGGCTTTTTTAAAATCATTCCTTTTGTCAAACGCTTCGGTTGGCATGGCCGTTAGCTGTTTCTCTGAAGTGACGTTCCTATTAATGCTTCCCCAAGCTTTGTATTTTATGGAATGGAATGAGGTGAACTATCAGCATTTACAAAAATATATTTCAGCATTAAGTTCGAAGGGATTGGTTGTTTTTCTGTAAATTTGCTACATTAACTAAGTATTTATTACTGATCGATAAAAGTATACATATTGACTAGGAAAGGGAATTTGGGTCTCGGAAATTATAAATTTAATGTCGCAGTCGCATCAACCCATTATTGGCCCACTGCTGGGCACGGGTCTTCTCCCAGAATGAGAGAGTTTAGGCCATAGTCCACCACGCTGGCCACGTGCGAATTGGTGGATGAATAGTATATACATTAAATTAAAATTTAATGTATATACTTAAAATAAATTATGATAATCTTAGAATGATGTGATCCATTTGATAATTTAGGTTTTAATTTAAAATTCAATATTTTTCAACATTAGGTACTAGGAGACAATGCAATTTAAAAGTTTTCAATTTTTAATTAGTTTTCTGGCTCAGCTGTACAGCTAAATTTTCTGGGATAAGACAAGTTTATTAACTATGCCGGCACAGTTTGTTATGAGGTGACCAGCTTAGTCCTCCGGAGTAGCAACGCATCTGTTATTGACTTTAGGTAGAACCCATTTTCTGTTTCAAGTTGCTTACAGATGTACATGGGCGGCAGTTAAGCGTTCAGTACTTTGTCCGCTATTGTTCTTGCTTTTGACCTGTGATCCTGAAATATTTTGGTTTATTTATAAAACTTAAGGAATATATTGGGTAGTACACAAGGTAATTTAGATATTACTTATGGGTAGCAACCAGATTGTGATATGCCTCAAGAATGTCAATTCTATGAGGATTACCAATATTAATTAACAGAGACTATTTAGCATTAGTAGGATAACATGCTTATGACCATACAAGTACCGGTTTAAAAATATGACACGAAAACTTTTGATGTCAGGCAGGTCTGTAGACTTCTTAGAGTAGTAATAAACACTAACATAAAATGTACTTTATTCAATCGTTCTCATAAAACCAATCCTAATTTTCAGGGTGAAGTTGCCTGGGCAATATCCTTATACAACTTCGGCGATTTAATAATGAAAGTGATTTTCATATTTTTCAACAATTTTCTGCTCAAGTTTGGGAGTCATGAAATTTACATAGCTGGCCTCATCGTCGCATTTTTCGCGAGACTGGGTTAGAATTTTTAGATATTTTTATAAATATACGTGATAAGTAAGATTAACATACATCCCTGAACTTGATATAGTTTGTATTTGTTGGTATTATTAATTATGAATAACATCCGTTCAGAATTAATAATACAATATCAATGTATGATTTGATCTGTAAAATACCAATTTTCCACCTATTCTTTGTTATAAGGAATTTGTTATGTCTTTGAACGATAGTGGCCACTTACTAACAGGTGGACTACATGTTCATATGCTACTTTAAATCTTAATAATAAATAAATAAAATATGGTGGAATTCTTGGATTTAACCTCAGTACGACCATTATTGTCGGATCTTCTCAGTTGAGGCCGTGTTCCGATCCGGTGGTAGTATAAAATGTAACAGACAATTTGTAAGTGACAATAGGTCTATGCAAATAAAGACATATGATTTCATTTCAATACATGAGATGTTTCAATTTAGTCCGAAGATCAGGGGACTGTAGAAGTTTTTGTGCAGCAGCAAGCACTTATCATATTCACGTAGTATTAAAAACGTTATATTAAAAATGTTTTTGAAATTAAGGTTTTACTATTGTCATTACTCTCTCGTCCTACTTCGAAAAAAAATATTTGATACCGATATAATAGGGTTCCGTAAAGAATAATAAATAATATTGAGGCTTCCACACCAGCGTCAACGAATTGACTTTTATCATAGATCGACATCCAAATCAAAGATCAACGTAAAATTTATTCTATGTGGTTTAAAATTCAGTTTCAATCTATAAATTAAATCATAATAAAAATAAATTAAAAACTACACGTAATTGATACATTTAAGTAATAAGCCAAATACCCTTGTCGATATATAATTATAATAGTTTTAACCAATTCTTTGAATATAATCTGATACTTTATTTTCCAGGCATGCTATGGTCGGACAATCCAACAGTGATGTTAGTGTTTATAGCTATTATAGGAATAGCAAGATGCGTGGTGCTCATGTTCATTCCTCTAGTCATTTCGGATGCTGTTCCCAAGGACAAGTTCACGTCAGCCACTGGGATATTTATGTTGATATACGGCCTTTTGTTCTTGTCACTTGGACCAGTTATTGGTAAGTTGATTGGGATTTTTTTATTCGATTGAAGTAGCAAACGCGTTTCCTGGTGGTAAGTGGCTATTGCCGTGGAAGTCTGGAACTTCATACTTGTATAAAGCAGGAGTTCTATCCTAAGTGAATCACAGATGCAACTGATAACTCTCTTTTATATACAAACATCCTAATGTTTGCATATAAAAGAGAGCCAGTAACTATACCCTACCACCTGGCAAATCTGTATGAGGGACATTACACGCTTACACAGGCTTACTCGCTTTCTACACTCATAGCCCCACACTAGGATTTTTCCCTATGTCGTGGGTACCATGGACACACACAAGACGAAACGCCCAGACCCAGAACATGAATCTAAACTCATCGTTCAGATACCGGGAATTAAACCCGAGATCCATTGCGCGTCAGACCGATACGATAACCACTCCGCCACGTAGTTCAATGCGCACTACACTATCATCTTAAGCAGCAATGTGGTAGAACGAGTACGGCTCGACCGTAGATGTAACGTCGTCGTCAACCCATTATTGTCCCACTGCTGGGTACGTGTCTTCTTTAGGAATGAGAGAGTTATAGGCCATAGTCCACCGCGCAGGTCAAGTGCGAATTGGTGGGCTTTACACACTTCAGAGAACTTTTTTATTAGAAACTCGGGTGTGTAGGTCACTCACGATGATTTCCTTCACCGTAAAGTAGTGAAAATTAATTTCTAATACGCGAATGATAAAAAAAAACATATCGTGCGTGCCTAGGTTTTGAACCTCAGAGCCCTCAATCGAGGGGTCTTAGGTTCAAATTCAAGGCACGCACCACATGTTTTTTTTTCCAAACTTCCAAACTTCTTTATTTAAGATAACTTGCTTGTGTAGGTTTTCTTACGATATCTTCCTTCCCGTGAAGCAGTGATAATTATTTTCTAATACGCACGTAATTTTAGAAAAAATTGTGGTGCGTGCCTGGGTTTGAACTACGGACCTCCTGATCGAGAGGACCAGTTATCACAGCCATTAGGCTATCACTGCTCTAGTTTCAACCATTAGGCTATCACTGTTCTGTAGATGTAATACCACTACACGTATTTCTAACATAAAGCAGTACTGCTTCGTGTTAGAAACGCACTTCCACCAAACGCATGTACTTGCGTTTGGTGGAAGAGAGCGTTTGTCGTTTCACTTATATGTGAGGCGACCAATTTAGCCCTCGTGAGTAGCAACACATCTGCGATTGATTAACAGATTGACAGATAGAACCTCTGTTCTGTAAGAAGTTGCTTACAGTTCATAGGCAGCAGTGGACACTTGCCATAAGGTGGTCTTATGAAAAATAAATCTGCCTTATAACAGCTGTGTTAGACGTTGCTGTGGTAAAGTTTATACAGTGCGGTAAACAACATACAATACGAAATGTATAAATTTAGTCACCCAAGTTGAAAGTTTGTAACAAACGTGCTAGGACGTAATTGTTGATAAAAGAAACTCTCGACTCTTATAAAAAGAATCGACTTAACTTTTCAAGACTCTAATTTAAATAGAAGACTCAATTGTTATTTTACTTTTATTACTCCTACAGCTGAGTAGTAAACTAGTTACAATTGTTTAAATAAAATAGCACATCTTTTATTTTTGAAGTACATAGCTTTGAAGTGTATCCTTGGCTTGAAAACAATCCCAGTAAACGTGTCAGCGTTAACGAGTCTTTTAGTCTTTCGAGAAACGACTAAGTCTTATTCATAAAAGGCCAATTTATTTTTTAGTCTTATAGATTTAGATCTTAAAAGACTAGTCGAGTATTGAGTCAGTAAAAATGAGTTAAGTCTTTTCATCACTATAACTGGAAAGACAATATCATGTGGACTGTACATTCGTTACCTATTTCTTTAGTAAAATACATGGCATCCATGGTACTGTCCGCGGTACAGTTTTGAATCGATACCTTGTCAGGTCAAAAATAAAATTTTTACACATCTAGTCTGCGTAATGAGTATTCTTTTCCGTGTAAAGTTTTTTTTAATTAGCAAACGCCTTTAACATAGCTAAGTCACATGAGATAAGTTGCAGGATTATCATATTTTTTAAATATTTTTTTATAGTATTTTAACCGGATACGTGTGTCCATTATCATCTATTTTAAAAATTTGATGACACAAGTAATCCATTACGAAACGCAAAAATCGATTTAAGTCTTTTGCTAAAATCTGCAAATTGTATGCGAAATTAATTACTTATAAAATGATTTGATAATAAATTTCCACTGTAATAATCATTTATAATAGTAATTAATTTGTATTTTATGCTTAAAACATAAAATATAAATCAATATATCCGTTAGATGTAATCTATGGAAATAATGTTTTCTAAAGCAATGATAGCCTGATAGGATATGATAGGATTTTGTCCGCTCGATCGGGAGGTCCGAGGCTCAAATCCCAGACCATTGATTTTTCTAAATCGTGTGCGTATTAGAAATAAAATCTCACTTCTTCACGGTAAAAGAAAACATAGTGAGAAACCTACACACATCTGAGAGTTCTTACAAAAGCTTTTCAAAAGTGAGTGAAGTCTACCAATTCGCACTTAGCTGGTGCGCTAGAATATATCCTAAACTCTCTCATTCTAAGATAACACCCGTGCTTAGCAGTGGAACAATAATGTGTTGTCGACGACAATGTTTTGTAAGTCAAATGCTAAACAATATTATCGATTGCTCATATTTATCAGTCTGCTTGTTCGGTTACATGAGATACTTTTAGTCCTAAGCAAACCCAATAAATGTTATCATGATATAACATTTTTGTGGGTGTCCAGAAAAACCCAAGTTTATAAGTGTAGAATTAGTTATTGTTCCTTAATTCCTTTTGAAAGCGGATTTGAAATTGATATTATTTTAGACCAGTGTTTTTTTTAAAAAAACACGCTTACTACACTCATAGCCCCACAGCAGAATTTTCTCCTGTGGGTACCATGGACACATACAAGACGAATACACAAACGACCAGACCCAGAACAGGAATCTAAACTTATCATTCAGATACCTGTCGCCGGGAATCGAACCCGGGACCCATTGCGCGTCGGACCGGTATAGTAACCGCTGCGCCACGCGGGTTGTCCACCAGTGCAATGTACCACACGAGAAATGTTCTCGTAGAATAAATAATTGTTTATTTTTATTTATTTCTTTTCCCAGGTGCTATACGAGATCTCACAAACAGTTACGGTACCGCTTTCTACATCTTAACGTCTTGCTACGGCATAGTGGTAATGTTTTGGTCTATAGAACTGCTTTACAAGAAGAACAAACACAAACGAAAACCAAAGAAAATTGAATCTGCGTTATAAAGACTGAAATAAAAATGTTATGAGTTATTATCAATATCTTGAGTGCAGTGTCGGCCTTAGAGGGTGGCGAACGGGGCGATCGCCCGGGGCCTCGCACTAGCAGGGGCCTCGCGCAACAACCCAAGTAAAATAAAAAAATAGATTGTTTTATTTAATGTGCTTTAATTAAAGATTTTAGCATTAGGAATCGCTGTTAGCATTTTTTTAAATTAACATCCCCGTATTTGTCAATTTTGCAAATGTTTCAATGAACAATATCCTAAAATTAACTTACTCGTTTGAACACTCATTTATTTGTACAACTTTAGCTCTTCTCGTCAAACATGACAAATACCCAAACCAAACAACTAGACCTACTTTCGTATCACATACTTTTCACGAAAGCCAAAGGGCCTTGCAAAGACTTCCATGAAGGACAAAGGGCCTTGCAAAGAAATGCCGTCCGGAGCCTCGCAATGGGTAAGGTTGCCGCTGCGTTGAATGTTCTACTGCTGGCCGTGGGATTCTGGTTAGCTTAGCTGATAGCTACGAACCACACATCCCTATAGACACATCTATGCGTTTTAAGTATCTCTAATTTCAAGCGAAGATTAAGAATTTCGCTACAATTTGTGGCGTAGTTTCTTGCTTTATAATCTAGAATATTTATTTCTAACAAACACTGCTTGCAGCGCAACGCGAATTTGTTTTGAAAGTTGTGGTTCTTGGTTTTCGAATTAGTGAATATTTCACCAAACAGACTTAGTGCCGATTATTAAGCTACTTAAACACCATAAATGTTACAAAATATGTAATATTATCCTTTTGATAGAATCATGGCGGGATAAAATAAGAAGAAGAAGGGATATATTAAGAAGATAATAAGCAGGCAGGCATTGAAAGATAAAGTCAAAGGTTATAATCTCAATAAACATTACCGGAACTAATTTATAAAATTATTATTATTATTATTTTATTCCTATGTATGTATGTTTTCAATATTGTTTATATATTATGTTTAAATATTAGTGTTTATTCATAATATATTATACTTGCATATTTATATTTAATATCTCTTTTTGCTCTTTTTATCATTTCATTAAAATTTACTTCAATAAAAAACCGCCTTCGTTGATTTCTGCATCATCTAAAAGGTCGACTGGGAGAGAATGCCTATGGCATTAAGTCCTCCTTTGTACCACTCTAGGTATATAAGAATAAATAAATAAATAACATGTATATTATATTGTTAAGTTTATAAAATTACAAAACCTCATCAAAAATAGCATAATTCTTGCATATTACCCAAACATACAATGAATAGAATTTGAAGGTGGTAGAAACTTTTGAAGTTCGAATTTATAGGCACTATCGTTATACCTACATTTGCCTAATAACAGCTGTGATATTCGCTTCTGTTATGATGTGAGGGGTGTGGTAAGGTGGTAATCTAGGTAACTTATTCGAGACATTCCAACTTGGTCGTCAGGAGTAGGGACGTTATGGAGCTCTATATCCGTAACCGAAACTATCGGATATCCGAATTAAAAATATATCCGTAACCGAATCCGTTATAAAAGTTTCATATAATTTCAGATAGAGAAGGAACCTAAATGAAAAATATTTAAGTAAATAACATCTAATATTGATTGGCTAGCTTTAGTAATATCTGATACGACTGATTGTAACAGAAAATGTTAACACGGAAGTTTAGGAAAATACTACTTGTATTTATTTTACTTTTAATTTCTTAAAAATGTAATATCCGTAAGTTTCGGTTACGTATCCGAAAGGAAGGAGGGAATGCGAAAGATAATAGGGGTTCAGAAGGATGATCTAAAATAATTTCATGTCCGTAACCGTATCCGGAACCGTTGTAATATTATTCCTATATCCGTACCAGATCCGAAATTTCGTATCCATAACATCACTACAGGAGTAACCACGCAACTGTGGGGTCAGTTATAGATGTCCATGGGCGGCAGTGGCCACCTACCATTAGGTCCCTTACCATCACCATACACTATAAAACAATAATAAGTCTACAAAAGTATAGTCTTTTAACGATAAATACGAGTATGTGAGTGCCATACATTTAGAACGCCTTAACCGGCATATTCAATTTTTGGCGCCCTTTTTTTTTAAACATTTTATGTAATCAATATTATTGTAACCCTAAAATTGGCTAAATAAAGATCTTTCTCTCTTTCTTTCTTTCTTTCTATAGTCAAAAATTATGTTACACGTTTGCCGTTTTTGCGAGATTTATACTTTGTCGTGACCTCGCCCCGAACGTCATTTGGGTTAAAAGGGGTGTATTATGGCGAGCTACGTCAGCCAAGGCGCCAAGTCACTTATGTGATGGCTTTGCATAAAGCAATGATAAACATTCTCGATTAATCAAACTTGTCGCCTGAAATTAAACCGTGTCTGCGTGTATAATGATTATGAATATATTTAATGGTTATTTAGGTGTTTTAAAAGTTTATGTTTTTTTTATAAGATCGACGTAGCAAACCAGCATGCAGTACACCTGATGGCAAGTGGTCACTGCCGCCCATGGACTTCTTTAAACAATTTCATGAGGAACACATTTTAATGTTATTTTTCTTTAAACACATTTTACCTACGTGGCCTAAGAAACAACGTAAAAAAAGGTATGTAGATACTCGTATGGTATTGGATTTCAAGGATAGAAAACTGGTGCTTTGACAGTATTTCTGATATTGATGTCTGGTTCACTATATACGAATGACAATAAAGTTTAATATTTCGGCATTCAAATTATATCATATTGCTCGAATTTTGTCGATTGTTTGAAGACAAAAAGAGGTTGAAAGAGTAATATGATATGTCCTTGAGCGGACTCAGCAAATAAGATTTTGTGTAAAATGAAAATGCTTACTGTTTTAATAATATAGAACAGAAAGTATGTTTAGAACATGAATATGTCTTAAAAAATCAACAGAAATGAAATATTTACTACTTGCTTGCTTTATTATATGCACGTAAACTACTTGGGTTTCGATATTGTTTTTTTGTTTGTTTTCACAATGTTTAATAAATACGGCTGTATCTCTATTTAATACAAAAGGAGTTATTCATTGGCTTCTTTGAAGTTTAGAGTCTCATACATACAGAAATGTATTATATTGCCGTATCAATCTACTCATAGCTACGGTTGAATACTTATCTTTTGAACAAATGAATATCAATGCGGTTCTTACAGTGTGATAGTGTTTTCTATTGTAATTTTGTTTTTAACCATCCTTTGCAATGCAATGATGGGCGAAAACGTAAATAATGATTTACAAAACAAAAAACTTTACAAACTCATTGCCTTTACATAATGCGCACATATTACTCGCGAGCCTTTCGCAAGCAATAGCATTTGCAGCAAGTGATAGATTAGACGCACACTCTTGTAGTTAGCTCTTTGTATCCTATAACACTTATATAATTATTGATTCGGGAATATATTTCAGTAAATTCAGAAGTCGACCTGACTCATCTGTGATATAAGATCACATCATATCGATAACATATTGTAGTTTATTTATTTATTTATTTATTTATTTTGATCACCTACATAGTTTACATCAATTATAATATAAAAATAACACAATTATACAATACAGCTAAGTGCAACTACATTTATAGGCGAAGACTGCTTGCAAAAAAAAATTTTAAACAAAAAATACAACCGACTTCCATGCCACATAAAAGTAAAAAATAATTTAAATACATGTTGGTTTAGAGCAAACACAGTTCTTAGTACATAGTCCCGAAGTCGGCGCTTACCATATTTTGCTGGATCATGACGAAACTACATGTATCTTATATGAGCGCCGACTTCGGGACTATGTACTAAGAACTGTGTTTGCTCTAAACCAACATGTGGCATGGAAGTCGGTTGTATTTTTTGTTTAAAATTTTTTTTTTCACGCTTTTCAGTCACGATAAAATCAGTTATGG
This sequence comes from Spicauda simplicius, assembly GCA_949699795.1. NCBI lineage: Eukaryota > Metazoa > Arthropoda > Insecta > Lepidoptera > Hesperiidae > Spicauda > Spicauda simplicius. Next base: position 6,120,761 of record OX453058.1, on the reverse strand, counting down.
CTGTTGCTAGTCGTCCGCTAACCGGATGAATAAAATTAATTATTCGTCCGATTTTCGGATGAATAAAATTATGTGCTGACGTCATCATATAAAAATAGACTTCTTTGACACAACCGGTCGGGGGCGATACCGCGCCCCCTCCCTTAGATTCTGAATTGGAAAAATCTGTTCGAACCTAACCTAACCGAATAAAACAACATTTTCTGAGTAAACATTTATTTAAAGAATAGACCTATAATTATCAATATTTAAAGTTGAAAAAGTAATATAAACCTTATAACTAAGAGTATAATTCAACCGATACTGATAAAAATAACCCATCCAATTTAAAAAGGTTGGTAGGTAGTACTCTTGCATCTTTCAGGTAATTGTATTCAAAGTGGAATTTTTGATCATAATTATATCCTCTCCGAAACTCATTGTTGGTATTGTGAACAACAACATTATGTATACGTAAGCACAATGTGGCCGATGCCTTCGGTTTAAACTTGAAGGACCCCAGCATTATCAGGGTTGAGGAGTTGAAGGTCAAAATTATCATGTCATATCTTTGCTTAGTAATCTCATTACATATACGTAAGCACCATATGGCCGATGCTTATGGTTTAAACTTGCAGTACCCTGCATCATCAGGGTTGAGGAGTTGAAGGTCAATTTTCTTATCATACGTCTTTGCTTTGTAAATATATTACATATCCATAAGTATCAAATGGCCAACGCCTATAGTTTAAGCCTGAAGTACCCCTGCATCATCAGGGCCGAAGAGTTGAAGGTCAAAATTATCATGTCATATCTTTTCTATGTAATCTCATCGCATGCACGTAAGCAACAGATCCCCAACTTCTATGGCTTGGGCTTACAGTACCCTGCATCATCAGGGTTGAGGAGTTGAAGGTCAACTTTTTTATCATACGTCTTCGCTTTGTAAATATATTACATACCCATAAGTATCAAATGGCCAACGCCTATAGTTTAAGCCTGAAGTACCCCTGCATCATCAGAGTTGAGGAGTTGAAGGTCAAATTTTTCATCTTATATCTTTGCTTAGTAGTCTTATCAGATATTCGTAGCGATCATGTAGCTAACGCCTATAGTTTAAGCTTGAAGCACCCCAGCATCATCAGGATTGAGGAGTTGAAGGTCCAATTTTCCACCGTATACAACCATTTTTCTAATGTTTTACCTTACATTTTTTTAAATATCATTTTGAATGCGTAAGATTGAAATAGCTAAGTTTTATGGCTTAGGCATTCAATACCCCTGCATCATCAGGATTGAGGAGTTGAAGGTCCAATTTTTCGTCGTATACCTTTGCTTAGCAATGTTATTACAAATCCGTGAGCAACAAATGTCTAACGTTTATGGTTTAAGCCTGCAGTACCCCTGCATCATCAGGGTTGAGGAGTTGAAGGTCAAATTTGTCATCGTACATCTTTGCCTTGCTATCTTATTATATATCCGTAAGCACTAAATGGCCATCTCCTACGGCTTGGGCTTACAGCACCCTGCATCATCAGGGTTGAGGAGTTGAAGGTCATTTTTTTTATAATATGTCTTTGCTTAGTATTGTTATAACATACCCATAAGCACCAAATGGTCAACCCCTATGGTTTAGGCTTGAGGCACCCCTGCATCATCAGGATTGAGGAGTTGAAGGTCAAATTTTCATCACATGTCTCTGCTTAGTAGTCTTGTTACATATATGTAAGCACCAAATAGCTAATGTTATAGTTTAGGATAGCTGTAACCCTGCATCATCAGGATCGAAGAGTTGAAGGTCAAATTTTTCGTCAACTTATATAAGCATAGATATATAATACATATTCCAAGTTTCATAAGAATCGATTCGGCAGAAGCCGAGTTATCTCAAATTATCTAAAAATCTTGAGGAGTGGTGGTGGTTTCCCCCCCATAACTCAAAGAGTTAAGCATCACAGCATACCTATGTCCAAGAGAAAAAGTTGCGTGACAAAATTTCCTATCAAATGAAAGAAAGAAAATGGAAATCGGTTTATAAACACCCAAGTTATTCAAGATTTTAATTTTCCGGGAAAACCGCCGGAAGGTTTTCATTTTCCTCAATATGGGACTGCCTGTGAAACTAGCCGCATACAATGTCGTATGAATCGTGTCGGTAGGTCGATTATTTCTAGCCATTTCGCCCGAACATACATAAAAAAAAAAAATAATAATAATAATATACGTGACGAATAGATAACCTCTTTCCTTTGGGAAGTCGGTTAAAAAGGAGCGAGTAACAAGTAAGTCAAATGATAATAACAATAGTAAAAAAGAAAAGAAAAGAAATATTTTTTCTGGAAAAATTTTTAAAGAAAAGAAAAGAAACATTTTTAGTTTCACTGTTATGCTCAGCTCTCCTTTTACTTTCAGAAGAAATTACTCCATGGTCCACCTCGCTAGCCAATTGTGAATTGATAGACTCTAAGCTAATTTTGAATTATGTTAAATTTGCATGGTTCCCTCTGTTAAGTTTATTTACAAATTGATATACCATTACATACGTTAATTATTTATCTATGGCATTTTGAAACTCGCTCATTATAAAGTAAAATATTGACAGATTAACATAACTGTACATTAATTTTATTGAGACGTTAAGGTATCATTCAATTAGACAAATGTAAAAAGCCATAAATATGGCGTTTTACAAGATCTATAACTACATATTTAAATGTGATAATTTAATACGTTGTTACTGAGAAGGTTGTAGTAATAAAATTGTTTAAAAAATACGCAACTTTGAAGTTTTAATATGGCGTGTGTGGAATATTTTTGGCCATTAAACATTAATATGATTAAGTGGATTATAAAATATACAAACGAGTAAATTGAAGTTTCCGTCAGTCTGTAGATTAAATTCCTTTTAATCTTATTCTTAGTCTGCATATTTTCTTATCGACACACACAAGACCGTGTGCAAAAACACCTGAACTATGACATTAAGGTGTTTTTTTCTGACCACAGATGAAATCCGATAAGTTTATCACAGCGTCATGCGGCTCATCATAATAATCCCAAATTATTTTCAGTAATACCATTTTCTAACTTCATACTGCTCACTGGTATGAATTTAATCCATACTAATATTATAAATTTAAAAGTGTGTTTGTTTGCTTCTTTTTCACGTCGCCACATAGCTATTATATGATACTTATATTTATATGCTTGGAGATAGAAGGGCGGAGAGTGACGTAGGCTACTTTTTATCGTGCTCTCTCATTCCCATTAGAATATCGATGTTTTTATTAGTTGATGCATATTTAGTAGTTCGAGACGTTGTTAATAGATGGCGTTAGTAAAATACACGCACGCACGCTTTCGACACTCATAGCCCCACACAAGGATTTTCTCCTGTGTCGTGGGTACCATGGACACACACAAAGACGAATACACAAACACCCAGAACAGGAATCTAAACTCATCATTCAGATACCTGTCTAGCCGGGAATCGAACCCAGAACCCATTGCGCGTCAGACCGGTATGGTAAGCACTCGGCCACGCGGGTCGTCAAAAATTCATTTGCGAGTTCTGAATCACGCTATCAAATGCTAATGTTAATTCCCTTTAATCGTGCGGGCGAAGCCGGGGGTAAAAGCTAGTATAATATAAAATAAAAAATGAGTCACGATATCACGACAGCAACGAGTATTCCCTGATTTTCACAAGTCTCGTAAAAGAAAATAAATTACCTGGTATGGTAAGGTTATTCCCATTTCGTATCTGTTTTTTCAAGCATATAGTTTATCCGACCTTGAGATCACGGTCACACTATTTAGGATTGATTGCGGATGTCCATGACTGCATGGACATCCACAATCAATCCTAAATAGTGTTAAGTCGTACCTGAGTTCTATACATCAATGTCAAATGGAACCGCGCACAGAATGTTGTTTTTCTTTATGAAAACAAGATAATAACAGTCAACATCATTAAGTCATAATATAACGTAAGTACAGACTTGCAAACAACGTAACACAACATGTTAGCACAAGTATTACCCCAAAATGTTTTATGGAGGGGAAATACACGAAAAAAAAACATTTAAAATCATTTTCAGGTAAGCTACTACACATAGGCCTCCTATCATTTGAGTGTTGCCAAAAATCACTGCACATGGTATGGATGTTGGTGACTGTGGTGGATGTTTATGTTACACGACGTAGCTGCCGGAAGAGATTGATTGGTTCTACTCAAGACCAACATTACACGGCATGAAGGATTAAAATATACCTATGTTTACTCAATTTGTTATAACAAAAATAAGAGTAGTTGCAGAATCTTTTGTACTTTATTTTTTGACGACACATATTTCTTTATCAGTTTAGGTCTTACTAGCCACACTACGACTGCTTATCCTTATCTTAAAAGCATATTATGTATCTTCGTTAATAAATTAGCCATGGTAAGGATTAATTTGGTCTCGTGGATCACTTTGTCAGCCCATCCGTGTAATGATCATAGAAAAATAGCTCTTCAGGAAGGCTATTAGAATAGGTACTATTTTTTTACTATCAACAATCTTTTCATCTAGATAAGAGTCTTCCGTAAGTCGACTTAAAAACATCTAAACTAGGCTTTATCAATAGACCGTACTCCTACGAGTGCACTTTGGAGAAAGATGGTAGTAGAGTAAGCATTAGGCCTCCTGTTTTGGTGAGAAGGTCGCCCCTCTTCTTCAGTTATAGTGAAGTGAGACGTCTCGGTACAAAAGGTTGCGGCCATATTGTGCAATATAACGCAACGTCGTTGGACAAGGTTAACTCATTGATTTTACGGTAGATAAATCAAATAGTGTCAATAAGTACTGCCTAATTATTTTCTTTGATTTATATGTATACATAGATGGTAATGAAACTTATTTATAATATTGCTATGATAAGGTTTGCTGCTCAGTAATGATGCCTATTAAAGCCGGTGTACCTCAAGGGTCCATCCTCTCTCCAACACTGTTCATTTTGTATATCAACGACATGTTGCAACAGATCGGCAACTGACATTGTTATACAGATGTCAGCACAGGAGATGTTGTTTATATAAGAAAAATACTTCTAGAGTAGAAAGCAGAATCTGACGTGAGTCTGCAATCTTGTAGGACTTCTGGGTACAGAAGATTGCAGCCATATTGCGCAATATAACGTAACGTCGACGAACAAGGTTATTTCATTGAAGTTATGGTTTAATTACATAAACGATTTATTAACTAGTAGTATCATAAACAAAATAGAATCATTAGGCAGTAGTATATACATAGATCGTAATGTCAGTTATTTGTAAATATCGCTTTTTAATTTTTTTTTAGCAAAATAGGATAGAATTTACTGAGTTAAAATACAGTTGCCAGGTTGTTCCTCATATTTTTCCATATAATTGAAATAGCAAACGAGCATGTAGTCCATCTGATAGTAAGTGGTCTCTGACGCCCATGGGCATCAGTAAGCTACGTCATATAAAATAGAGTTTCTAAAGTTCTGAAGACAATCACAGACGAATTGCTTCTCCCAAGGATGAAGACAAATGGAAGAAAGCTGGCAACCGTACTCCTACACCGAAACTCAAGAATTGTTTTACAGTAGAATTAATTATAGCGGTGATACCTCACCGGTGAACTCTTCCTAGCATCTTGAGGATATACACATGAGCACCATATACTAGTTAGGCAAGTTTAATAAAAGCCTATAAAACAAACGCAATACTCATTAATAAAATAAAATTTATTGGACAAGTTTATCACTTATAATTAGAATAAAATTTTCCTGTCAATAAAATTTGTGTATATTATGTAAATACGAATAAAAAGGGAGAGTGGTAATAAATCTTTATTCGTATTTGTCATTATTTGTCATCGTATAAATTCCGAGTGGCTTGATCGATTAAGATAATATGTGCATTTCGTTCCATAGGTGCTTTGATTTTACAAATATGTCAATTAGAACTGGATAAATTATTTACACTGACTGTAACTCATTAAAACAACATTCCTTGAATGAATAAGTAAGAAAAATTAAATTGCGTTTTTATCTCCTTAAGGGGCGAATTTCCAAAAATCCTTTCTTATTGCTTACCGTTATAGAAGGAAACATGGTGCAAGATATCATGTTTCTAAAAAAATAATTAAGAACTGACATATTAACGAACAGCCCAAACTAATTACAGTAGTTTGGGCTGTTCGTTAATATGTCAGTTCTTAATTTTTTTTTATATAGATAACTTTGTATACTAACTCATGAATGTATTTTGCTTTTACTAACACACTTGATAACCATTTGTTTTATACCGACAGTAAATTTATTATTATTAAAACTTAAAACGCTTTTACACTGATAGCCCCACAGCAGGATTTTCTCCTGTGTCGTGGGTGCCATGGACACACACAAAGACGAATACACAAACACCCAGACCAAAAACAATCTAAACTCATCTTTCAGATACCTGCCTGGCCGGGAATCGAACCCGGGACCCACTGCGTGTAAAACCGGTATGGTAACCGCTGCGCCAATTATTATACTGGTGATGAAATCTGCAAAAATATATAGATACGTAGTTGTTACATACGCAAAGACTTTATGTCTGGTTACGTTAAAATGGAATAGATTTGAATAAATAAAATGCTTAGTATGAAAATTTTACCTATTGTGTGTTTGGTAAAAGGGTAAAAGTAATGTAATTGTTCGTAATAGTTAACAAACTCATAACCCTTTCGAGTGCAATTCAATTAACTTCCGCGCGTTTTATATAACAGCAGCGATTCTGTTAACTGTAATCAAAGAACACATTTCTTTAACACAGCAAAAAGTGAATTAATAGGTTTGGAAAATCAAGTGCATAATTTAAACATAGTTTAAGTTAATCGTACGTTGACTATTACCGCTAGACCATCAGCGATTATGTATGGTTTGCACTAATTAACAGATTGATTTAAAATGTCCCTGTAGGCTCGGGGCCAGAACTATGGTATCCCTGTCATAAAAAGCGACTAAATAGGGGATCTGAGAATCTGAGATATCGAGCGGCTGAAGTGAGAGTTCAAACCGTTCATCCAGCGATAAAATATGGGTGGTAGCTGGCTGAATACCAGATAGTGAAGTGAGTTTTGACGCTCACTTGGATGGAGCCCTGAGGGGCAAGCACCTAATAAGGCAACGAAAATTCCCTGTTAATTGCAGCCATATTTACTAATAATCGCTCAACGTAGATGCTTAAATAAGTTTTATTAATAGCTTGACAAGTCGGTAGCGGACGCTACTGTCACTCAAGCGATAATAGTCAACGGTCATTCTTAGTATTGCTTTAAAACTGTAACATGTTTGAATGATATCCATAATTACTTAGACGCCTTTGGTTGATTTTGACCATAAGCGACAACAAAGTGAATTTTAATAGCCCTTAATTAATTGGTATGCTGTTTGTAATAATTTAAAGATCGTAAACAATAGGTTTTATGTTTACAACTGTGGTCACGATGCTCCTACACATATTTCTGATTTGTCAGTAGTATTCGTGTTAGATATTATGTAGATATTGATTTTAAAAATATGTTAAAATGCTCATATTACTATGTGTTAACTATTCAGTCCGAATCGCGCCATGCCCTCGGTTACTTAGCTTATGACATGTATAAAATTTAATAAAGATGTCTGTGTGTTATCTGAATGGGATGTATGTTTTTTTAGGATTTCGACGAGATTTTTAATAGTATGTATATTGCGTAACAAAGAGTAACATCTAAGATCGGTTCAGGTAGTCATAAAAGGTAGTAGAATCCTTCATATATCAACTTCCAAGGGATCACATACTACCATGAAACCTATTTTTTCTTTATAACTGCCGTATTCTGGTTTGAAGGGTATGGCAACGATACTAATTCAAGGCGTTCTACATTAGTTTCCAGATGTATCAACGTACGTAACGTGGCCGACATTAGTAAGGTGGGAAATCTAATCTGATATTGATTAAAGATTTACCGACAGTTTACTGCCAGCTTTTTTTTATTATCTGACTAAAGTAGCAAACGAGCATGCAGTCAACCTGATGGTAAGTGGTCACTGCCGCCCATGCACATCCGTAAACAACTTCATACAGAGCATGGGTTCTATCTGAAGTCAGACACGTTGTTACTCCCGAGAACTATGATAGTCGCCTCATGTGAAAGCTTACCATCAAGTAGTCAACATGCTCGTTCATTTTCCACGTTAAAAATAGTACCATACAAATATACATCACCAATGTGTTTAAGACCCAGAATACTTTTATGATGATAGCAGTGGTCAACCACTTATAAATTGACCGTACAAGCCAACATAAAAACCGCATAAAGTGCCCCGAATAAAAGAAAACATTATTTGAATAAAATTCAATTACTTTACGAGGGATTGAGGAATTCTAAAGTGAACTACGCTGGCAAAGTTAATATTGACTGCTCTAACATTTTCTCTAGTAAGACTTCGTTAGTCAAGGACTAGTAAAACTCTGAGTAAAACGGCTTTATAGGAAAAAAACTTTCAGAAGGCTTTTAAACTTTCTTAATTTCCTACTTTGAGACCAGTTAAAAGCATTTGTTTGATATAGTGGATTATAAGTATAAAAGATAAACAGATTAAAAACATTATAATTAGCAGATTATAAGTATAAAAGATAAACAGATTATTTATTCGTGGCAAGATTCCCTTACTACTCGTAGTTATCCCTGTAGTTCCGGGATCAGAATAGGGCTACGGTACGGTCCGGTAGGTACGGCCTACCTGTCGTAAGAGGCGGCTAAAAGGGACTTCCGGGGGTTGCGGGCGATAAGAGTGGAAGCTCGAACTGTCCTGCCAAGCGACCCCGTGTAGGACGACGACATTAATGGCCACATGCTGTCATAAACACCAGGGAGGCGCACTGAGTACAATGCTCACTGGGAAGAGCCCGAAGGGGGCATCGCGCTCGGAGGACACCGGCGGCGTTCCGTTGGAGATCCCGGTGTCCTCCACACAGGGCCGAGGATGGCCACCGGTTTTAGTGAGGTGAAAATCCTACATTACTCGGCATTGCTCCCACGGCATCGGATACCTTTCGAAGGTTTCCCCTTCGATATCAAAAAAAAAGGTAACCTCCATAGCATAGCATAGCATAGCATAGCACCTCCGAATTCTCCACTGTTTCTTATTTTTTTATTATGTTGTTAATATGAAATTTGATTTATTTTCAACATTAATAGATACCAAAAAGAACATAGTCAGTCACCTGTACATACTTTCAAATTTTAATATTGAATACGACTTATGCAAATACCGTCCGCAATTCTATGGCAATTGGTAATACGTATAACTATTTATAATCAAATTATTCAGGTATTTAAACCATTGATTGGACTCGATTGGGTCGAGAAGGTACCACCGCCACACATATTTCTAGCTTGAGTGGAAGGGTTCGGTTACTGGCTTAATTTTATATGAGGCGACCATCTTAGTCCTCAGGAGTAGCAACGCATCTGTGGTTAATGTTAGATAGACCCTTTGTTCTGTATGAATTTGATGTCAATGAGCAGATGTTGCCACTTACTATAAGGTGGACTGCATACTCGTTTGCTACTTATATAGAAATAAAGCTTTCATTGTACTTCTTGAAGGTGGTAAAACCAGTGTAGTTCGACAGGGGAAGTACCACCGCCACACGAACTTCTAGCGTGAAGCATTTCTTGATGATATGGTGTGGTTGTCGGCACACTTTAACATAAGGCGACCATTATAGTCCTCGTAAGTAGCAACGTATCTGTGATTGATTTCAGATGGAACCCATGTTCTGTATAAAGTTGCTTACAGATGTCTTTGGGTGGCAGTGAGCACTTACCATCAGGTGGACTGCACGCTCGTTTGCTACTTCAGTCTGATAAAAAAATACATTTTAGTTATTTCGCATATAGCACTAAATTAAAGATTACAATACAATATAATCCACTTACTCACTTGCACACGTCCTCATTCAAAAACACTTAAGGCAATAACAGTATTGTTGTAGACAACGATTTTTATTATTCAAGTTTTTATTGCGAAAGTCTCTAATGAAGCTGTTACAGACTTCTCCATTCCTTCAAGCGATCTGCAAATTATTCTTGCTATAAATGGGAATAAGTTTTTACGTATTCAAGATCGACTTTATAGAAGAGTTTTGCTGCAGATTTATGATAGCTAAGTTTTATAATTTTAAAATATCAGTTTCATTTGCACTTTAAATTTTTAATGTAATTAAGTGTTCGAGAATTTGATAACAGTAATGTAAATTTGGTATATAGAATTAATGTTATTTTAAAAGATTTTTGTTGATGTAATTAGTAGTTAACAGCGACAAATGTAGTGACAAGCATATATTTGGCAGAATTCTCTGTAATTTTTGTTTGTACCCGGATGCAGCGCCATTTAATATAATTATAATGTCAATATTAGTGTATTTCATTAGTAAAAAACGTTCTTACACATTCCATGTGTACAAAGCAGTCTATGTTGGAACACAGTCGAATAAAAACGGTCAAGTTACTGAAATTTTTAGTATTGGTCAAAATTGGTTTATTGCAAGATGTTTATATAATGAAGAAATTAAAAAATTGGTGTCAAAAAAATGGTGTCAAAGTATGTCAGAATTATTACTTTTTCTCACATGCGATGAATCTTAACAAAAATTTCGCAATAGTTAGGTAATATTGGGAATGTTTTAGGTTTAGGTTTAGGTTTAAAGACATTTATTCTCAAAAAGACATATTTGTCACTTACATGAGAACATGGTTCATAGAAAAGATACATAAGTTCGTCGTCACACTGTACATACATTAATGTTAATAATATATAAATGTTTACATAAATCCTATCACGAATATCCACAAACAATAAAATTGTAAATGCAATATTACACAAACGGCAAGCATTTAACGTTTAAGTTAGAATCCTACTATCGATAATGTATTTTGATAGCTCCTTCTTAAATGCATTTAATGAATCTGCATTTTTTATTCGTAAAGGTAATCTATTATAAAATTGTGCTCCTTCATACGTTATCATTGTTTTGCCATTGTTTTATAAGAGTATTTCACAAATCAGAAACCTGTCAATTTGAAACAAAAAAAGGAAAGATATAATGGCTTTTACATTAAAAATTATATAATATTTGCAGACTTACAATCTCGAAAAAGGAACAGACCAAGCCTCATATGTATTAAGTATCAATTAAGTGGTATTACCACTGCCCTCTCAAATTACACTTTGATAGAAAAAGAAATCCAAATGTTATGATTCTTATCTATATTCTTATTTAAGCACTGCATTTATAATGCATCCTTTATCCATTTTTGACAACATCAAGGGTCCTAGTAAAGTAAAGGTATCGTGGCAGCCATACATTTTTGTTTTTTTTTGGTAAGCAGTTACGGTCACACTTCTGGGAATTGTTCTTTTCTTAAAGAACTGGTTAAGGTCATAGTGTGCTAACCAAGTATATTTAAATCACTTTTAGGCGGGTCTACTGCCTGTGCTTAGGCACGCGCTATTTTCTAGAGAGTAGACTCACTACTAATAGTGAGAAAGTAATGATTTAACTATTTCTTATTTTCTCGTCAACCCATTATTGTCCCACCGCTGGGCATGGGTCTTCTCCCAGAATGAGAGAGCTTAGGCCACAGTCAACCGCGCTGACCAAGTGCTAATTGGTGGACATCACACACCTCCGAAAACTTTTTTTAAAGAATTCTTGGGTGTGTAGGTTTCCAATCGATGTCATGATGATCACTCACATCACATGATGATCACCGAAAAGCAGCTATGAATAATTTCTAAAACGCACATAATATAAGAAAAATCAGTGGTGCGTACCTCGGTTTCAACCTCGGACCTTCCAATGGAGAGTGCTAAATAGTACTCCGTACTCCTTCTCTACGTAAACTATAACCGTACTAAATTTCATATTTGTCCTCTGTCATACTGTCCGTGGCAAATTTCTTAAAAACGGATTCCAAGTTTTTGCTTCACGTATTAATATATAGATTACTAATTAATTTTGCACTTAGCGACGCATTCAAACATTCAAATTTTATTTACGAGTATATACATAGACTAAGGATTAATTATGTAAAGACGTTCAAGATGGGATTTGATCTTTTTATTACATAAAAATCCGGACTAATTTATCGTAATCCGATATGTAAATATTAAAAGTCATCCAAAATCACGTGCACCCACACGTGGACTTCTATTATAACTAAACATTATGTGTACAAAGATTTAAAATTCCCAAAAGTGCCCTATTACCTTAAGAATGAAATGATCAATTTCACAAATTCGCCAAATTATATTTCTTTTATTTTAGACTAGTAAAGCCCCGCGAGTTCATCTGCAATAGTAACATAACATTAAATTCTTATAACTTTTGAAAGAGTCGGTAAACTTTAAAATAAATAAATATGTTTAGTATATGGACTACAATTAATTCTTTTTAATTCTTTCAATTAAACTCTGTAGTTGTAGCTTTAATTCAATTTTAATCACACGGGCAGAGGCAGTGATATGTTCAATACAGGCGCAGTGACTATCCAATCCGCCTCATTTCGTAAGTCATACATTCTAAAGTGGATATATGTATTGTATAAAGATTATGTAAATATATACAAAAAAAAATGTTATAATGGAAGCTTATGTAAATTATGAGTATATTTTGTCTTCAAAATGGCAGCTCCACACATTTATGATTGTTCGATTTTCCATTTACATACATGCATACAGAATACCTAAATATAGATATTTCATAGTAAAGTCCTCGGCTTTTGGCGTAAATACTCACCAAAATCAACGGTATCGACAGTTTTAAATTACACACAAAGAATGACTTTAAATAATGTTTTACAAATTTTACCTTTATGGAATCTCTAATTTAGTTGTACTAGATGTATTAAATCCACGTTCATGCGTAATTATACAACAAATAAAAAAAATCGCTTGGTATCTACTCGCGGGGGCGTATCTGGTTATTTAAATCAGTGGTACTATTAATATTCTAGAGACTCAAAGATGATACAGTAAATGTCAGTCGGTTTATTAAAAACTCGATTAAATTATCTTATCTGCTTTTACGGTCTGCTTTCGAATACTCGAATAACTGGGCATGACGAAATGTTAAAATATCTATCGTTGAAAAATTGTTAGTTAATTGCTTAACCTTGAGATTCCGTATCAAAAAGGTCGAAGAAACGGACAATTAAGTTTTAATAACAGATTAAATAATAGTATTATATAGTATCATGAGCAGTGATAGCCTAATGGTTGAAACTTGCCTTCTCGATCGAGAGGTCCGAGGTTCAAACCCAGGCACGCACCACTGATTTTTCTAAAATGATGTGCGTATTAGAAATTAATTATCACTGCTTTTCGGTGAAAGAAAACATCGTGAGGAAACCTACACACCCGAGAGTTCTTAAAAAAAAAGTTCTCAGAGGTGTGTGCAGTCCACCAATCCGCACTTGGCCAGCGCTGTGGACTATGGCCTAACCTCTCTCATTCTGAGAGGAGACCCGTGCAGCAGTGGGCCAATAATGGGTTGATGAGAAATATATATTTATATTATAAAAACATACAATACACACAACATTAAATTATTTAATAAAAATGTATGACTTCAATTATCTAAAAAAAGTACTATATTCTGGCTTAATAATAAAACAATATTTCTACAATACAAAATTGCATTATAGCAACAATGTGCGGCGTTGATTGTACAATCTGAAACCGATCAGCTTACTTCCTTGATAGCTACTTACTATTGCTTAATTATAATCACTGCAATTCAGTAAGTGTCAGGCGATCTCAAACTGTACCTTAATTAATATTAATTGCTGTGTCGAGACAATAATTAGCCTGTAATAACTAACTGATATTACTACAGCATTTTTTACTGATTTTCATTATAATACCTTTTCAAAACGTTCAGGGGCACTATCGGCTTCAGGGGAAAGGGGGAGGGGGGACGGGTATAACTTTCAAAGTAGGAGGGCTCAAGTCTCCTTCCAAATCTAAAGACTACGTTCTCATCGGAAGACTTTTTTCGTCACTCTTACTCCGCTTTACCCGCTTATATTTAAAATGTACATAAAAATGTGACGACCCGCATGGCCGAGCGGGTACCATACCGGTCTAACGCGCTGGGTTCCGGGTTTGATTCTCGGCTAGACAGGTATCTAAATGATGAGTTTAGATTCCTGTTCTGGGTCTGGGTGTTTGTGTATTCGTCTTTGTGTGTGTCCATGGTACCTACGACACAGGAGGAAATCCTAGCGTGGGGCTATGAGTATAGAAAAAATGTGCCTGTAAATAAATGGTTAATTTCTTTAAAATCCAACTAGCTAACACATCAAGTCATTGCTACCTAATCTATACTATAAAAAATCTTGCTAATAAACTGATTCATTACTGCGAATATAATTATGTAACGCACACACGCACACAACATACACACACATGCGAAAGTACGCAGTTACTAACATACACACGCAAAATGTAGGATATATAATTACTGATACCGGAACTGATCTAAGCGGGATCCAAGCCATTGAAATAGTTTATGTCGCAAGACAAGTGTCGAGCTGTTTAACACAAACCGACACCATTCATAGGAAACGTTGATATCTCTTCATTCAGTTCACAAAGATGATAACTCCGCTCTTAAAACTGGTTCATAGTTCAATACAATCGGACCTCAGATGCATCCTGTTTACATATTTACATTATGTGGAAATGTATTTCCTGTTCATTGTAACAAGAATTGCAAATATCTCGTTCATAAAATAAATAGATAACCTCTTTCATTTAGCTAGGACATCTGTACATCGTTTTACTTTGAAAAATCAAATACTTTTGAGGACGGAGAATAATTGAGAATTGATTTTCCCCTAGAAGTACATACCTATATACATATATCTTATCCATAACTTGATGTAAGCATAATTAAAAATAGAAATTTGTAAAATTTTTTGGTTACATCCGCAAAGGGTCAATACTACTGAGAGCTCCCTATTCGTCTGTCTGTCTATCACTGAGCTGTATCTCATAAACCATGGTAGCTAGACAGTTAAAATTTTCACAGATGAGGTATTTCTGTTATGTCTATAAAACAAACACAGTATAAAATATATATTTAAGGGCGCGCTCATATAACTAACACGATACTTTCCATATTTTATGGATAATGCTACTAAACCCGTGCGCAAGTTACGCTAAGTACTCAAGGAGCGATTTTCACCGGCGGCCGCGGCGGTTTGCGCCCGTGCGCTCTGCGATCAGTTGGCGGGCGAGTGCATTAGTCAAGACCTCAACTGATGGTAAACCGCCCGTCTTACGGTTTTCGCCCGCCACGTTTGCGGTCGATAATCGCAACCGCGACGGCAGCGTAACCGCGTAAATAACCGGACTCGTGAGTTTCGCACAGAAGCTGCGGGCCCGCAACCGCGGCGGCCGCGGGTGAAAACCGCTCGGTGAGTACGTAGCCTTAATCTTGCAGTTAGCCGATTTTATTTAGACTTTCATTCGAACGGCTTCTTGTCTGTGTATCTGTAATCATCAAACTAAAACTACTAAAGAAAAAAAGGAATGAAGGTTTTTTTTTAATAATTTTGTACAATTACAAAACAATTATTATTTGTATTATTATTATCCATTCTTTCATTTATCATTTAATTTATTCACATCAATTCTTTTAAAAGTTATTAAATTTTAAAGTTATGTTACATTTTCTTAATCTAGGCACATCTAGGAATCTGGTTATAAATATAGATCTATATTATGTAAAAGTGGTAACTCATTTACGAGTCAGCGCGTGGCAAAGTTTATTAACAGGTGGACTTCAAGCTCATTTGATAGATAAATTTAATGTATACGACATTCTTATTGTAATTTAAACTCTAATATACGAGTATGACCAGAGCGGTGATAGCCTAATGTTAATGGTAAAATAGCCTACTCCTAAAAACCCGTAAAGACTCTTAATTGAGGGTCCGAGATTCAAATCCTAGCCTTTTGCCACTGATTTAAGAATAAGTGATTTCTCTTTTACAATTAGGGAAAACGTCGTCAAGATCAAGAAACGTATAAGCCTAAGAGTTCCCAAAAAAGTTCTTAAATGTGTCAACCCATTATTGTCCCATTGCTCTTCTCTCAGAATGAGGGAGTTTAGGCCATAGTCCACCGCGCTGACCTAATGCGAATTGGTGGAATTCACACACTTCCGAGAACTTTTTTTTAAAGAACTCTCGGGTGTGAGGTTTCTTCACGATGTTCCTTCACCGAACAGAAATTAGAAATTAATTATCACTGCAGAATTAATTTCTAATAGGTACGCACATTATTTTAGAAAAGGCAGTGGTTCGTGCCTGGGTTTGAACCTCGGACCTCCCAATCGAAAGGGCAATTTTCAACGATTAGGCTTTTACTGCTCTCAAAGGTGTGAGATTTCAAAAAATTGGCACTTGGCCAAGGCGATGGACTATGGTCTAAAATTCTATCATTCTGATACAAGACTCCTGCCCAGCAGTGGAACATTAGTGGTTGAGTGATGATATAACCTCATAATACAAGTTAAATCTATTTTATAATTAAATATGTAACAGGACGAGTCACATTCCTGAGATAACTTCTAGAAAATTAAATATTAATAAGTTGCGTAACTTTACACAGAGCTTGCTACAATTCTCCAAATAAAAACTCAGCAAGGCAGGTTTTAACTAGTTTACTGTTATGGTTATTTCAATAATGCAACAGGTCAGGGCTTCATAAAATATCTCCTAAACCTAATTGTTATTAAGATGAATCAAAAAATCCAAGATTGAATTTCGTCGAAATATTTTTTTAAGTGTAGCGAAGAATCTGGGTAGACTTAAATTTTGGAAGATAAAAAATACATTTTAAATAAAATGTTTTATTTACATTTTTTCTACATTTGTATGGAAATACTAAGGACATTTAAGCAAGAAACTATTTGTCTCATATCAGCGAGTCTGTTGGCAGGCAGGCATATTATTTTAACTAAATGCAGCACGTATGCGGAGGGACATAGGCTCCCTCTGCGTGTTCTACCGGCTTTACAATGGTGAGTGTTCCGAGGAACTTTTTGATCTGGTGCCTACGTCACCTTTTCTTCATCGCACCACTCGCCGAAGGATGAAGTTCCATCCACACCAACTGGACTCGTGGCGGTCCTCCACAGTTCGATTTGCACGCTCGTTTTTGCCACGGACGTGCAAGTTGTGGAATGAGCTTCCTCCTGAGGTATTCCCGGAGCGCTATGACATGGGGTTCTTCAAGAAAGGTGCGAAAAGAGCTCTCCTTCAAAGCCGGCGATGCATTGGCGACTCCTCTGGTGTTGCGAATGTCCATAGGCGACGGTGACTACTTTCCATCAGGTAGCCCGTCTGCCTTATCGTTAGGTTAAAGTATAAAAAAAAAAAAAAAAAAAAAACGTGTCACAGATTTGATAGGTTTGAAGTGAAATTTCGGCTTTAAGTTTAATTCGTGCTGACCGTATATTCGTAAAATTCTGGAGAGTTATTAAGAACGGTTTGATGATGGGTTTGGGTATAGACAATATTTCCAGTAACAATTTATTTGATATAGATAAATATTAAATATTTTCGAATATGTATTTTCGAATTAAAAACGAATTAAAAATTTTTGCTTCACGTATTAACGTGAAGCAAAAATTTGTAATTCGTTTTTAAGATACTCGCCACAGGCGAAGGAATATAAAATTACACACGGTTATATTTGATGTAGAGGAGGATTGCGCAATGCTAATATTTTTTTCAAATAATGCATAAAATCAACTAAAAATACATTACACTCACTACCTTACATTTGACACAAACACATACGTTATAAACGAAATAGAACATTCGATGTCTTACTATGAAAAACATAACGTCAAAATAGATGTGTCAAAATACCCGCTATTGCTTTTAAATGCAGCTTAGTTAATAAACCTCTTTATACCTTTAACGATTGCGTTTAAAAGAAGTCGAAAATGATTAATATTTATTTAAATAAGAGAAATATTCCTGCTACTTTGGACAATATAAAGTTTAGTTTTTTTTTAATTTAAATTACGGTCGAATATCGACCGTTCTGACGGGTTACTAGTTGTTTCAAAGATGTATATACTTTAATAATTGGAGGCATAAATAATGTTTACATTGCTAGAAATTAAAGTGTAATCAAATAGACTATGAGGTTATTACTTGTTAAAGTACGCAGTCAATTATTTAATTTTCTTTATATTTAACATTTTAAAGAAATAAACTTAAGCCTAATTTAGAAACTTCTCGATAGGACGATATTTTCACGTTTTCGATAGTTATATAAGAACTAATAACATATTACGTTTTTTATTTAAAACTAATGTTATAGAGCAGTGATAGCCTAATAGTTGAAACTTGCCTTCTCGATCGGGAGGTCCAAGGTTCAAATCCAGGCACGTCAGAACTGATTTTTCTAAATTAATTATTAAAATGAAGTGAAAGAAAACATCGTGAGGAATCCTATGAACCCGAGAGTTCTTTAAAAAAAATAAGTTCTTTCGACGTGTGTGAAGTCTACCAATACGCACTTGGCCAGCGTTGTGGACTATGGCCTAAAAATTCTCTCATACTGAGAGAAGACCCGTGCCCAGCGGTAGAACAATAATGGGTTGGCACCATATAAAACTAAAGTAGCAAACGAGCATGCGTGAACTGCATGCTCGTTTGCTACTTTAGTACTGATGCTAAGTGGTAACTGCCACTCATGGACATCTGTAAGCAAATTCCTAGGGAAGTCTGTATATGTAGTTATTTAAACACTTTGCTACTTCTGAAGATTCGGAAAGTCGCCTCATACGAAAGTAACCTGGCAATTACATCCACGAAACCCAAGAACCGCTTCACGCTCGAAATAGGTGTGACAGCAGTACTACCCCGTTCAAAACTTATCAGTTCACCTTACAATTCACTGCACCACGCCACGCTACATGTTTTTCTTTTTTTTTATTTTATGACACGTATTTGAGATAGAGAGAGTATTTATAATAATCTTAACTAAACAACAGAGTTTATAAATTTCCCACATTTACAACTCTTGTAGAGATAAGCGCAATCAAATTTTTCCTAAACTTTTATGTCTCGCTTCTGGATTTTGACTCCACATCTAGGGTTGGACTAAAACAGATTTTAACGACTTATTCGACTTATATACTTGTCGGAGGAACCTCATTCTTATCGACATCGTCATTAGTGGTTACTGGTCTAGTGGGCGTCATCAGGGTTAAATGCAGGCACAAAACACGAGGATCACGGTTTTACACTGTTTTATTCAGATTAAACAATACTTCGCTAAACTTAATGTAAATTCGATAACAATTCACAAAGGTTACAACAATTACGACCGAGCAGCGGGTTCGAGGTACCGATCTCACTTTTGTCACCAGATATAGTCTCTCCAAGGATCCAACTCGATCCTTCGCTTACCAGAGTCAACAACAGAATGCGCAAAAACTATAAACCTCTCTACAAGAAAAGATGGCGCCTCGACCCCACTCGAGACATCCGCTCTGCTCTGATTGGTCGCTACGTAAATAACAAACTTATTACTTTTTATTCCATTAACAAGGATTTAAATCAAAAGTAGGCTATAACAAATTAAATTATTAATTTTAACAATAATTTAAATGTAAACAAACAGAATTGTACGTTATACATGCAAGCAACAATCAACCAGACTAAGCTTCCTCCGACACGGCCGTCCTGACGTATCACACGCCCTCGTGTGATGTTCAAGGCCGCACATCATCGTTACCTGGAATAAAACAAGTGTTTGATATGGCTCGGCCACTCCTGACCAAGAATATCACATGCCTACAACTAATCGGCTACAGCATAAGTTCATAGTATCAAAACAACCACCTCGCCGTTTATCAAGTTACACAATTTAAATAATTGACAATATCGAAGAGGCCGCCTCGCCTGTCTGTGGTCACCTCGCCTATCGATGGCCACCTCGCCTATCGATGGCCACCTCGCCTATCGATGGCCACCTCGCCTATCGATGGCCACCTCGCCTATCGATGGCCACCTCGCCTATCGATGGCCACCTCGCCTATCGATGGCCACCTCGCCTATCGATGGCCACCTCGCCTATCGATGGCCACCTCGCCTATCGATGGCCACCCCGCCTATCGATGGCCACCCCGCCTATCGATGGCCACCTCGCCTTTCGATGGCCACCTCGCCTTTCGATGGCCACCTCGCCTTTCGATGGCCACCTCGCCTTTCAATGGCCACCTCGCCTTTCGATCACCTCGCCCTTAAATAGCCATCTCGCCAGTCACAAGACTTAACCAAACCTTAAACAACCCACCACGCTACTAGGATATCTTATAAAAATCTAGTACTTGCCACATACATCGCCTACATAATCGTTTTGAACAAAAGGCTCTCTCTTTAATCAAGGAGCAATCAGCACCGGAATCAAAACAAAATGAAAACTGCTCACCGAATTGTGTAATTTTCCCAGTGACGGGTTTCATACCGCACACGTCCACTCTCTTCACAACGTTGGGTGCGGCGGAGGGGTGTGCGCTGCTGCTCGCGATTGGCCATGTTCCAGAGCATCGCGATGCGATATGGCCTTCAACACCTCACTTGTGGCAAGTCAGAGGAGCCCGCGTAGCAAAGGTCGTGCTCAGAAGTCAGAATTGTTCGCTGCTTGTCATGCGATCGGCTGAAACATTCAAAAGATTTACGACCAAGTTTTCCACAAGCGTAACATTTTGTTGAAACAGAACTTAACCTAGGGCGTTTACTATCTGGCGTTATGCTTGCCACGGTTTTTGTTGTCTCTTGATAACTCCTTTAGCGATAAGAAAATGCCATAGTTCGCGTTGCATTTCACAGCGGGTAGATATTTCCTCAGAAAAAATAATGCGTTGTACACGTGGCTCAATTTGCCCCATGTGTGCAAGTATTAAGGAGACTACCATTTCTTCCTTCCCTAAATCGCCCCATCGTGACATGAGTAAAGTGAATAAACGGCTTGCATATGTAGCCAAACATTCACCTTCTTGCGGCTTACCAGTAAGCATCTTTAATACAGTCGCTGCGCGTGTTTCTAGCGTATCAAAGCAATATTCCCACTTCATATTAAGAAAAGCTATTTGAGAAAACTATGTGGCAGCCGTGCCTCTCATGGCCTTGCTAAGAATTAGAACTAATTTACTTCCCTGTACTCCGCGATCCGATAAACAGATGTCCGCCGTAGCCAGCCAGGACCGGGCGTCAGTGTCTGCATCTTCCGGTAGAAATTTTGGCAACGTGATGCTCTTATCCTCGTTACTCGGTGGATTAGTTAGCGCCTCTACGAGTAGCCTCATGCTGGTTTCTTGTGTTTCGAATAAAGCGCGCCATCCGTCATCTGCCGCCGGTCGTTCGATCACATCTTGTGCCCGCAGCGATCCCACTTCTGATGTCGGAGGAACCTCATTCTTATCGACATCGTCATTAGTGGTTACTGGTCTAGTGGGCGTCATCAGGGTTAAATGCAGGCACAAAACACGAGGATCACGGTTTTACACTGTTTTATTCAGATTAAACAATACTTCGCTAAACTTAATGTAAATTCGATAACAATTCACAAAGGTTACAACAATTACGACCGAGCAGCGGGTTCGAGGTACCGATCTCACTTTTGTCACCAGATATAGTCTCTCCAAGGATCCAACTCGATCCTTCGCTTACCAGAGTCAACAACAGAATGCGCAAAAACTATAAACCTCTCTACAAGAAAAGATGGCGCCTCGACCCCACTCGAGACATCCGCTCTGCTCTGATTGGTCGCTACGTAAATAACAAACTTATTACTTTTTATTCCATTAACAAGGATTTAAATCAAAAGTAGGCTATAACAAATTAAATTATTAATTTTAACAATAATTTAAATGTAAACAAACAGAATTGTACGTTATACATGCAAGCAACAATCAACCAGACTAAGCTTCCTCCGACATACTCATATAACAGTCTTATATGTACTTAAATAAATAGTATCCTTTACTACATTTCTTCTCGTATTCTTAAATTCCTGTTTATTTTTATTAAAAAACTTGATAATCAATAATTGATAAAAATGATTCGACCCTTTGTAAGATGGAATGAAACTTATATGTATCAATAAATTACAACGTGAAAGCCATTTATTACATCGAATCGATATATTTTATAAATAGTCCAAGTTTATCAGTTACATATAAGCATTATTTGCTTGCACATACGAACTTGCCCCCTAATGAGGGCGTTCACATCAGTTCGAATAATAATAGTTATTGATTTGCCGCGTTATCGGAATGACATTTACGAAAGGAATCAGTAACATATTGGACTTCATAGTTTTTATGTTCATCTGATTTGTACTCAAATTAATTTAACTAAATCATCGATTAATTGTCGAATGATTATACTGAATTGTCTATCAAAACGCCTATGGATGCATGTGGGTTTTTTATCACAATTTTTGTTTAAAACAATATTGAACGACATTCGGCTTTAATAAAATCTTTTATAATAAAATGAATGTATTTTTTCCGTTTAATACGGGATCAATGTTTATGAAATAAATAAAAGTTTATCTTTTCTATATATTACTACGTAAAACAAAAATTTGTGGTGTATTTTTAAGTAATATGCTGCTGACGGATTAGTATGAAATTTTGCACGATTATAGTGGACGTAGAGAAGGAGGGCAGAATGTTAATATTTTTTTCAAATAATGCTTATATCATAAATTAAATCAACTAAAAACACATTACACACGCAACTATGCATTTGTCGCAAACACATATTAAATGAAATAGAACATTCAATGTCTTACTATGAAAACACATAACGTCAAAAAAGTGAGATGTCTTTGTCAAAATACCGCTTTTAAATGCGGGTTAGCTAATTAAACCTCTAATAAAATGTAATAAACATTTTATTTGAATTTGAGAAATATTCATACTACTTTGGACAATATGAAGTTTAGTTTTTTAATTTAAATTACGGTCGAATTTCGACCGTTGCGACGGGTGACTAGTAAATACTATTATCATTATTATAAATACACAATTCTGCTAAGGAATTCTAAAATCGGCAACGGTCGCGTAAATTATAAATAATATCATTTTCAATTTTTTCAGTAATCGTATTCGTTTAAAAATTTTAAAAAACTTTAAAATTAAATCATTTTCTATTCTAATATTTAATTTAATATAATACCGCCTTCGATGATATCTGCTTTTTCTAAAGGTCGACTGGGAGAGAATGCCTATGGCATTAAGTCCGCCTTTGTAGCACTTTAGGTATAGAAGTATAAACAAATAAATAAAAAATAAATAAACATTTATCTCAATCACACTCAGCTCTTTAAATATACATAAATAATCATAATTTAGAGTCAAATGACTGCTGCTGATGCAAATCTAAAAATGTGTAAATTGTCGTGGGAATCTAACGAATGTACATTGATGAACTTGTATGTCGTACGAAAGCAACTGATTTTGTTAAAATTTATCACTGACTCCGTTTAGAAACATTAAGTAGTCCATCTACACTCAAACCGATCAAACGTCACGCGCGACAAAATAATTTAGTATAAACAATTCGATTCGAAATACGTTACTCTATCGACCCGATACATAGATGGAGATTCTTCAGTGATCGGTGTAGTTCACAGCAAAGCATCACCGCTCTCTGTCGCGTTAAACAATTAGTTGTTTGTCAATTTGTGTTTGTGGAAATTCCGAGGGTTTTGTTTACGAAGTAATGCTCCGCGTAATCATAATTAAGGTGATATAATTTAATCCTTGAACACACAGCCTCCGCGCGATATTTATTGTGGATTTATGAGACCACCCGGTATTATAAAGCTAGGCCTCGTATCAATGGATACATAAGTTCGTCGGGACCATTGGGAATATGAGTGGGAAACAGAGCCTGCAGAGTTGTGACAGTGATGAGAAAAAATACGAACTGGTCCCACCCGAGGGAGGCTGGGGATATGTGGTGTGTGTCGGGCTATCCGTTATATTCGTAAGTATTTTTATTTAATCCTAATCTTACAAGTTAACAGGGGTAAACTAGACATGTCAAAAATATACCTACCCCGTGAATTTATTGTTCGAAATGACATAACATTTTTATGTTGTCAAAAAAAACTTAAATTCTTACACAACAAGACGGCATAACATATAATCAATGGTCATTCATTATAATATAAAGGTTATATACTAAATTATAATTTTATTAATGCAGTAACGGATACGGGCATATTGAATTTCGCTGTTGATACGAATGTCACTTTTTACATGAACCTGATACTCTTCAAATTTTAATCAGCTAAGTAAAGTGACACGGTAGTTCAGTTAGTATTTTTGTTGTACCTACATTTTCCTATGAATATATAAGTTGATTGTCAGTTTGTTCGTATATATGTTTAATAAATATATAGGATCTATCTATATGCTTAACTAAAACAAGATCATAATAATAACTTATTCAAAGTTATGGACCTTTTTTATCTTTAATACATAGGATGGTTCATAAATCAAATTTTATCTTTTTGAGTTTATTTTGGGGACGAAAGAACCGATTACCACATATTTTCACAAGACTTAGAAGTAATTTTAAATATAACATTAATTAAATTGTAGGGTATGTTACTTTGATAAATTAGCGGAGACTAATTTATTAATTAATGCGGATCAGTTTTGCATGCAAGTGTATTGCGTGGCTGCATCCGGAAGTCCATTAATTATTAAATCGTTATTGATCAATTAATTATTAATACAGGGCATTCCAATTAGTGCTTAGGGCTCGAGGGTAGTAACGCAGTGTGTCACTTACTGTAGTTAGAGGTCTCACAATTTTATTTGGAGTTAGGAGCAAGTTTTCACTTATCATCAGATTGACTACTCATATACTGTTTCTATCACCTTAAATAATAATAATAAAAACCCAGGTCATGGCCTTTAGCGGCCAGTTATATGTGGTCTGCATGAAAAAAAAATGTATCCGTATAAACACGTAAATTACTCGTCAAGGTTTCAATTGTTAGAAAAGTAGGCTTAGCAAACAATTTTGTTTATGACGTCATTTAGTCAAGTTTGCTGTTTTATGTGCAATGTTTAATTTCGATTTAACACGTAATATATTTATTTAAAACAATAGAATGGATTACGCTGCTAATAATATTTTGTTGCTAAGCACATTTTTTAGGAAATAACATTTAGTTCATCAAATTTCTTGCGTTCATGTATTATTTCGAGTTTAAAATACTTTCATGTTTTGCACGACTCATAATGCGAAGCATTAGAGACTGCTTTATTACCGAAAAATCCGTTTTGCCTCGATTCCGCAACAGTTAAGTTATTTACACTCCTTTAGTTGCGCACCATTTTATAAATAATTTAATGGAGATTAATTCTGTCACTGATTGATTGATAATAAACCGGAAAAAAACTATTGAAATAGAAAAAAGAAAATTCCCATCAATCAACACTTTTTTCGTTTGAAACACGATAGTTTGCGTAAAAAATCAATTAATGTAATCAGTTTTTTTATAAGCTTGAGAACTACTATGCGGTGATTGGTATCGAAAATGGTTATCTTATTTAGTGTCGTTTAATAGTTATAAACGAAAAACAAAAATTCACAAAAATTGAGTCGACTGTGACGACTTCAGATGGAACCCATGTTCTGTTTGAAGTTGATTACCGATGTCCATGAGTGGCAGTGACCTTATCATTAGGTGGACTGCATGCTCGTTTGCTACTTCAGTCGGATAAGAAAAAGCTAACATAGCAAGTCAATAAACATTAATATTTTTATGAAGCAGTTAGATACAATACGTTGGACACGCCTAATGTGCTAGACAAATCCTAAATAAGTTCTGGTAAAAGTCCAAGATTCTATCCGAAACTATATTTACAGTTCCATCAATAGTCTAGGATTTAACACAAGATAAAATTCAGCACATGATCACTTTTATATGAGGCGACAATAGCTCTCGGGAATAGTAATGCATCAGTGATTGTACTCATTTAGAACCACTATTCTATAATATATGAAACGAGCAGAACTCGCGACTTCGTTCGTGTGAACCATAATCCATCAATTACAATTAAGATCGACTGTTGAACATAAATATTAAACCCCAAGGCGAAATACTAAGTTTCATTGCGCTTACTTAAATTTGGTAGATTTCCGAACATACTTTCAAACCCTATTTTACCCATTTAGAGGTTTATTTTGCGAAAATGGTGAAAAAGATTTTCCGTTATATCAAACCCAAAAATACTGTTTCTGCAAAATTGGCGGTTTTTCATACAAACCTGCTACCCCATTTTTTATAGTAGCTTGGGCTGTGCGTTGATATGTCAGTCAATACGTGAGTCAGATTGTTTACAAATGGACATGGCCTGTTCATTTACTATTTTACTTTCATCATCATCTAAGGCGCTACAGCCGCGGGTGGGCCTTGGCCTGGTCCAGAATATTTCTCCAGTCCAGTCTATTTTGGGCTTTCTCCCTCCATCTTGTCAGGCTCACAGTTTTTAGATCTTGCATGACTCCATCTAGCCACCTGAGTTTTAGCCTTCCTCGGTTTCTCCGTCCGTCCGGCATGTAGTAGACGTTGGGGTACGCGGGTTTCACAAACTATTTCACTTTATTAACAAAAAAATACACTCAAAAATCCAGACAAGATCTCTTTTGATGCTATTAGATAAAACAAAGAAGCCTCTACAACTTTCCACTCGGGATGCCCCAAGTCATAAAAAAGAGATAATATTTTGCAATCTGTTGTCAATCATATCTTTATCGTATCAGAGTAGCGCCGCAAAACCGATGGTAATTTACAAGCTTTACATTAGTTTATCACTTAAAAACAACTCTATTATAACTCTCTATTGCCAAATAAGCCCCCTTGTTTAGTCTAATGTAAAGCAAATACTGGACGAAGTTTTAATCTATGTAAAAAAATAAAGTAAAATTACAGTTTAAATAAAAAAACTAACGTAGAGCGAAAGAAAAATACTATAAACAATTTTTAAGTGTCCCCGTAGACCTATGAATTATTAGATACATATGAATGTGCTTTATATCAGGAACTCCTGTGTATTTCAGGCGTTAAAACCGAACAGTTCAATTTGTTTTATCTGTCAGTCAATCATAAAGTTTTATGAAGTAGATATTAATTATGCATTATTCATAAACTGTCCATTTAATATTAACATTACAAGCTTTTATTTAATTTCATTTGTATTGATGTATCTACCCGGAAACCGGATCGGACCGGATCATTTACCGGAAATCGATTGACCTGATATTGTGGATTTAACTTGGATGACAATACACTTTCAATTTTGTACCGTATTGTAAGTCCCAATTTTTTTTGACA
Source organism: Spicauda simplicius (assembly GCA_949699795.1). Lineage (NCBI taxonomy): Eukaryota > Metazoa > Arthropoda > Insecta > Lepidoptera > Hesperiidae > Spicauda > Spicauda simplicius. Next base: position 6,093,278 of record OX453058.1, on the reverse strand, counting down.
CTAACACCCGATCGGAACACGACCTCAACTGAAAATATCCGGCATGAAACTCAGTGGGTTTGCCTTTTTTCTTTGTATATCTTTTTTTGCCATCTTGTTTTAAATATGATCTTGTCAGTGCCCGATTAGCCACATAGCAAGAGTAGCAAATGCTAAGGGCGCCGCGACTAGAGGTTCCCCGCGGCCCAACACCTACTATTTATATTTTACTATTTTTCCTACCCTGAAAATCTTAACTGAAACAAGTAGATACAGAAAGTGTCAAGTCTAAATTTTCCCAGATTAAATCCAGAAACGTTTACTTGTGACAGTTTTGTTTTTTTTAATACCCTTACTTGTCAGAATTTGCTACAGGCCCTTAGACGGTAATTCTATTATAACTAAGTCCCCTATGATATGGGTACCGAGGGAACAGACTTTTTAGGAATGATGGAAATTAAAAATCTTGATTTAAAAATATATAAATTTATAAATAATATATTAATTTATAAGATTTACAGTAATACAACTGTATTGCACTGTATTACAATAAAAAAATGTAAGTGACAATGCTAATCAGGTTGTATGAGTGATACAGCCTGATAGACAATTAGTAACGACCAAATAAATATTATCAATAAATCAAATCAAATTTAGCACCTATTAATATGAATCACATGCAGATAATTATCAAAAAATATCGCAACCACATATCAATGTCAGTACTAGGTTAAATATATCTAGACAGAAAATAGTTATTACAAAACTACTGCATATGTAAAAAAAGACTAGTCATAACTAATCAAATCTATTTTAATTGATAGCTTTTAATAATTTCCTAAGTATTATGTAAAATGCCAAAAATATAATACATATTTTAACTCATGATTCATATTATTCGCATTTACTTCAATGGGGGGCGAACCCGAAACAAATGAAATGAAACAAATAGATTTTAAAATCAAGGTTGCTTTACCTATTCTTTTTAGAAAACCCTATCATTGAATGTTGGTATAATGGGGTGCATAAAACATGATCGATCAGCCATCTTTGTTCGTCCGCCATTTTGGATTTCAAATGTTAAAAAAATATTTAATATATTAATCTTTAAGACCCTAAAATCCAAATGGCGGCTGCCTTCTTATCAGAATACTCCATTAATCAGGTTTCAAATTATAAAAGCCTAACCAAACCTGCATAATGGATCTGCCAGTGCCAATGTGTCACGCTATTCTAGGAAAAACCAACCATCCCTGTACTTTACGACTATCATCCAGCCATCGTCCAAAGCGCCCTAAAAATAAATCATACTAATATTTAAAAGAGAAAGTTTGTGAGTGTGTATATCTGGGTGTGTACGTTTGAAGGACGAAGCGACTTTCATTAAATTTGGTAGGGAGTTAGCTGACACTCTGGGTTAACATATAGGCTACTTTTTATTGTGGGAAAATATCTTGTTCCCACAGGTTCCATCGATACATCGATTTTTTTAAGGCGGGCGAAGCTGCGGGGTTCAGCTTGTGTCTACATAGGGTACAACCCATTATTGTCCCACTGCTGGGCACGGGTCTTCTCTCAGAATGAGAGAGTTTAGGCCATACTCCACCGCGCTGGCCAAGTGCAAATCGCAGGATGTATCTACATACTCTGGTAAAATCTATAAGTCTTAATAAATAACTACAAATAGGAAGTTACATAAATAACGAAGCGCATGCGCGGACGAAGCCACAAAATGAGATCTAAATTATAAATTGACCGTGACTTAAAGGTTTAATGTCGTAAGTTACAACTTATTTGTATACAGAGTTTATCAGGCAATATTGTAGCAATCGGTAAGCAATAAAATTACTATGATTACCTCTTAACCTCTCGTCAACTATGTTAAGCTAATAGTTATGGGCGGTCGTGTGGTCAAGGGATGCTGTGTAGACAGATAAGTTACCCGATAAAGAAATATTTACTCTGATTACAGTTTTTATCAATTATCCTATAAGTGTAACATAAATTAGCCGCACTTCTATGTTCTACCATTGGGCATATGTGTCACAGACGGAACATAGGTTTGCGTTCCGGCTCGGAAAGTTAAATTTATCCTCTATTTTCCATTTTCATAAGATTGAACTTGCAAATGAATACACTGTTCTAAAGGTGGTAGAACGAGTGTAGTTCGACCGGGGAGGTACTACCGCCACACTTATTTCTAACGTGAACTTTTAGAAACTTGTTTGAACCTGAAGTCAATCACTGACGCGTTGCTACTCCGGAGGACTGAGATGGTCATCTCATAACAAAGTGTGCCGGCAACCACACCGTTCTATCGAAACGTAAGAAATGCTTCACGCTAGAAATAGGTGTGGCGCTGGTACTTCCCCGGTCGAACTACACTGGTTCTACCACCTGTAATTGATTGATAAAGCGCATATCAGAGAAGGTCTCTGTCTAGTGGCGGTGGGCGATAGTACCTCCCAGGCCAAACCGTACTAGTTTTACCACTTTTCAAATTTGTAGATTTTTCATTACTTAATGGTAATTAATGAGGTAACATAAACTTAATTTTAAAATAATGTCATTTTAAAAGGCACTATTACCTCATTTGAGAATTAAATATGTGAAGTATGTGAAAAATTAATCTTATTATATAATTAGCATTTACTATCGTATAAAGATCTAGCATCTGGACGACCTTCGTTTAACGTCTAAAATTGCCTTTTTTATCATAAGCTACATATATAATATTCGAACACTACAAAGTAATGTACAAAATATTTATGATTCTTATACGACCGCTCTAACAGGTGGAAATCTGTTATCTTATTTCTCATTCATATTGTGAATGCGTTAGTCATGCGAATGTATGTGAGTTTACTCTTGCATGTAAAAACTATCACATGGATTTTGCTGTTAGGCACACACACAATTATACATTACTGCGGAAGACATGATAAAAAAGGGAAAACCACATAATTACCTAGTAAAAAAACGCTTTCTACACTCATAGACCCACATATGATTTTCTCCTATGACATAGGTGTCATGGACACACACAAAGACGAACACAATCACCTAGACCCAGAATAAGAATCTAAACTCGTCATTCAGACACCTGTCTGGCCGGGAATCGAACCCGGAACTCACTGCGTGTCAGACCGCAATAGTAACCACATCGCAAAGCGGGTCGCCAAATAGAGTAAAACATATTTAGTTTCTATCATGTTTTCTATTATATATCTCGTCAACCCATTATCGTCCCACTGCTGGGCACGGGTCTTGTCTCAAAATGAGAGTTTTTAGGTCATAGTCCACCGCGCTGGTCAAGTGCGAATTGGTGGACGTGGCTATAATGTTTATTGTCCGCCAATTAGGGTCCCACTGCTGAGAACGGATCTTCTCTCAGAATGGAAGAGGTTAAGACATACTTCGGATTGTCGTATACTTATATATACTCAAGCGGATTAGTATACTTCACTCATCTTTGACAGCTTTTTTTCTAAGAACATCGCGACCGGTGGCATCTTATTAACGAAATCGTTTGTGACACATCAACATACACTTGAAAATGGGACAGGTTATGTAGAATAGCAATATCTAATCTTGTCTCGTAGCTTATAGATTAAGAAATAATCCAGATTGAACTGGATATATTGAATAGTTTCATTCCTAATCTTTTTATAATTAAAAACGCGATTTACGAACGTAATATATTATATAGCGTTGGTATATATATACAAGGAATTTGGAAGTGGGTTTGCATGTTAAATCAATTTTAATTTTAAACCTCTTAGTTAAAAATTGTGCTTTTATTTTTTACTAGTTAAATCCCGCAGCTCCGCTCGTTCCGTGGGTATAAGATATTTTCCCATAGTAAAGAGTAGCCTATATGTCAATCCAGAGTATCAGCTAACTCCCTACAAAATTTTATAAAAATCGCTCCAGCCTTTTACACGTGAAGAAGTTTGTGAGTGTGTATTTTTGGTATGCACTCACAAAATTTCGCCTTTATAATATCGGTATGATACTAGTACTACTAGACATTATGATACTACATACTAGAACATACTACTACTACTACATACTACATACTAATACATACTACATACTACATACTAGTCATTGTGATGATAAGTTACGTAGAAGTAGTAAATGGTCCAGCAGTTCACATGATGGTTAGTACCTATTTTCTTCCAAATACATCTATATTTCACCACAAAATTAAATTATAGACTTATCCTAAGTTGCCTATACATGTGTTAGTACCCTGTAGTACTAAGTTTAAATGTTTATAAGATATACATAATTTTTAAGCAGCTTCAAAAAGGAGGTAACCAGGTGGTAGAACCAGTGTAGTTCGACCGGGGAGGTACCACCGCCACACCTATTTCTAGCGTGAAGTATTTCTTGCGTTTCAATGGAAGGGTGTGGTTGCCGGTAAACTTTTATATGAGGCGACCATCTTAGTCCTCGGGAGTAGCAACACATTTGTGATTGACTTCAGATAGAACCCATGTTCTGTATGAAGTTGATTACAGATGTCCATGGGCGGCAGCGACCACTTACCATCAGGTGGACTGCATGCTCGTTTGCTACTTCAGTGAAATAAAAAAAAGGAGAAGGTTATCATTTCGGCTGGTATCTATTGTCGCCTTAAGAAAGTTGAACATATGCAAGGCAAAACTTTGCAAACCTTCAAGAAGACAGCATAGCTTAGCACTGCTGTTTTTGGAAAGCAGGAATAGTTTGGTGATGCCTCCGACTCGAAATGCAAAGTGTCTACCACCCTTAAAATTATTATTTTTATGCCATTATTCCAGATATTGTTGATTTGAATTTTTAGTTTGTTCACACGAAATACATGGTATGACAAGCCATTCGTGAATGCGGAGAAAGCAGTTTAATATTTGTTACTACTGGAAAGATGGAGAAAGAAAATTGCATTAAAGAGTGCTTGAAGAAGACACTTTTATTAGAAATCATTATGTTCCCACACTCTTCTGGCCTGATTTAGCAACAGCCCGCTACGCAGAAGACACAGCAGAATTTCTTGAATCAAACAATATTGAATTTGTTCATAGGGATTTGATGCCTCCAAACGTGAGTGTCGACCAATTGAGCATTATTAGGGAACTGTCAAGGGAATCTTGCAAAAGACAAGACCAACAGCTAAGAACGTTACTGACTTCCGAAAAAAATCTTCTTTGTTACCAAGATAGTGCATAAAATTTCTGTTAAAGGTGATGTGGAGGGGGTCAAGTCTCAGCTTTCGTGAAATACAGAAGTACTGGAAACCGCACACAGTTATTTGATAGCTTAAACAAGACCTAATACTAAGTAATTATAAAAAGTATATACAAAGATACCTTAAATTTATTTCATAATATCACGCTTAATTTTCCACGTTTTTTCTGACTCATGTTATATACCTGATTTATGTACCTTATGATATTGAGTGTAACCCTACTAGGTTACACTCATAAGGTATATAAATCACGTGTTACTCTTACGTATTTATGTGAAACCGCTAAGCCGATATAAATGCAACTTTGCGAATGTATAACTTAAAAGTTTTTTTTTAGTTATGTGGCATTATGTGGACATCTGTTTAAGCCATCTGATAAATATACTACTAATTATCGGTAGGAAATGGACATCATTATTGATACTTTAATTTAATTTATTCTTATAGATAGTTTATGGTGTGAATAAGTAACAAGTCTGATGTGATTAATATAAATTAATTTACTATTCGGATAATCTCGTTTTTCAATCACCTTTAATGGCGGAAAGCTATGAAATAGCTTCCGTTCGATAGGAATATATTCAGTGTTCCTACACGAATGCCTAAATTTTTTTAGAGCTTGAGTTGTTCATTTATATAAATGATGATGTTCATTTGTATGAAAATGTGTTTTTATGTAGTTATGTATGCCTATTTCTTGTATACCTATTACATGCGGTGTCTGCAATTAGAATTGCTAAATAACCTGAATTTGCAGACCATCAATCGCTTTTGAGCAGACGATTTTTTCGTTTTAATAATTTAGCAATGCCACTTCTTACCATATACGATAAGACAAGAATGTGGACTATTCTACGTACATATTTTGAGGTCATTGACAAATGTAGATAGGCAAAATGACCTAATATTACGCGATTATGAACTCGTTTGTTTCGTCTAGACCACAAAAATAAACATGACACTTATCTCAGAAATGATATTAAAATTCCCCAAATATATTTAAATAGATAATACTGATGAGAAATACATTAATTGGGACATAAATAAGCTAATCAGGAAGTAGTTATGTTGTTTACAACATAAATAAATTACAAGATATGTCTTGTTTCATATTAATACATCTGTAACTAGATTGAATAATAGCACAACACAAAAACACTAATTTTACAGGAAAGCTAAGTAAAATTGATCAAAATTTTTGTATGAATCTTTTTAATGAATTAAAATTTCAGTGTAGATTAGTAGTGATAGCCTGATGGTTTAAACTGCCCTCTCGGCCGGGAAGTATAATTTTCAAATCCCAGGCATGCACCACTGATTTTTCTAAAATTATGAATGTATTAAAAATTAATTATTGCTGCTTTACGGCAAAGAAAAATATCGTGAGGAAACCTACAAACCTGAGAGTTCTTAAAAAAGTTTTCAAAGGTATGTGAAATCTACCAATTGGATCTTGACCAGCATGGTAGATTATAGCGTAAGACTCTCTCATTCTGAGAAAAGACTCGCGCTTACCAGTGCGACAATAGGTAATGGACTGATGACACTGAATTAAGATAAAATAATAACAGACAAAGTTATCTTTTGTCTTTTTCAAAAAAATATCGCTTGACCCGGTGAACTTCGTGGATACACACAAGAAAAATACACAAACACCCAGACTCAGAACACGAATCTAAACTCATCATTCAGATACCTGTCTGGCCGGGGATGGAACCCAGGACCCATTCCGCGCCTGACCGGTATGGTAACTGCTTCGCCACGCGGGTCGTTAAATTATGCATGAAAACCTTCCTTTTAAATCACGCTATCTAAATCTGCATATATAAAAAGTGCAATAAAATCCGTAGCGTATTTTTAAAGATCTAAGCATACATAGTGACTTTTTTCCCAAGTAGTGATGATAGAAGACGAAAGTTTGCTATAAAAAAGATTTTTGTTTCAGATCGCAGGAACAGCGCATCAACCAGTATTCGGATTCATATATAATGACTTTCTGGACGAATTGGGTGTTGGAACTGGCGCAGTGACTTTGGTCTATGGGGTGTTTCAAGTCACACTGGCTATTGCTGGTAGGTGTAAAACCATTTTTTTTATGTCACTATGTTCGTCCATAATAATCTCTAATATCCATTTAGCCATAGAGCAGGTTAACCAATAAAGAGCCAAATATTAACTACAGTGAGGTAATGTACATACCCAAAAGTTTCACTAAGGATAGAAATATCCCCTTCGGTTGCGTTTCTTTGAAGATCTCGGAGTCCTCTTTGTAGCGCTAAGGACGGCCACCCAGTAAAAATCCCACATAACCCTGCGTCGCTCCCCCGATGTGGGGTACCTTTTGAAGGTTTCATACTTTTTTAATTAAAATATTTCACGGGTTATTTATACTTAGTTTTTGTTTCCCTGCGGACATAGTTCCTCTATTCTGTAAGCTTAACCTAACCCTTTTACATCGGGTAAATGTTGCATCATAAAACCACCATTTGATACGAGAATGCATCTCAAATCTTCCTGTATAGTTTATTTAATTCTGCTTACAATCTTGAATATCACGGGATATACAAAAGCAATTCTTACTAAACTTATGAACATTGAAGAGCACAAAATCCGACATGAAGTAGTTAAGTACCCGCACCCTCTATAATTCAAAGTGGACCACCAACCAACTCTGGCGAGAGTTGTGGGGTAAGACCAAAGCCCAGCAGTTGGTATGAAAAAGAGACTTTAAGTTACTAACGATGATGCAGTCCATCTGATGGTAAGTGGTCACCGATGCTCCTTGACATCTGTAAGTAACTACATTTAGAACAAAAGTTTAATATTTCCAGTCCCAAATTAAGATGATCGCCTCTTATGAAAGTCAGGGGGTGACCACGCTTTCCACGCAAATACTGCTTCACGATAAAAATATATATGGCGGTGGTATCTCTCTGACCAATGAATTCTCGTTCAACCATACCATATACTGGATGCAGTAACATTTAATTTACATGAAACCACTAAATTAGTTTGAATTTACTTCATACGTAATTACCCAATTCCTGTGAGATACGTATAACCAGTTATCATAAACCGCATGACGTCACCAGTATATAGTTAAAGCCAAATGGACATATGATTTTGATTATCACATGAAATTGGGTCGCTAATCGGTCAAACCACTAATTGACGGTCATGAACCGCATATCCCAAACATTGCTCAATGCTCATTAATCTATATACATATCTTTCACATATAAACATAATATTATTGCACGTCTCTTACGCAAAGCGTTTGTGATAGTCCTCTACTATCGACTTGTTTTAAATTTTACAATCGGCATCGGATCGGCAAACAAAACAGTTCTATTTATACCATTTTCCTAACAATGATGTACACTACAAGCTATATCCTAAAACGAAAATATTAACGAGCATTGTGTAAAAAAAGTAATAAATACATAGTACAGCGCCCGTACTCGACGTAATCGACCTTAGAAATTATTGTTTCATAAGGTCGATCACAAATGTCCACAAAAGACCAGGTCGACTGCATGCTTGTTACTAACTTCAATATTACAAAAGATATAAAATAAACTATAACAAAATTTAGATAAAATTATCGTATGCATTTAATTATTAAACTAATTAAACTTTTAATGTATCGGAAAACCGCCAAACGAACGGTTCATTTGCAATTAGTCATATCAATGTAATAAATTGCAAATAACATATTACTTGAGAATTAAGTTTTAAAAATGTTAGGGAAACGACCAATAAATATTGTAAAATATGTTATAAAAATAATTCATAATAATTTAGTTAGAATAATTTGTCATCGAAGTATTTTATTCGTTGCAATTAAGTAGAATAATTATATTTTATGTTTAAATCTATGCTAAGGGCCATGAAATATCCGCTTAAAGCTGCAAGCGTTAGCGTTAAGCGATTTTAATTCAATTTTGCTGCAATTCGCATCAAATTTGTATGAGCATAATTATATTGAATACGAATAGGTATCCATACATAATAATGTATGGAATGATAATCGATGGGAAAGAAAGGTCCTCGAGTGGCGATCACGTTTAGGGAAAATACGTAAAGGTCGCTAATAACAATAAAGGTGACCTGAAGAAAACAGCCGGAAACCGTTGCATTTATTAGGCACAGGACCGGTTGGACTGGTGCCATGGCATGAAGTTTTTGTCCAGCAGAGGACTTTGAAAGGCTGATGTATGGATAATATGGTGGACATACAATTGAGCGACGAAGCGAAGTGAGCGAATGACGCTTAAAGAAAATATTTCGTGGCTCCAGACTTGGCCTCGTGTTGACACGATGATGAATTTTGCAGACAGTATTTACTAATCGTTTTAACGATAGCAAAAATAAGTTAAAATAGCAATATTTTTAAAAATTGTTCTTATAAGCGCATTCATAGTATTCATCTATGACGTCCATGAAAATAAACCATTCATTGCTTAAATGTATGACAATGATATTATTTTTGCTCATTGCACTATTAAGGTAATCCAAAATATTTTATAATTACCGTACCCTTCCTTAGCTTAAGTATGTCGTATGTATATTATGTAGTAAATGCTGACGCAAACAATAAATTCGCGAGGCCTAGATGATATCCATTGTAAATACGTGGCTACTGTTAAACAACTTCAAATGTTAAAAACAATTGTAAGACAAAAGATCATGTTACAACAATACATAAACACTCGATTTTTCATATTAGGTTCATACGATTTATTATCAAAAAGTCTGTTTTTTTATTTGCTTTCCGCTAAATTGGGATAAAATAAGAGCCATCGATTGTAAGCTGTCGGTTTCGCGTGAGGGAACTGACAGGATGAGCACCTAATTCATCAATCAACGTGGCTGGAAATAACAATTTTTAAATTCAATTCCGGAGCGTCCTCAGCACCTTCATCGACCTTTTTAAAAATAAGGGTAAATTTAATATACCTTTAAAAACAAGGGCTTTTGTATTTATTTTCGCAGCTGTTTTGAAATAACATAATAATGTGACATAAACATAACTACATAAGGAACCTTACATATTTATTTTAACTTGATCGTATAGACCAGTGATAGCCTAATGGTTAAATCTTGCCCTACCGATCGGGAGGTCTGAGGTTCAAAACCAGGCACGCCGCACCACTGATTTTTCTAAACTATGTGCGTATTGGAAATTAATTATCAGTGCTTTTCAATGAATGACAATATCGCAAGGAAACCTACACACCCGAGAGTAAAAAAAAAGTTCCCTGAGTTGTGTGAAGTCCACCAATTCGCACTTGGCCACCGCGTGGATAGTCCACCGCGCTGGCCTAAAACTCTCTCAATCTGAGAGAAGACCCGTGTCCAGCAGTAGGACGATAATGGTTTGACGAGAGATATAACAGATATATAAAAAATGTCTATATGTTTATCTTCTTTTCATACTACATTTATATACATATACAATTAAACATGCATGACCCTTATTAAGTTTTAGAAATTTAGTATGTAAAATTTAATCAATTGATATTATTACCTGTTTATATTAAAACTGTACATTTCATATCACAATATACATATTACAAATTTAGAATGACAAGAACTTTAGGTCCAAGAGGAGTTACATGGAAGTTCCGTCAAAATCGGTTCGGAATTTTGTATTTCATTTTGTGTTTCAGACACAACGAATATTTTGTATCAAAGTAAGCAAAAAACTTTTAAAATTATTATTTATTTTGTTAAGACATTTTATTATTAGATGTATTTTTTATTTCCAGGTTTCTCAGCAAATATCGCCTTGAAGAAACTTTCCCTAAGACAAGTCGGACTAATAGGAGCATTTATATACACGTTAGCGTCGTTCCTAGCAATATTCGTCACAAGTACTACACAATTAATAGTAACAAATGGGTTCCTACAGGGATTAGGAATGGGACTACTTATCCCTGTATCGTACACGAGTTTCAATAGCTATTTCACTAGGAAAAAGGTTTTGTACTTAAGCTTGTGTAAGGCGTCTATTGGTCTCATCACGATGGTGTATCCATTGTTCATTAAGTTCACAATTACCGAGTATGGGTTCAGGGGGACCCTTGCTATACTGTGTGCGATATCTTCTCACAGTATATTTGGTGCTCTAGTCATGCATCCAGTGTCCTGGCACATGAAGCCGCAAATGAAATCATGTGAAAAAATAGTGTGTGAGTATTTTTCTATAAGATTAAAGTAGCAAACGAGCATACCGTCCATCTGATGGTAAATGGTCACTGCCGCCCATGGACTTCATACAAAACAAGAGTTCTATCTGAAGTTAATCATAGATGCTTTACCACTCTCAAGGACTACTACGGTGGCCTCAAATAAATGGAATAACGCTTCACGTTCAATATCGTTCGGAAATGCTTCACATTAGAAAAAAAACTATTATTCAAACATATTCAAAAGTGCCGGTTAAAAAATTAGATACAGAATTTAAATATCTTAACGACATTTGCCGATTTATGATCATTGATTTTGATGTTATTATAATGACATTATTTTTTTTTTTCAAGTCTGGTTTGCCTCTTGTTTGTCATTTGACGACCCGCGTGGCGGAGCGGGTACCATACCGGTCTGACGCGCAATGGGTCCCAGGTTCGATTCCCGGCCAGACAGGTATCTGAATAAAGAGTTTAGATTCATGTTCTGGGTCTGGGTGTTTGGTGTATTCGTCTTGTATGTGTCAATGGTACCCACGACACAGGAGAAAATCCTATGTGGGGTAATGAGCGTAGAAAGAAAGAAAACTGAGTCTCTAAATAAGTTAAGAACAAAGTTGCGCGAAATTTTAAGCGAAGTTCGAACATCGTACTTACGCTTCTAAACTAATGTGGAACGATAAAAGTTTTATTTACGAGAAAACTCTTATTGCAGTGATTCCGCCGACACCGGCTGTTGAAGACACAGAGAACAAATTTAACTTTACCAAAAACGGGAACGAAGTGCCTAAGTTAGATAATACTAAGTCAGTAGAAAATTTATACACAAGTGCTGAAAACCCACGAAAGAGTTCTGGGCTACTGTTTATTCCTAAATTAGCTGATAACAGAAGACTGAGCATTCCCGTAGTACTGATCCCGGGGGATAGGAAGATTGATAGCAAATTCGATTCAAACGACAAAGTGTATATAGAGAATCTGTACAAAGCTGCCTCAGTGTCTAGTTTAGGGAATTTTGGAAATATCGGCGTGGAGCCTATGCCAATAATCAAAAACAAGGAAGGAAAATGGTAAGATTCACTTATCGAATTTCATGATAGAAAATTGCGGACATTGGCCTCGAATACAATTTTCGTAACACAATTAGTGCCTTGTTCTGTTCGATCATACGTAAAGATTTTGTTCCTGAGTTGTTCCATTTGAAAAATGTGTATATGATTTAAATAAAATCGAGATTTGAAGTTTACCTACTTACGATTTGCTAGTTTGAAAAAAACACTTTTTGACACTACCGCGAATCAATTTACCTGTAACAAAATAAGAAACTTGTTATAAAGTACAATAATTACAATAGCCACAATACTAGTAATACACATAACATCAGTTTTAAAGGCATGTAATAAACTCATACGGTCATAAAATGGCAATGAAAAATATCGTATCAAACATATAGTAAATTAACAAATTCCATACTTTTTATAACGATCATAACGTCCACATAATGGTACCTACTTATTAACTAATGAGGCTTTTGACATTTTAGTCATTAGAAAAGCTTAATATTTCATTTTTTTATTAAAGTATAAATAACATACATAGCTAATTTCACATAATTATATAACATATAAATACTATAAACAATACGTCTATTACAATGTATAAACACACATCAAATTAATAAGAAAAAATAGAAATTAAGTAAATATTCGCTGGTCTATTTTCAGGCAAACTGTAGCTGAGTTCCTAGATCTCACCCTTTTGAAGGATTTGGTGTACGACAACATAATTCTAGGGATGGCTCTGACTTTCTTTTCAGATCTCACATTTTTCACAGTAGAGCCTTTGTTCCTCGATAAAAACAATTTATCTCGGGTAAGTATTTCCATTATACCTGCAGACCTTTCAAACTTATATTTATCTTAGTTAATGTAACAAGTATAACATAACTCAGTAATTATAGGTACGAGTGAATTCAAAATGCCTTTTTGTTTTTCTCTTTTACACACTTTTACGAACGGTTTTTTTATCTGACTGACGAACGCAAACGAGCGTGCAGTCCAACTGATGGTAAGTGGTCACTGCCGCCCATGGACATCTGTAATCAAATACCTAAAGAACATGGGTTCTATCTGAAGTCAATCACAGATGCGTTGCTACTCTCGAGCACTATGATGGTTGCCTCAAGTGAAAGTGTGCCAGCAACCACACCCTTCTATCGAAACGCAAGAAATGCTTGACGCTAGGAATCGGTGTGGCAATGGTACTTCCCCGGTCGAACTACACTAGTTCTACCACCTTGAAACGGTACCACGTTATAAGGACTAGTGCTAATTGTATACAACTTTAAGTTGAGAAACAGTTTAGTTGTAAGTTAATAGTATGTACGTATATGGAAATGAATTTATGTGTACATAAACACGCATAAGACCACATAGATAGAAAATAAAAACATTTGCCTTTTCATAAATAGTAGTGCATCTATCGACCGTTAATCGGTGGTGTTCAACGGATCGAAGCGATTAAATAATTATTCCCCGAATATTCTCAGACAGCCGGTCAGAAAGCGAAATTATAAATCTAGTACATAAATCAATTACAACACGATTAACTATATGTATAAATATAGTAAAGTCATAAACTGTTTGATTGTCATGTAATCGTACAAGCACTCAACCACATAGTAGTTTGGTAGGTACTATTCGACATAACAATAAAATTGAAATCACTACATATTATAAAACACAGTTGATTCCCGCTGTCTGTTCCCTGTGTATGCTTAGATCTTTAAAACTACGCTATGGATTTTAATGCTGTTTTTTTTAATAGACGGAGTGATTCAATAGGAAGATTTTTATGTATAATACATGCATAATATAGTGGAGGAACACTGATAATTTTAGATTTTTGACTTTTAGGCGGAACTAAGTTCGCCGGGTCAACTAGTTTATAAATTGTATTTGTGGTTATAAGGATTAGTAAAGTATTTTTAGTTTTAATCTACGGATTATTACCACCTGTTGATTTATTTCAATAATATATAGATATAACTAGTATTATGGAGGTGATTAATGCGATCCTAATGCAAATAAAAATTCCAATAAAACGCGTGAAAAATAAGTTACCTTTTAATATAAACATCAAAAATGACTTAAGATCAACTGTGTTATTATAATTCAATGATGAGCTTCTTTTATGAAGCGTTGTATCTTAATTTATTACTGTGAATATTTCCAAATAAGCAATATAAATCTTAATTATATAAATAAGAGTAACAGTTAAGAAAATAAACTTATGAGAATAAGCATTAAAATTAAATAATTACAATAATTACAACTTTCAAGGCGGTTGAACCAGTGTAGTTCCACCGGGGAAGTACCACCGCCACACCTATATCTAGGGTGAAGCATTTCTTGCGTTTCGATAGAAGGGTGTGGTTGCCGGCACACGTTTACATGAGGCGACCAGCATAGTCCTCGGAAGTAGCAACGCATCTGTGATTTACTTCAGATGGAACCCATGTTCTGTATGAAGTTGATTTCAGATGTCCATGGGCGGCAGTGACCACTTACCATCAGGTGGTCTGCATGCCCGTTTGCTACTTTAGTCAAATAAAAAAAAACTAATGTATGTTTTTCGGTATCAAAAATCAAAATCAAAAATATATTTCAATAATAAATCAGCTGACAAATGTCGCGTAAAATCCATATTATAAAATACACTAATATATAAGCGGTATTTAGGTGTGATCTAATATAATTCCAAAATGCGTTAATTTAAATAAATTGTAAAATAATGTTTTCTATTCGTTTATTTTTTTAACGAAACACATTCCAAAGCCGATTTGGAATGTGTTACTGATGTATAATGATGTTAGAAAAAAAATAGTAGTGTCTGCCTTAATTTAAATATTTTGAAGCGACTTCATCGAAAGTCATCTTAATAGGACTATATATGTAAATATTAGAATAAATTTAATATGGAATAATATAAAACTGGTCAAGTGTGAGTCGGTTTCGTGCACGAAGGATTCTGTATTCTATCTTTTGAAAAAGGCATAAAAATCATATTGTTGTATAGGAATCCTCCTCCTTTGTTTTATTCTGTTTTAGTAGGCACTTGTTATTCTGGCGGCAACAGAAATACACCAGACAGGCATATAGACGGCAAAGTCTTAGTTATAGGGTTCCGTTTTTACTGTTTGGACGCGGAACCCTAAAGATAAACGAACACGCTGCCCACCTCAAACCCAGATAAGATAAGGAATAACATTTTCCCAACTCCCACGACGTCGAACATATATAAGAAAGAATTTTAATCGACTATTGCTCACATGACGGGGACGTTTACCTAGTTTAGCGATGCTTATTTGGCTTAGAACACCGTAGATAATCATTCTTTCTTACCTCACCCTTCAGAACAGAATGTGGCAGCAGAATGAGTCAATGCATGAGCAGCTCCCCTAACTTCAAATAGAAGCAAATTAAAATTTTAATACATCCTAAGAATCAATTTACAACAATCACCATTGTATTCAGGTCTCTCATTTCTTTCGCGGTCAAATTAAAATGGTCGCACAATACTAAGACAAGGTTTCAAGAACTTATACAAAGACTCCCTTATTATCATTTCATTACAACCACGATGCTCCACTTCGAATAAAAAGCATTTTTATTATCATTTAAAATTTTATAAAAGACGTCCCGTAAAAATATTTTATTAGACATCGTTCCGCCTAAAAGTCAAAAACATAATATTAGCAGTGTATTTCCACTATATTATACATGTATTATACATAAAAACCTTCCTCTGGAATCACTATATCTATCAAAAAATCTGCATTAAGATCCGTAGCGTAGTTTTAAAGATCTAAGCACTATGTATGCTTAGGACAGACAACGAGAAGCGACTTTGTTTTAAACCATGTATATAGTGATAAGTACTTATATGTACTTGCTTTTTTGTTTAAGAATATAACCATGTAATTACTTTACTTAACATGTAATTCTGTTGGTAGTCCTATTAATAAATAAATAAATAAATAAGAGTACGGAACCATTCGCGCGCTAGTCTGACTCGTACTTAGCCGATTTTATTATGTTATATTTACAAAGTATTGCGCAATGCTGAAGTCGAAGTGATTTCCGAGTCACAGGAAGGTCTCACCTTGCCTTACCAGATAGTTAACATTTTTTCCTTAATATTGATCAAATTATCGTCACCTAAAGGTTAACCTTTAATGTTTAACAAATAATCTTCACTATTAAATAACAATAACAGGGTAATAGGTAAATACCAAAGGTCGTTAACATTTTCTATATTTTTTTTCAATTACATGTTTTGCAACAATGATTTGATTTGAAAATTTGTTTAAATGTATATACTATACATACCTACAGTTACTTTTTTTTCAGAACTTTTACGTCTTAAACTTTATCAACTAATCTATATTTTATTACCTTGGACATGGAAAAGAACGGTATTTGTATACTAATCGAGGCGATTAGTTTACAAATACCGTATTCTTATAGAAATAATTAATAACGTAACGTAATTAATTTAACAAAAAGTTTAAAATACAAAAGTTATTTTTTTTTGTAACATTCGTTAAATTAATTTAAATGCATTGTACGTAATACAAATAATTGTAGCTTTGTTCTATTTAGTATTCAATAAATTATGACACTTCATTAGGTAATAATATGTTTATCAACGATGACTACCGACACTTTCTATTGCTTTGATTTCCGTATGTTTCTGTATATTTCCTATAAAACTTTCCGTTGTTTTGATAGAACTATTGCTTTCTAACATTGACCTAGATATTGGTTATATTTTGCATAGCATACATACATATTTTACGGATATCTAGTATTGCAACAGCATTCAAAACAAGTGGATTAAAATTCCATTCAAATTAAAGAAAAATCCTTTTTATGCTTTACTGCTAGGGCAATGACCTTTTTTGCCCCACCATCAGCAACCTTTTTATTCTAATTATGACTGGGAGGCCTGGACCATCTTTCTTCAAGATTCTCTAAAGTGTAATGTAAGAAAAATATAACTTAGTACTTAACGGGTGTTCAATAATCTTAATCCGCCCATAAAGCTATGTAAAAATTTAATATTTTTTTCAAAAACACGATGACATAAAGCCAGTAAATTGACGTAAGTTAAATCCTATATGTTAACGAATTTAAGATATTCGCATAGTAAACTAAATATAGAAAATAATATATTTTAAGCGTGGCTTATTTTTAGCTAATTCTAAACATGTATATATTATTAATTTCAGACAGAAATAGCGAATATAATAGCAACGGGCGGCGCCACAGACATGGCGGCGCGACTTTTGCTAGGCGTTTCTGGACAGTTCTTCCGGATGAACAGTCGGTATATGTTCTTCGCTGGCGCACTTTTCGCGGCACTCTTTAGGCTTGGTAAGTAACTCTATTGATAGTTTATTATGGATACTCTCGATTATTTGATTCTCGTCAACCCACTACTGGTCACGGGTCTTCTTTCAGAATATAGAGAGTTATAGGCCATAGTCCACCGCGCTGGCTAAGTGAGAATTGGTGGACTATTTGATTACTGAGCCGATATTTTGATCTAGTTTCATGGATCGTGGTCGCCGAGAAGTTTTGAAGTCACTGCCATCCTATCGCCGTTATGCGACTGGGTTGAAATATCGGCAGAAAAAATCAAAAAGCGCATATCCCAAGTACCCCTTACATATAAAAATATATGAATGTATACTTTTGTGAGTAACTGACAAACAAATAAATAAAATCGAATCAATATATATGTACTGCAAAATATATTTAAAAATTAAACAGACTGGTTAGTGAAATTAAAATTTAAAAAAATAGAGAAAGTATGTTACAGCTAAGAAGATTTTGTCTTAAATGTATCTATCACCGCAAAGATGCGTGAAGGCCTGAAGTTCACGTGGACACCACAAATAAGACATACCTAAGACTAAAGTTTACTACACTAAGACTTACAGCAGAGCATGATCCTCTGAGGGCTAAAACTAAAAATTATACTAGAATACATGCTTCATTGTTTCAACAATGCAATTGTTAAAAGACATAACTAAAAGTGCAACACGGTAAATTGGTTAAATATCTTAGTTGGGCTTTCGGGCTTTATATAATACTCGCGTAACCCATTTCATTACCCGGTCGATTGTTCTAAACATAAGCCACCGCAGCCACTAGACGGGGCCAATCAGTGTTACTGTGCTGCAAACGTGATTAAGTGGCTATCTGCAAGTGAGCCTGGCTTCTCGGTTAACTCCGCTGAGTTAAGTACTTACGATAATAGAGTTATCTCTACGTACATATTGAACATACGTACATTCTGTTCTTGGATTGAGTTTCCACAAAGTTTTTATATATAACTATACCCGCGTTGCTTCACAAAAAAAAATACACCGGACACTTTCGAGAGCTCATGAATAACAACTTGCTAAAGATCAACACATGATCAAATGAACAGCATACGATTCTATAGAGGATATACAGACAAACATTCATTTTTGTACATAAGAACAAAGAAGATAAGGAAGTAGTTAACGAGTTGTTAGGCCATAATTGAAAGGTGCTGCCAGTGTCTATGGACAACTGTAATCAACCCCCATAAAATGTATGCTATATTAGATATAAATATCTATTAGTGTTTCTTTATCATTGTTATTTTTTTTTTCTTTATACCGCCTACATTGTGTTTCAGACTGCCTAAAGGTTGGCTGGCAGAGAATGCTTATAGCATTAAGTCCACCTTTGTACTATTTTTAAGGTACATAAAGATTAAATAAATAAATAAAATTACAGTCTTGCTTGATGTTAATCTGTTAATCTAAGGAGTCAGTTGGAACATCGGAGAAGTTCATACACCACACACCAGAACATAGATCGGTTTAGTTAGATCGGTTAGTTCCATTGCTAGACTTTAGCTTTTTTGTGTATCGATGGAAGGGTGTGGTTGCCGGCATACTTTTATATGAGGCAACCCTCATAGTCCTCCGGAGTGCCAACGCATCTGTGATTAACTTCCGGTAGAACCCATGTTCTGTTTGAAGTTGCTTACAGATGTCCATGGGCGGCAGTAACCACTTAGCATCAGGATGCTCGTTTGTTACTTCAATCAGATAAAAACCGCTATTTTCAACCGACTTCCTTCTGTTCTTTTGTCCGCAGTATTCATTCAATTTACGACGTACGTGCCTTTGCTCGCTTTGACCGGGATCCTGGGAGCTCTGCGGTCGCTGGTGCATATAGCTCAGCCTATCGTTCTGGCTGAATACGTGCCCATTGAGAGATATCCTCCCGCCTACGGGTTGTATATGCTGTTAGCTGGAGGCATCAGTTTGAGCATCGGACCTATGATCGGTTAGTGTTTTTTCAAATTATTTTTACGTTGTTCATTTCGTTATATCTATGAACTCGTGTGTAGGGTTAGTAAAGTTGATGATTTTTAATAAAGTTACATAATACAAACTTTTTTGTAGTAATGTATATTTTAATATGTTGTGCGTTATACGAAATATACATTATATGATATGTACAAAAACACATCATTTATAATGAAATTTTATAATCTGGATTAACACATAGAATTCTCTTTACTGCGATAAACAATACCGTAGTGGCTAGAGCTGCGAGAATAAGCTAGTATGGTATGAAATAATATCTACTTTCGTCCGATTTGGTCACGTCTAACGGTAATTAGTATCCTATGTTTTAATTTTGGGCATAAACTATTTATGTGCCAAATTTTAACCAAATCCGACCAGTCCTTTTTGAAATTATTCTTTTCCCGCGTTAGGGAAAACTGAAAAAAATATTTTTTTACGATGCGCACGCACACCGCCACGAAAATCTGACAACCTGAAGTTAGTTTTAGTCAACATTTTAGTTGTTTCTATTGTTAGTGTCGTTTTTTCTACAAACGTAGAATAAGGTTGAAAGATTTTTTTTTCAAAATTTGTATCTTGTTACGCCAAAGAAGTATAACTTTTAACGCGTGTACATAAGTACAAACAAAATTTATTTTTTTGGGTGAAAGAGTAACAAACATACATACATCCACACAAACGTCCGCATTCATAATATTAATAAGAATATTCTTAACACAAAGGTATTCGAATTTTGTTCGTTTCAAAAATCGCTAACGAACTTGCGGGTTGTTTATAAGTTACCATCGGAACCAATATCTCAGGACTAACTTTCTCTCCCAACTTACCCTTATAAGACAGGAGCCGCTGAAACTTCCTAAGACTTTAGGCCCTAAACTTTTTGATTAATATTTCGTAAGTAGTTATTTGCAACACGCTCTTCCTTTTAACGTATTTACTGATATTGTACTTATAGTTAGAGTTTCTAAAGATTTTTATTGACTGGTATTTTTCATTGATAAGTATTACATTACGGAGGTCTTTTACAAAAATATCTTACAACTTTTATATGAAGTCACTTTACAAAAAAAAATACACCTATTTTCGCTAGGGACACATATACATATATTTACGTAATAGATGTAGAGAAATAATTAAATTTTTTTGTATCTTATTTGGTCAGCATAAATAACAAAAGAACTTTCTTAATCAGCGTTCTTCAAAATAAAGGTCACCTTCTGCTCTTGTAAAGGTATCGACCTTACGATAGGTAGATTGTTTTAGATTGTGGACAATCTTACCAAAATCTGCTTGCTATAGTTGTCAAGGTCACACCGCAACACCTATTTCTTTCAATTAGCAGTGCTTGTTGACGACCCGCGCGGCCGAGCGGTTATCATACAGGAATGACGCGCAGTGGGTCCTGAGTTCGATTCCCGGCCAGACAAGTATCTGAATAATGTGTTTAGATTCTTGATCTGGATCTGGGTGTTCATGTGTTCGTCTTTGTGTGTGTGCATGGCACCTACGATACAGGAGAAAATTCTACTGTGGGGCTATGAATGTAAAAAGTGTTTAAGTGCTTGTGTTTCTGTGGGTTTTCCGGTTCACTTTCATTTGAGGCGAATCTCGAGGCAATTCTCGGAAATAGAAACTCATCTGTATTTAACTTCAAATAAAACTCTACTTCTTTATGAAGTTACTTCCAGATGTCCAAGGGCGGTAATGACCACTTTTCAGGAAAACCGCATGCTCGGTTGCTACTTGAAATATGGAAAAAACTATCTACATACATTCATTCATAGTCAATAATAAAATCTCTAAATACCACTGAGCCATTGGTCATTCCTACCATAGATGCGTTACCATCAAATTAGTATATTCGTAATTGCCATAATTCGTAAATCATTGTTTAGTATTAAACGTTTGAACATACGTTTAATGTCCCTAACTTTAAATTATATAATTCTTTCCATAGACACCAAAACTTTATCTGTAACGTAAAGAATGAACGTCAAAACTGCTGTATTTATGAGAAAAGTTAACGTAAATTCGTATATTTTCAGGTTTCATTCGAGATTACACAGGGAGTTACAAGATCGCCTTCGTCATGCTAACAATTTGCAACATTTGCTGCGTCGTCCCTTGGTTCGTGGAAGGTGTGTTGAAGACTATTAAACGACGGAACATTGACAAGGGAATGTCAACGTGATCCTTTTACAAAATTTTTAGTTAAAGATTTTTGCTCGAATTTGTAACATTTTGTATAGTTAGTAAACTATGTTGGCAAAAGTGTTTGTAGCTTACTGGCTATTAGTATTTAGTGCTTGAAATTGGGTAGTTGTGTTACATAAAATGTTGTTAGAAATTGTTATAATTATTCCATTTACGATATGTATAATATTCTGAGACTATTATAACTTTGTTAATATTTAAAATATAAACTACATGTCTGATATTTTTATGAGCATTGGTTGTTAAGTTTCTAACTATGAAGGAAATAGTTTCTAACTATGCAATTTATAACAAATAGACTAAGAATAACAAATTATAATGTTTTATCTTCGTGTATTATATGTGCGTATTTAGTGTATTATATGGATAAGAAGCAATAGCAATTAACGGTTAATCAAATAACGAATACATAAAAACCAGATTCTTCGACTTACATTCGGTATTTTACAATTAGTCACTACGTGTTAAAGTTTGAGTATCGCTGTGAAAAAGAGTAATCCATGAAGTTTAGGTAAGAAGTGAAGTAGAAGGTAGTAGGTAGAGGGCTAAAGTTCATTATTTAAAGCGATTAATAATGAGTGTTTTTCGAATTAATTCTTTATGTATTTCCCAGTTACGTTATAATTCTTTCATGGTTATTTTTTGTAAACTAATTGTGGTTTTATTTGTGTGGTTATTAATTCATAAACTGGGCCTACAATATTATAGGAAATTTCGACTGTTACTTTGAATAGGATAGGATTAATATGCTGTAAATGTTTTTAGATTAATATTATATGATACATAGTACGTTAAAGCTGTATTCTTATTTCAAGGGGCTTTTAAGATTTGTAAATTTACATGACACTCAGCGACTGCCATGTATAATTAACTGTCAAACTAATCATTTAAACGAAATTTTAACTTACCCGGGGACTATCAAAGACTGCGCTGCAAGCTTCAATATTAAGCGACTTGAACATATTACCCTAAATTTGTTTTTTGGCCTTATTAAATTAAATGTTTATAGGATGGCTTGAAGCGAATGTTTAATGGTCTACAGGAGGCCAAAGTGTGATGACCTTAGAGTAATTATATAGGATATAACGAGTCTACTTAGGTAGGCACAGATAAAATATTACACGATGAACATAGTCTTAGTTTAGAAGTAGTGAATTTACTAATTTCGTTCTTTTAATAGTAAATATCGTAACTCTGGTAAATTGTTCTGTAAAAATAGTTAAATATTAAATTTTACCATAAGTTACATTATAATCTAAGCACACGATTCAATCAATGTGTAGGCGACATACGATCATTCTACAAGGCCAAAATATGAGAATTCTTTACTCTAAGCTATTACTTTGAAGTAAGGAGTCGTTTCCTACTAAATTTGTGATTGATTAGCTATAAATACTTGTACATACATTGATTCTGATACCAGCTTAATGTAAAGTGGAATACACTTAAGATTACTGATAAAATATCGGTAAATGCGATTACGCATTAATGTTTTATGAATGTACATACTATATTTTCCTATGGACCCTTTCTTATAAGAATATGATATTTCGTCATGACTACATATCATTTTTATAGACCTATATTTTACGTCGTACAATGTGTCATGTACACAATATGGCCGAAATGTGTTCAGAATTTTCGCTAGTTTAAGTATCTAAGGATATACTGTAGCAATAGTTGTAATAGTTTTATATAATTTTCCTCGTTAACAAATTAATGAATATTTAGTTTAAGTGGTAAAATAGTGACTGTATCTCATATAATTACAAGTTCCATGAACATAAAAGGCTCGTCCTTCTGTTGTATATATGAAAATCTCGTCAACCCATTATTGTCCCACTGCTGGGACAATAATGGGTTGTCTGCTGGTCTTCTCTCAGAATGAAAGAGTTTTAGGCAATAGTCCACCGCGCTGCCCAAGTGCAAATTGGAGGACTCTACATACCTCCGAGAACTTTTTTTTAAACTCTCGGGTGTGTAGGTTTCCTCACGATGTTTTCCTTCACCTAAAAGCATTGATAATTAATTTCTAATACCCACATAATATTTGAAAAATCAATGGTGCGTGCCTGGGTTTGAACCTCGGACCTCCCAATCGAGAGGGCAAGTTTCAACCATTAGGCTATCACTGCTCAATCTCTACTCTTATCAATTATAGGGGGTCTAAAATCTTCTAAAATCGCGTTACGTAATACTTATAGCTCCCTTATATATTTGGGCTCATACTGTTAAAGTTAAAAATATATAAAAGGATTTATTCATACTTCAGTATTTTAAGCCCTTATAAGTTGTAACTTGAATGATACAGGATAAACCTGTGCATATTGACTTGAATACTCAGTCATATAATTTGTAAGTATAATATATTTTAATAATAGATTACGAGCTATTTAATAAAGTATTTAACAAAATCTGTTTTATGAGTTTAATTTTATCTTATAAAAATTGATATCTATTAATTACTTCTTCTATGTTTCAAAATACATTAGAAGATGATTCTCAAAAAGCGAAGCATTTAAGACACTTTATTCTCAATGTGTCAAACTCGGCATTTTTCTAATTTATTCTAGCGTTTACAGACTAAAAAAACATTTTTTGTTAACTGACTGAAGTAGCAAACGAGCTTGCAGTCCACCTGATGCTAAGTGGTCACTGCCGCCCATGGACTTCTGTAATCAACTACATACAGAACATGGGTTCCATCTGAAGTCAATCACAGATGCGTTGCCACTCTCGAGGACTATGATGGTCGCCTCATGTGAAAGTGTACCGGCAACCACATCCTTCTATCGAAACGCAATGCTTCACGCTAGAAATAAGTGTAGCGGTGGTACTTCCCCGAACTACACTTGTTCTACCACCTTGATTTGACTCCAGAAGCACCGTCGTCACACCTGTTTGTGTTTTTTAACAGCAGTTTTATGCCCTGCAGTATTCTGTTTAGAAGAGTGTGGTATGGAAGAGATACTTATCCGAGCTCTTTTAACTCAGTCTTCAGGAGTGTAGCGCATCTCAGGCTAGTCTCATGTAAGACTTTGAATTTATCTGAGATTGATTATGAGCGGCAGTAGCAGGCTGGCCACTTACCATCAGGTGGACCGCATCTTCGTTAGACATTTTAATATTACAAAAAATAAATAACCAGAACATAAAATATTATACATCCAATAATACACATTTACGTTCCTATTATCTTCAACTTATTCGTGAAATTAAAACATTAATATGTAACGGATACGCACGATATATGTATAAATTTTATGCAAATTAATTGTCAACCCAATTACATTAGGTTGGTGTCACGTAAATACGTGACTGAACGAAATGTAATGAAATTAAAAGTAATTAAGAGACATTTCCTAATGGGGTGATGGATTTGTCTTTATTCCACATAAACAATAGATTTAAGTTACAATTTCAGTTGTTGTGCTAAGTTGTTTTTTCTTTAAGTCACAATTAGTTTCATACTTTCCAACGTACAAGCCGATTTTCTACAATCTTGATTAAATCACGTTGAAACAAATACAAACAAATACAAACAATACAAATAACGGTAAATATTGGTTTCCTTGTTAAGAATCTTCGTATCAAAAGACAAGGATCATAAACTAAAACGATATTTATTATTAAACTAGTTGACCCGGCGAATTCGTTCCGCCTAAAAGTCAAAACTTTAAATTACAGTGTTCCTCCACTATATCGAATGTATCATACATAAAAACCTTCCTCTTGAATCCCTCTATTGCTGCATTAAATCCGTCGCGTAGTTTTAAAGATCTAAATACATAGGGACAGACACCGCGAAGCGACTTTGTTTTATACTCGTACTATGTAATACTAGCTACACTCTGCATGCGTTGTAATGGTGAGTACACACTCACGATTGCAACGCATACAGAGGAAGCAAAAACAAATCTTGTAAAACCCCTTCTATTTTCTTAATATCAACCTTAATCACACAAAGGCGCCCATTTCTATATAGATTTTCTAAACCCTCGCCGTCGTTCCCAGTCCACGCTACCAAAGTTTCATCACAATGTCATCAATGGTTTTGCACGCATACAGAACAAACACGTACTTTGTTGAGACAGATAATGTCACCTACATCGTAAACATGAGCAAAACACCAGGGAAACACAATGCTCAACATAACAAAACAATGCAGGATTAACATATTGTAAACGTCACATATTTATCGAGTGCAAGGCAGAGCGACCGTGTTTCTTTATCTGAGGTATCCGTTAGTGCGTGCCTCACGTCGGTTCGGATCACACGATGGATGGAGAAAATAAATCGGGATATAAATCAACCGATTCGGATCACTGGGGATACGTCGTGTGTTTCGGAACTATTATTACGTTCGTAAGTTTTTTTCTATTGTTCGTTCTAGGATTTAGTATTGTCTTAAGGAATTTAATGGGTCACAATGGGTTAAAGGAAATAGAACGCCCTACTGGGCAATTGGCCAATACGTTCAGTCCCATGATTTTGAAGTTTATTACATGGTTCTAAGATTCAATTTTGAAGGTTTTTAGTGATAAGATTCAATGTTTGTGTTGACACCGAAGCTGATTTTTTGGGAGATTTTTAAATGTGAATCATTGTTAAATAATGTTAATATTGATCATAAATAGCGCGATAGTGCTATAAAACTTAAAGGCTAACGATAATCATATATCTATTCCCAAATATTCTTCAATTTTGGTTCATATGAAATATATTTACATATATTATGAATGTGAATAATTATTATGTAACTAAGAAACAAATGGACGGAACTAAAAAGTTATATTATCAACTAATCAAGAATTTCGAAGTGTTGTTAGATTCACATATTTGATTAGTAACACCTATTAGTTTCAAATGTGTATTATAA
This sequence comes from Spicauda simplicius, assembly GCA_949699795.1. Lineage (NCBI taxonomy): Eukaryota > Metazoa > Arthropoda > Insecta > Lepidoptera > Hesperiidae > Spicauda > Spicauda simplicius. The sequence continues at coordinate 6,066,363 of OX453058.1, read as the reverse complement.
CTATTGTTTTAATAAACAAACGAACGAGATCATTTAAACAGCAGCAGTTCCCGATATACAAAATCATTCATCGTATTCTTTCAACACACCTAGATACTATTTATTTGAGCCGTGTTTGAATGTTATTACCAGTCAAAGGATAAAGCAGCGTTTAACACTGTGGTTAGAAGGTAAAAAATAGGCGTGGCGGTGAACCTTCTGTAGTCAAAATTCTATGGCTTCCGACAACTTAAGATTGTAGGGTGTAGTATAAACCAGTAACATTCGTACGACATCTTCTTCGTTTTAGTTTAATATAGTTCTGTAAAACATTTTATCAGCAGCCGACATTAATACTCCAATTTCGTTTAAGGTCGATACGTACTGAATTAACAATACCCATATGTTAAAACCTATAGGAAACCTTCACTTTTATAATAACAAATTAATTTTGCCCTTAGTACAAATGCTCTGAAAACTAACATTTTTTATTTCGTAATTTTCGTAGTGGCGAATACACTAACAATAATTGTTTTGAGGAAATGTTATTTACTTGTTAGTTTGCCTTTTGGATGAGGCGATCACCTTATTCCTCAGTAGTAGCAATGCTTCTGTGACTGACTTCAAACAGAACCTTATAAAGTCATGAGGCGACCATCATAGTCCTCGGGAGTAGCAACGCATCTGTGATTGACTTCAGATGGAACCCATGTTCTGTATGAAGTTGATTACAGATGGCCATGGGCGGCAGTGACCACTTACCATCAGGTGGACTGCATGCTCGTTTGCTACTTCAGTCAAATAAAAAAAAGAACCCCAGGTCTATGAAGACCCTACAGATCCATGGGTGGCAGTAAGCCTTCACCATCACGTGGACTGCATGCTTGTTTGCAAATATGTTAATATAATATGTTAATTAAATCGTACTAAGAGCACTTGATAATACATTTCTGTATTTCAATCACGTTTAATTTGATAGGTATTCAGAGCTCATACCAAATATGCGAAATAAATTGGCTATATTAACTAGTTTAATTTCCTCTACATTGACGTTGATTATACTAAATGTAATTTACTATGAAACTTAATTTTAATTTGAAACGAGATAGCTATCAAAATAGTATATCGGCATATTTTTAAATAGGTATATACCTATATCTCGACATGGGTGGCAGATAAGTAACAGATTTTATACCTGTTTATTATTGAGTTGTATACTAGACGGGTACCGCGGTTTTAGCTGCGTTTTAAATTGAAATAAATGTTAACTTATGACGACCCGCGTGGCGCAGCGGTTACCGTACCGGTCTGACACGCAGTGGGTCCCGGGTTCGATTCCCGGCCAGACAGGTATCTGAATGATGAGTTTAGATTCTTGTTCTGGGTCTGGGTGTTTGTGTATTCGTCTTTGTGTGTGTCCATGGCACCCACGACACGGGAGAAAATCCTACTGTGAGGCTATGAGTGTAGAAAGCGTTTAACTTGCATTAATATTTGATATAATAGACGGATTTTACAGAAATAAATATTAAAATTTTACTTCATGGAAGGGTTATAAACATATTTCAAGCCTTTAAATGTTGTTTAGCAGTTTCTTTTTAATGCGTTTTCAAACAAAGACAAAAGATCTAAAATATGTAAGTAAAATATAGTTTATATTATTACTTATTCTCAGCCTCTTGAGCTAATAATTTTGCAAATACATGCCATTTCCAGACAGGCAGTTTTTTTAATATTTTATTCCATACACGGGTATGATCGGAAACTTTCAGGGTTTGTTTACTATAGTATTTTGAACAATTGTACCATTATTAATGTAATTTCACCCTGTTTTTAAGTCTAATTTGACCGGACTATAACAAATATATAATGTTTGTATCGTAACACTTTTATGCTAGTATTTTTAAGCTTGAGTATTTTTAAGTTTGATTATAACCCCGTTTTTATGTTTTAATAATTTAATTATGTTATTTGTTCCAATTCAACACTACGTTAAATCAACTGAATGAACATATGCTGTGGACATAATCATCATAAATTATATTACAGTATAATTATGACTAATTATCATATATTACGCTTGAATCCTATGTTTTGTCACATAATACTACATAATTTATTGGATACCTACAATAAATCAATAAGATAAGAGCTATTAAGAAAAAATATATCGGCATTATTCACACGAGAAGTTTTCAAATTATACTTGTCACATAAGTAAACCTGGTTGGGTTATTTAATAACAGATGGGCCTACTGATTGCCAAAAATAATATTTTTTGTTCTAAATAATGGATTTTTAATATAAATACCTAGTAGTTCTAAATAATGGATTTTTAATATAGTACCTACTAGTCTTTGAGTCGAACTATTGTCGAATTTCGACCGTTGCGACGGGTATGGGTATATAAATAAGTATCTAATCTGTTAATTTAAATCACGTATTGTTATGTAAGCATCAAATTAGTTAGTATAATTTTTGAAGTACCTATTATTTTCTGCATCTTTTATCCATAATCTGCCTATAAAACACATGCTTTCTACACTCATAGCCCCACAGTAGGATTTTCTCCTGTGTCGTGGGTGCCATGGACATACAAGACGAATACACAAACACCCAGACCCATAACATGAATCTAAACTCATCATTCAGATACCTGTCTGACCGGGAATCGAACCCGGGACCCATTGGACGTCAGACCGGTATGGTAAGCGCTCCGCCACGCGGGTCGTCGCGGGTCCTATATGTCTATGGATATTCTCTAAACACAGAAAGTTATATTTCGACTCAACTGAACTTTTACGACAGAATAAGCTGCATTTACACGCGATATAAGCTTGGTTACGTTAACAGTGCTTACATACATTTTTTTTATCTTGAAGTGGCAAACAAGCATGAAGTCCACCTGATGGTAAGTGGTTACTGCCGCCCATGGACATACGTAAGCAACTTCAAATAGAACATGGGTTCTATCTGAAGTAAATCACAGATGCGTTGCCACTCCCGAGGAATATGGTCCGCCCATATAAAAGTGTGCCGGCAACCACACCCTTCCATCGAAATACAAAAATGCTTCACGCTAGAAATAAGTGTGGCGGTGGTATTTCCCCGGTCGAACTGGTTGTACCATATGCGAAACCACATATATTAACCGTGTGCTAAAGTATAGAGAAAAACCTTCATGTCGATAAAACGAACGACATCAATGTAACTTTTATACCTACATAAAATCAATTACACTTATATTAGAATGGTTTCATTGATTAGATAAATAGTTACAAGTTTAAAATTCAATATTTTGCAATATTTCACACTTGCAGACCATTTTTAGACGAGGAGACAAAAAAATTGCTCATAAAATGATATGCATAATACAACATATGACAACGAACTCTTCTGTGACCGTACATCCGCGTATAAAATGAATACTTATCTGCTTTTTAACGATTGCGACATTATCAGTCATTAAACCCAGACAATATTGTAAAAGCTAACATTATCATAAATATGTGCTTATCTTTTCTATTTCATTATTTTTAATGTCATTAGCCCATAGCATTTTTTCATTGCCTTATGCAAAAATCTCGCGCATAATTAATACTCTAATTTAGAATAGCAGCAGTAATTAGGTTTTTCTAATCCTTCTGCGTCTAAATTGGGTCTTGTCAACGCGTAGGAAGAGGATTATCGGGGTTTCGTTGATACCCTCTTTGTTGAGTGACTTCGCGAGGAGGTAAAAACCGTCGGATTATTATTATGTTAGCGCCTTGGTATTAATTTAAATTAATTATTAGGTAATACATCAGCAACATTGTGGCTATGTTTAATGAAAGGGGGAGGATTTGGTTAATTTACTGCGTCGTACAGTCAGCGTCAAATAGTTAGGGACACTCAGGGTATTCAAATAAGTAGACGCAACCAAAAAGTCAATAATATCGGTACAAACAATGTTTCCTTATTGTTGTCAGCAATATATTCGCTCAAAAGGCGATGTTTAAAATGTCATATACATCGGTTCAGTCAAAACGCCTACTAATGATGGTCGAAAGACAACTAAAGAGCTCCTGTAGAAGCGTATACTGTATTCTATATGTCCCTTTTTGCTAAAAATAATGGTCCTTATAAGTTTTTAATATTAGGCAAAGGATTAACTAATACCGTGGAACATACAAATAGAAATCAGTACAATAAGGCTGCACCCATAATTTCCCAATACGTATGCCATTGACTAAAAGTGAGTTGTTCATTTACGTTCATTTTGTTACGAATTTCGTTTAAGGAAGTAATGTTTGTACTTCACCTATATTTCATTCACCTATCATTTCTATATTCATTGTGTTTCGAACTGTCTAAAGCAGAGAATGCTTATAGCATTAAGTCCACTTTTGTACAAAATTTATGGTACTTAAAGAATAAATAAATTACATCTACATCATATCGATGATCTGCATTCAACTTTCTTGTTTAATCATAAAGTACGAATGCAGTAAACATAGTAATAATGTTACTCGTATTATTCTATTTATAGATCTGATAATAGTTATCCATATCTTATCTTGCACTTGTGTATCTATATATCGAAATAAGTCGAAATAAATGTCAACGTTTATTACTACTACTACTACTACTACTACTTACTACTACTACTATTTATTACTACTACTACTACTACTACTACTTACGACTACTTAGTTCTCACTGTCATATAATAAATTATGTACGTAATAATTACCCCAAACATTTAAAAATCTTCTGATCAGATCGAGAATTGCATGGTAGTCCACTGGTCATCTTTCGTCTTTCGGGAGTATATAAAGTCTTGAATATTATAACAACCAGGTTATAATATTATTCGATTTACCGGGGATGGATACTAAGACCTTTTTACTGAACATTTTTGAGAATCGTGATCTATTTACGTCCTCACCAATTTTGGAATCCTGTCCTTTAAAATGGGATGTATGATGCCCTCAAAAGATATATTCAATAATAAGCATACGAAAGCAGAAATGCAGTCGCAAGCAAAAGTAGTATAATGTAACCTGCATACCTATATTGGGTTACTATTAATTAACAAGAAGATAGATAACTATTCATACGTGAACAAATACTAAACATTGGCAAATAATAATTAATTGTTTCCAAACTATGTCAGCTTTATCAGTGTTACTCCAGTCAAAGGTTTCCATTAGGATCTGCAGTAATAGATGTAACAGAGATTTGTGGTATATAAATAACTAGTCGACCCGGCGAACTTCGTTTCGCTTAAAATTCTAAAATCTAAAATTATCAGTGTTTCTCCATTATATTATGCATGTGTTATATATGAAATGAAATGAAATAAAATGTCTTTATTTTGCATAGGCCTTCGGGGGCGCTTACAAATTGTCAGTTACATTTATATATATTTTTTTACACTACCACCGGATCGGAACACGACCTCAACTGAGATTTTCCGGCAAGAAACTCAGTGGGTTTGTCTTTTTTCTTTGTATATCTTTTTTTTATGTGCCATCTTGTTTTTACATGGGTAACAAAAGTTAGCTCCAGTATCCAGTATAAAACCATCCCTTTGAATTATATATATTAAAAAAAACCGCATTATAATCTGTAGCGTAGTTTTAAAGATCTAAGCATACATAGGGACAGACAATGAGAAGCGACTTTGTTTTATACTATGTATTGATAATCATCATATTGCTGATCTTGGAAATGACTAAAATTAGATAATATTTAATAGTAAAAGTGTTACGTAAAGTAAAAGTATTAACATTTTAAGTGATAACAAATCTGTTAGGTACACATCTAACAGATTTGGTAACGTTTAAAAATTAAAGACCTTACGGTCCAACTTTTTCAAAAAGATCAAATACACGCAATATAGCTTAAAATAAAATTACTTAAAAACAACATTACTACTACTTTGTAACATACCATTATTTAACATATTTTATGTCTCTGCTAAATTAAGAATAAAAATTACATATTTTCGTCACATTTCTCAACGTAACTTATCTTAAGTTACATATATCAATATTACTTTGGACACTTAACATCCACGAGGCATAACTGTAACTTCAAAGATATTTAAAATAAAAGTTATGTTTATATACATGTTTTTATTTGTCGAATTTAACCTCATAATATATGTGAAAGACCTAATTACAATATAATAATCGTTTAATTTATCACTATTTGGCATTTCAGATTGCTGGTATTGGTCATGTGAATTCCTTTGGGCTGATTTACAATGACTTCATCATTGACACTCGATCGACCGCCAAATCATTGACCACTGCTTACGGTGTATTTGCTATTATGCTGGCTATTGGAGGTTTTTATTTTTTTTACTACTAATTAATTAAAATATTACAATGCAAAGAGTTATTTCATCAATATTATTTCAATACTTTTATTGAGATATTTAATAATCTATTTCATTTAATTCCTCAGGATTGATTCTCAATGTAGTATCCAAGAAACACTCTTTGAGGATGGGAGGATTCATCGGAGCTGCCATGTTATCTATAGGATCTTTGCTAACTGTAGTTATATCAAATACCAATCAATTGCCGTTCACATTTGGGGCTCTCCAAGGCATGGGTTTTGGGATGATGGTACCTGTCTGTTACTCAACCTTAAATCGGTACTTTGTGAGAAAGAGAACGTTGGTGATGAGCATTTGTAAAGCGATACAGGGGATAGTATTAATGTGGTATCCACAGTTCATAAAAATGATAATGTTTTCTTACGGATTTAGAGGAACACTTCTCATACTAACAGGAATATCGTTGCACGCATTCCCTGGAATGGCTTCAATGAGCTTAAGGAATATAAGCAGACAAAGAACAGCAAGTATTTTTTATTCTATTTTAATAATTTTTCTTATTTTAAGAAAGCGTATATTAACCAGAACATTTTCGATATAGAGGATCTCAGAGACAAATGTGAAGAAAATAAGGATTTGCTGAGAGATATAGAAAACAATGTTGTCATGAGCAAAACTGATGTATCAAAAACAAGAAGACTGATTGACAGAATTTGGTAATCACTGACTCATATCTGAATATCAGCAAAGTTTCTATAACCATTAACCTAACAAATCTGTGTTCTTTATTTATAGTTCTGATGTAATGGAGTTCCTAAGTATCAAGGTGTGGAAGGATGCTGTGTATTGTAACATTTGTATCGGACAAAGCTTCGTAAATTTCTCGGATTTAACATTCTTTATGTTACAACCAATGCTATTGTTTCAGTATGGGTATGACGTTGTGAGTAATTTGTTTATCTGTTTAGTATCTGGTAATAATCCAGTATGTTGAAAAAAATGTACGATGTAATCTTAAAGAATGTAATTGAGCTTCAGGAGTTTTATCAAAGATTATTTTTTTATTATTATGGTATTATTTTTCAGGCTAGTGTTGCGATGTGTATATCAATCGGCGCCGGCGCAGATGTGGCTGGGCGATGTGGACTGGCTGTCATCAGCTACTTTACACATATGAATACCCGAAATTTATTCTATGCGGCGACATTTTTCACTATTATTTTCAGAATAGGTAAGAACGGCTTCAGTATAGAGAAGAACCCCATTCATAATATTAACTTATATTACTATTTACATCATGAATTTTCGATTTCTATCCTCTGAGTGGCACCGCCATTATATATCTATGTCGATGACATAAGTAATGCGGAATCCTGGTATTGTTTGATTATTTTAAGACAAATACCAATACTGCCAACAAAACTTATAACCATATCTTTATCCACTTAAGAATAAATTATTTCGCAACGTACCTAATGATTAATATTTAACAAGAAGAGTTGTTTTTTAAAAATACCAAGCCATAAAATACCAATACCATATAATATCTAGCAATTACATTTTAACGGTTTACATGTTACACAAAACATTTTACATCATTATAACCACAATTCATTTAAAAACATTTGTTATACCTACTATAGTCAATTGCATCATTGTTAATAAAAAATACTCTGTTATATGCAGCATTATAAATCAATGTAAGTAAATGGTATATTTATTGTTCCTTGAATACAATGTGTACATACGATAAAATACAGCTGCGACATACAGATTATTCTCTTGTATACATACATATGTAATACGAGCTACGTGGGAGTGGGTCATATTGCTCGATATCGTATTTTATTATGTAACTATAACAACAATTACGCTGTGAAGTGAAGTTGAAGGGACCCGTATTCAATTTATCATTTCCTGTCTTCTGGTCATGCACACAAAGACAATTTTACACTTAGAGTACATGTCACACATGGCATGTCTATAAATCCAGCATTAAGATATCCATGCGAGTAAACACTACCAAAACTAAACTTTAAGATACAACTCGTGTTATCCCTGTAGTTCCGGGATCAGAATAGGGCTACGGTATCCCCTGCCTGTCGTAAGAGTCGACTAAAAGGGGCTTCCGGGGGGTGGGTTAGAGTGGGAGCTCGAACCGTCTAGCCAAGCGACCCAGTGTAGGCCGACGGCATGTGTGGCCACATGCTGTCGTAAACACCAGGAGGCGCAGTGAGAGAAATGCTCACCGGATTGCGCTCGGAGCACTCCGGTTGTGTTTCATTAGAGATCCCGGAGTCCTTCACGCAGTGCTGAGGATGGCCACCTTAAGGGGGTTTAGTGAGGTAAAAATCCCCCATGACGGTGTATAAACCCAAGGCGTCGGGTACCTTTTGAAGGTTTCCCCTTGATACAAAAAAAAGATACAACTCGTGCAGGTAACAAAGTACATGTGTATAATAAGTCACATTAGGGATAGAACGAATATAGTTCGACCGGGAAAGTAGCAGCACCACAGCGTGAAGAAGTTCTTACGTTTCAGTGGAAGGGTATGGTTCTGGCTCACTTCTATGTGAGACGACTATATTGGTCCTAATAAGTAGCAAAACATGTATGACTTCAAACAGAACCCGCCTTCTATATGAAGTTACTTGCGTCCATGAGCAACCGTGTGCACATACCATTTGACGACCCGCGTGGCGGTGTTACCATACCGGTCTGACACGCAGTGGGTTCCGGGTTCGATTCTCGGCCAGACAGGTATCTGAATGATGAGTTTAGATTCTTGTTCTGGGTCTGGATGTATGGGTATTCGTCTTTGTCCATGGCACCCATGACACAGGAGAAAATCCTACTGTGGGTCTATGAGTGTAGAAAGTGTTTTAAGCAAATACCATAAAGCGGACTACATGATTGTAAGCTAATTCAATCGTATATAAAATCTCCAGATTATACTATCAGGGAGCAGTGATAGCCTAATGGTTGAAACTTGCCCTCTCGATCGGGAGGTCCGAGGTTCAAACCCAGGCACGCACCAATGATTTATGTGCGTATTAGAAATTAATTATCACTGCTTTTCGGTGAAGGAAAACATCGTGAGAAAACCTACACACCCGAGAGTTCTTAAAAAAAAAAAGTTTTCGGAGGTGTGTGAAGTCCACCAATTCGCACTTGGCCAGCACGGTGGACTATGGCCTAAACTCTCTCATTCTGGGAGAAGACCCGTGCCCAGCAGTGGGACAATAATGGGTTGATGCGATGCGATACTATCTGGAGTATTAAAGCCTGGTGTATAAGAACGATAACAAATTAATGACAGTAGGGGAACCAAGCCCGCTCCAGATTTAACTGACACAGGAAACGTTAGGTAACACCGTCTTCTTAGTTGAGATTAGTACTTGCTTTGCGAGATAAATTTGGAGTTTATATTCCAGTACTTTAATCTCAGAAACGCTTACCTACCTACTTATGAGATTTTAAAAAAAGAGTTTCTAGGAAACGCGGTATTATTATTTAAAATTGAAAATGTGTTTGAATTTGGATATTTTATGATAACAGTGTTTAAGAGTCGATTATGCGCACATTTCTATCAATATTTTTCGGGCCATCTTATGACACCAGCTTCTTAAGATGGCGCAACACAAAGGTTTTTGAAAACTGTTTCTTTTTATGGCAAAATAAAAAAAAACATTGGATATTCTTTTAATATTTTTTTCACAAACAAATTTATTATAACTTCATTGTTGGTTTTCCTTTACTCAACTTATCTGGAAGACATTATAAAAATTACGGGTTTGAATCTTCGGGGAACCTACCATAATATGTATTTATGTACCTATACGTTTAGGTCAAATGTAAAACTGTTTTTCAATTTAAATTTTTATATTTGCAGTACTTCTCCAAGTCCGTCAGTTCCTGTGGGTGGCGGTTGTCACTGGGGTACTAGGCGTGCTCCGCGCCTGGCTACACGTGGCCAGTCCGCTGGTCATCGCTGACCACATCCCCCACAGCGACTTCCCAGGCGCGTACGCCATGTTCATGCTCGCTGCGGGCGTCATCAATGTTGTCTGTGCGCCTCTTATAGGTAAATATCTTTTTTTCAATTAAATTTTCATGCAGTTTAGTTTTTAAATATTATTTATGTAAGTACTATGAGCAGTGATACTGTGATAGCCTAATTTCAACTTGCTCTCTCGATCCGGAGGTCCAAGGTTTATATCTCAGGCACGCACCATAGATTTTTCTTAAATTATGTGCGTATTTCTAATTAATTATCACTGCTTTTCGGTGAAGTAAAACATCTTAAGGAAACCTACACACCCGAGTGTTCTTTAAAAAAAATCTCAGAGGTGCGTTTAGTCTACCAATTCGCACTTGGCCAGCGCGGAGGACTATGGCCTATAACTCTCTCATTCTAAGAGAAGACCGGTGCCAAGTGCCGGTGAGAAGACAATAATGGGTCGACGACTACGTTAATCTCGCGGCTTCGACTGCTTCGGTTACGTCTACCACATAATAAGTATCTTTGTGTCAATTTACTGTAATGTATACAATGTCTATACCATACTTAATGTAAACTTATTGAAGTTTAACGACCGAAAAGAAAAGGTCGTCAAACTTAAACCAGTATAGGTACGTTTGATGAGATGAGAGAGAACGAGAAAAATGTTTCTTTCATAGTGCATATTTTGTGTATATTCAACTATTTTGGTGCATATTTCACCACTTTATAGAGCAAATTTGCATGCATATTTTGGCATGTTGATAGTACATATAATCCGATGTCTACTCATTAAAGTAGATTAATGTAGACGTTAGCAAAGCGGCTGAAGAAGACAGAATAACCTAGTATTTATATATTTAAAAGTAAGACGGTATTTCGTACTTAACAGAAATATTTTGCTACAAAGGCCTCAGGGTTCTCAAAGCTAACTTTTTAAATTAAAAAACCTTCGCAACTCAAATAAATGTATATTCACGCTCGAACAACTTTTTATACTGAATGCGTAACTTAAAGTCAATGTTTCGTTCAACTCATAGATGAAATAACTGAATAGACTCATAATAAAAAAAAAATAAAAAAATTGTAACTGACATTTTGCAAGTGCCCCCGTAGTTCTATACGAAATAAAGACATTTCATTTCATTTCATTTCAATAGTATTTTTTTTATATTTTTACTTAATGACTGACTTTTTGACTGTCTTTGTATGTATGTTTGTATACAAAGGAATAGCTTTCCCATGCGCTACAAACCAAACGGCTTGGCAGATTGTAATTATGACATATCATTGAAATGGGTTTAGTTGTTAGAGTGACATAGGCTAATTTTTAAATATGGCTGCCGCGATCATAAAGGAGGCTATTAAGAGATGGTTTATTTTTACTCATGTTAACTATAACAATATGGTTGTCAAATAATGTCTTTACAGTTTACCTATATAGGCAACTTCAAAAATATATATTTGTATCATAAACTTTTCTGGTACTATTTGAAACGCATAATCCAAAGGAGTGTTAATTAAATATTAAATACATTATTCTAAAAACAAAAACCCGGCTGTTAGAAAATAATTCAAACTGAATCAACCGTTTCAAAGCAGTTACGGTTTAATAAGTGATAAAAAAGTCGGTTTAATAATTAAATCAATAATGTTGCTGTACGATTGCTTTAAAAATCCACACATATTTATTGGTGTCAGATTAAAATTCTTAAATATTCCGTTTTGATACATATAACTATCACTGCCATTAAGCTTGTAGCAAAATCCTTTTTAATTTGAGATAAGGTATAATAATGGATTGATGATGATTAAATGAAAGCAGACTGCACCTGAGTTGGTGGACTACGATATGATCCGATTTTTCAAACAATCTTCACCAGATAATATAACTTTTGCATTAGGAGTCTATTTAGTAATACGCTTTTTAGTTAGTTTCTATCTAATTTTTAAATAGTAAAATGAAATCTCTGCTTCATTCATAACTTTTCAAATATTTCTTATAATGTGGCTCGTCCACACATTCATTTGTAGGTATATCATAGGCCTTTTACATATACCAAAAGCTTGATTCAGTATTATTATATAGCACTCCAAAATTGCATTACATTTTTACTATTTTTTGTTTGTTCGTCGTCACTTTTCTAATGCCGATTATAAATCTTGATTAAATGAAACTATACTTGTTTATTTTTATAAAATGCTAAGACAAATTTGGTCTTGACATATATTAAGTATTTTTTGTTCGCTGCCCAAGAAGGCGTTGTTATCATTTTATTGTTATCTTAAGCAACGCTTATTACACCTTAAACCCTTCACTACGATTTTCCAGACTAATGAATGCCATGGATATACACAAAGATTTATACACTAACACCCAGACCCAAAACATTCTCAATCTAAATTCATAATTTAGATGTTTGGCCGGGAATCGAATCCGGTAATCATTGCGTGTTCGACCATTACGGTGACTCTTCCGCAAAGCGTTTACTCAATTATAGGCTTTATACTTTCTGTTTCAGGTCTAGTAAAGGATGTTTATCAAGATTATGTACCTGCTTTTTACGCCTTAACATTATGCTGCCTACCTTGCTTGGTGTTTTGGCCAATCGAATATTTATTTAGAAGAAAGCAAAACAACTAAGTAATTCTTGCAAAGGCTATATGATTTTATACGTGGATCGTAAATATTATGCAGCATTCATCAGTAAGAAACTATTTATTTCGATAAGGATTGTTACAGAACAATTATTAATACAAAAATAAATTTAAAAAAAAAACAAAGAGAAACTTATCATTACATGAAAAATTCATGTCAGATATGTCGACCAGACTTGTTAGAGCTTCCAGAGGCCAAAGAGCGGCTACTTTGCACAACGTTTAGCCTCGCCGTACAGCAAGGTAATGCCGCCAGTGTTTTGGGAACCATGACTCACTCACACGGCCATTTTAGACGGTTTATTTTATTTGTATGATTATTGTTTTCTTTTTTTAATTCATCAGAAAGTATTTAAACAACATAGCTTTAAAGGACTTATATAAAACGTAACTTAGTACTAAATATTTTATGAAAATAAATTGAAGTTTATATGCAAAATATCATGTATTTTTATTTATATAATAAAATTGTCCACGTTCAAATTGAACTTGTTTCCAGATAGGTTCATACCACCAAACTTCACATAGTTATTGTATTAGCTAATAAGTTATTAAGTAACTTATTAGTTAATACAATAGATATAGATGTAAAGTTTGAGTTCTTAAGTAAACTTTACCCCACCACCTGTCTTATTGTCTGTAGTGAAATATAAATAGGTAGTCATAAAAACGTATAATATAACGTCGTATATTAATTGCATTAAGCGCTTATAATCACATGACCTGTAAAATATTTAATGTTATGCAAAGTTATATGTATATGGCTAAGCAACGAAGGCTGTTGATGTGACTTGGATGGGTGACCGCTAGTAGCAATATTTAATTCTTGGTTTCACGCTTCAGATAGTACACGAGGCCGTCAGTTGTTAACTATTATATTACAGTCATATAAACTTACCAGAGGCTTATAAGTGGTTTATAAACATTGAATACGGTTTAGTCGAAAATCCTTAAGTTTCCAAAAGCGTTGTGAACCCCTCAGGCCTCTGTCAATTATAGAAACACGTACACAATAGAATACAAAGGGCTGCGGACATATTATTCGAGAATTACATCACATTTCCGTCATTTCCGAAAAGGTTTTGTACCTAAACAAACGTTACGTCCCGACCTATAGAATTATAAATAACTTTTACACGCCCTTACATCGAACTCAAGAGGCGAATCCTTTAAAACATCTACGAAAAAGCGGTCTATTTCACTGGAAATTTCGGCTACGCTTGAAGGTTTTGAGGTAAATTGATGTAAGGTAAGGTAAAGGCAATCTCGGCTCTCTTGACGACCTTTTTGTGTTGTTGATGTATCGCGACCTTTTGAATATATTGGATGAATAGCTTGACGTGTTGTACCGCCATTTTGTTGAACCTTTTTATTTCGTTAGGCGCTATTTTGGTGAAATATATTGGCTATGCTTGTAAGAATTAAGTTTACTGTGCCCTTAGTACGGGTTCATTACTTTTCTTCAATATCAATATTACTATTAGTACAAAGTTTTTCATATATAATGTTTTATTTTTTTCTTTTTAATAAAGGTATTAATTTTAATATAGGTTATTATATTTATTTATTTCGTGTATAAATAAATATTTTAGTTTAAGTTACGTTATATTTTACTTTAATAAAAAATATTTTATTTAGTACAAATGCGAAAGTTGATGTATGTGTGTTTGTTACTCTTTCACACAACAATTACCGTCGCTTTATACTGAAATTTGGCACTCCCCATAATTTACGATATCGATATCTTACGATGTATGTATCCTACTTCCTATCCTACTAATATTATAAATGCGAAAGTTTGTGAGGATGTATGTGTATTTGTTATTCTTTCACGCAAAAACTACTCAACGGATTAGGTTGAAACTTTACAGTAGTATAGGTTATACATCAGAATAACACATGGGCTATAATTTGTAATGATTTTTTATTTATAAGGTTATAATATAACGAGAAATATCAGGTTAGTCGGAAAAAAAGTTGTGCTCTGAGAGCTATCTTCGCGTACGCTGCCTAAACCGTTGGAGATATCCAAATATAATGTACCATGGGATTGTTTGGCTCACATAGATCTAAATAAAAGTCCGCGACAGCATATGTCTGTATAACCCACAATAACTCTTTTTATACTTTGAAAATTTTAAAAATATCAAGTTGATGTTTCCATGAGTTTTATACAAACTAAATATTAATCCTTATCAAAATAAATGATTTCAAAAAATCAAGCATCTAATAAAGATTGAATCTGCCTTTTACACCATGTAAATTGGATAAGTAGTTTAGAAGATATTACGAGTATAACATATTGCGTAGTCAATTGATTGACCGGCAGTACGCGCCGTGCGCCGCCGCCGTATACAACGAAGTTGTATGATATTAATGTTTGTATGGTTATAAAACACGGAGCAAAATGTGAAAGGTCAATGACGTCTCTGTAGTTCCGGGAAAAAGGCTACGGTATCCCCTGTCTGTGGTAAGAGGCAACTAAAAGGGAGCTTTCGGGGTTGCGGGCGGCTAGACGTAGAGCTCCAAACACCCAGTCAGCAACTTCGGGAAAGATGTCAGCATGTGTGGTCGCATGCTATCGTGAGAGCCAGGATGGACGGAGCTTGAACCGTCCAGCCAGGCGATCCCGGGAAGGACGGTGGCATACGTGTGGTCGCTCACTCTGAAGGAGCCTGATGGGGCAATGCAATCAGAGGACTCCAGTTATGTTCCTTTGAAGATCCCGGAGTCCTGGTACTTTAAGAATCCCAGATAACCATGCGTCGCTCCCACGGCGTACCTTTTGAAGGTTTCTCCCTCGACAAAAAAGAAAAAAAGTCAATGAGAATGAAACAGCGTAAAGGTTAAATATGTTATTCAATCGTCATTGACCTTTTAATGTAACACAACTCGGCACATATATCAGTTTAGGTCGTAGTTGACCACGCTAGCCAACTGCGCGTTGGTAACCGTCACGGGTTTTGAGACCCTTTCTTAAAACTTTTAATTTCAGAGTAAGCATTAATATCTGTTGTCGACAAAACTAATTCAAATTAATATACGTGCCTGTGATTTGAAATTTGAACACACTGATTTAGACGATTAAGGCTACGTACTCACGGCGCGGTTTTCACCCGCGGCCGCCGCGGTTGCGGGCCCGCAGCTTCTGTGCGAAACACACGAGACCGCCTATTTTTGCGGTTCCGCTGCCGTCGCGGTTGCGATTATCGACCGCAAAGGTGGCGGGCGAAAACAGCAAGACGGGCGGTTTACCATCAGTTGAGGTCCTGACTACTGCACTCGCCCGCCAACTGACCGCAGAGCGCGCGGGCGCAAACCGCCGCGGCTGCGGCTGACCGCGGCCCGCGCGGTTCTACAGATTGCCCGCCGGTGCAGCGGGAGCCGCAAACAATCGCGCGCCTTGCGGGCGAAAAACGCGTCGTGAGTATTGCTTTAATTTTTTACTTATATCTGCATCCTACAGAAGCTGCGGGCCCGCAACCGCGGCGGCCGCGGGTGAAAACCGCTCCGTAGCCTAACACACGGCACCGCGCACCGCCGCGAATAGCGGTGCCCCGCGCACCTGTACGCGCGGATGGACCGATCATCAAAATAAACTTTTCGACATCGAAATGCATTTTTGCTTCAACGATGATCCGCGCGCTTAGGCGCCAGCCCGTGTGTGAGGCGCCGACCCCCCGCACTGTCGTTCGCGCGGAGACACGGCGGTGATGAGAACACCGCTGGACCGCGCCGCCAGTCGGTGTACGTTTGTGAGGCATCAACGGATTTATTAGACCCCAATACAACATGAGATCCGCTTCACCGCCTACCGTGGCAGTGAGCGGTACCGTATGTTAATCGCATTAGGAAGTAGGGCAAGGGTTCAATCTGAAGTAAATCACAGATGCGTTGCTACTCCCGAGGACTATGATGATCGCCTCATACAAAAGTGAGCCGGCAGGCACACCCTTCAAATGAAACACAAGAACTGCTTCACGGTAGAAATAGGTGCGGCGGTGATGCCTCCCTGGTTGAACCATTGCTCTACCACTTTGCAAACTTTATGTGGCAGACTAAATTCCACGCGAGCGAAGCCGCGGGCAAATGCTAGTACATTTATAAGATATTCATAGGGCGCAGTGATAACCTAATTGTTGAAACTTGCTCTCTTGTTCGAGGTTCAAATCCCAGCCCACTGATTTTTCTAATATTATTTGCGTATTATAAATTATTTATCACTGCTATAAGGAAAACATCGTGAAAAGTTCTCAGAGGTGTGTGAATTCTACTAATTTGCACTTGGGCAGCGCGGTGGGCTATGTGTTAATACTCTCTCACTCTAAGAGAAAACCTGTGTCCTGCAGTGAAACAGTAATGACGACGACGAGATAAACAGTACCGAGGTTCAAAAAAATTCTAATATAGGTACATTGCACGTTTACGGTCATAACTTGCGATACCTTTTTGTTCTCGGCCATACCATGTAATATACTTTGTAATTATTAGTGAAAACGTAATCGACGTTTGTTATTGAGACTTAATAAATTCATACTAAGAGCACTGATTCTCTGATTTAGTAGTAGTTGAAACAATGTTTCAGTGCAAATTATATTTGTTTAGCCAGTTATATTAATAAAAATCTGTTGGCCCGAACAGACTTAGTGCCATAAAAATAGGTCTGCAATAATCTTAGGAGACGATAAAGGTATCAACCTTTGTGGTTTAAAGAGTGTGTTAAGAAGACAAACTTGTCTTAGATATTCTTACTTATGGTCCTCGATGGTATTTATTTTTAGTTATTTAGACATACAGACAACATAGTATATAAAACATTTTCAACGAAACGCAATACAGTAATATTATACTTTATAAACATGTCAATTATATGTATGTACAGCATTCTCATAATAATAATAATAGGGTAGAAAAATATATGTGGCCAATCTCTAAAAGTCTAATTTTACATTACATTTGATGAATTAATTGATTACAGATTTTCACATGCGACAGTGGTCACTCACCATCTAATGTATTGCTCGTTTGCTACAATATTTTACACCAATATTACATTTTTCTCTAGACCCAATTCGAAAACGCAGAGAAAGTTCCACGCTAGTTTATTAAACTTTTCTCTCAATGAGAATAGTTAACCGTATATTTTTAAAATAAACACATCCGCATATAAAAGCACTCTATATTAAAAACATTATTTTAATTATTCCTTGCCTCCGTACATAGCTCCGTATTGCTAGCAGCGTTAATGTAATGACCGAAGTTGGCGCTTGATGAGACTTTTAATTTAAAAGCAGTAGTAGCTGGAATCGTTCAATATTTATTAAGGGAGACTTATCTATATATAGGAGGTTTCTGTCTAAAAGTGTCCTTTTTGTTACCTACTCCAGACTACTTTTATATTTGGGTACAACCCATTATTGTCCCACTGCTGGGCACGGGTTTTCTCTCAGAATGAGAGAGTTTTAGTCCATAGTCCACCGCGCTCGCCAAGTGCGAATTGGTGGATTCCACACACCTCCGAGAACTCTCTTTTTTTTAAAGAACTCTCGGGTGTGTAGGTTTCACGATGTTTTCCTTCACCGAAAAGCAGTGATAATTAATTTATAATACGCACATAAATCAGTTCCTGGGTTTGAATTATTAGGTCAGGTTTCAATTATTAGGCTATCACTGCACTTTTATATTTACCGGCGTTGGAATTTCAGTATTTACGATTTATCCACGGTGTTTTTCGTATAAGAATATACACCACTTACTTTTCGAACCATAATTATATGAAGGACAGTAAGAAAATTCCGGGCAGACTTAAATCTCTAAGGAGAGTCAGAGTCCTCTTTCTATTGAGTTCTTAAAGGAGTACCAAATTTCCGAGGACCGTAACAAACGATTGTATCAACCACAAGGTATGCTTAATCATAGAACCACGGCCACTTTGTCAAGATTTGAAGTCTGAGCTAGGCTTCCCGCTGTCCCAGAAAATGTTTTATACCCAATATTTGTGCATAAGTAGATGTTTTTTAATCTCACTGAAGTAGCAAACGAGCATGCAGTTCACCTGATGATAAGTGGTCACTGCCGGCCATGGACATCTGTAATCAACTACATACAGAACATGGGTTTCATCTGAAGTCAATCACAGATGCGTTGCTACTTCCGAGGACTATGATGCTCGCCTCATGTGAAAGTGAAAGTGATGAAATATTGATTAATTGATCAATCGTTACATCGATACGTGATTACATAAGCTTAATGAATAATTTGTAATATCGAAACTAGATATTTCTTGTTGGAGTGTCACTCCTTTTTTTAGCAAGAAGAGTTAAAAAAAAAACTTAAAACACTTTCTACACTCATAGACCCACAGTAGGATTTTCTCCTGTGTCGTGGGTGCCATGGACACACACAAGACGTATACACAAACACCCAGACCCAGAACAAGAATCTAAACTCATCATTCAGATACCTGTCTGGCCGGGAATCGAACCCGGGACCCACTGCGTGACAGACCGGTACGGTAACCGCTGCGCCACGCGGGTCGTCAAGACATTTTTGCGTTACGTTGAAAGGGCCACCCCCTTTCATGCTCACTTTTCTATCACGCGACGATCTTAGTCCTCGGGAAAAGCAACGCAACTATGACTGACTTCTGTTAGAGCCAATGTTCTGAGTAAAGATGCTTCCAGAAGACCATGGGTGGCATTGGCTTATCAACAGATGCATGCTTTTTTGCTACTTTAATCGTACGAAATATATATTTTCTTCCATTTCCCTCGATCTACTTTAAAGTAAACATTTTCCT
This sequence comes from Spicauda simplicius, assembly GCA_949699795.1. Classification (NCBI taxonomy): domain Eukaryota; kingdom Metazoa; phylum Arthropoda; class Insecta; order Lepidoptera; family Hesperiidae; genus Spicauda; species Spicauda simplicius. The sequence goes on along the minus strand of OX453058.1, from coordinate 6,046,599 downwards.
GGATTTGCGAAGAGCGAGTCAAATGTTTGAATAATAAAATGCATCCATCCTAAATGATTCAATAGGCACCGAGTGAAAACCTTTAAATTTCGACTTTCTTCGGGTCTTAAACACAGTTTGGGTCAAGCAATTCTCGCCTTTCTATACATAAACGCCCTAATCTCACGGTCTGTATGCAAATTGCGGACCCAGCGATTGGCCGGGCTGACCTAACATTATTATTTATCAACCTCATCGTTTAGAGAACTTTGTTATATTGAATTTAGACATGTTTAAGTAACGAAACTATTAATGAGAAAATGGTTGATTTATTATGTACACAAAATAGGATTAAAAGAGAAATAATATAACAGAGGCAGACCTTTTTGTGCAGGAGCAGTGATAGCCTAATGGTTGAAACTTGCCCTCTAGATCGGGAGGTTCGAGGTTCAAACCCAGGCACGCACCACTGATTTTAGAAATTAATTATTACTGCTTTTCAGTGAAGGAACACATCGTGAGGACACCCGAGCGTTCTTTAATAAAAGTTCTCGAAAGTATGTGAAGTCCACCAATTCGCACTTGGCCAGCGCGGTGGACTATGGCCTATAGCTTTCTCATTCTGAGAGAAGACCCGTGCCCAGCAGAGGGACAATAATGGGTTGACGACAGACCTTTTTGTGGTTTGAGTCTGGAAGCACCAACGCCAGACCCATTTCTGTCTAATAACAGTTGCGTTATGCGCTGCTGTATTCTGACCTGAAGGGTGTGGTCAGTGAGACCTATGTACGTACTGAACCCCACAGCTTCGCCCGCGTTAAAAAAACGATGTATCGAGTCACGTGGGAGTAAGGCATTTTCCCATAGTAAAAAGTAGCCTATGTTAATCCAGAATGTCAGCTAACTCTCTACCAAATTTTACGAAAATCGCTCCAGCCGTTTAGACGTGAAGAAGTAACAAACATTTACATTTACACACTCACAAACTTTCGCCTTTATAATATTAGTATGATATGATATTAGTATGATTCGAGGCATCTGTGGTTAGGTATGAGTGATCTTGTCCCTATAATTCCAGGACGAGAATAGGGCTACGGTATCCCCTGCCTATAGTAAGAGGTGACCAAAAGTGGCTTTCGGGGCTGCTGGTGGTAACAGCGGGAGCTCGGGCCCTCCAGCAAAGTGACCCCGGAAAAGACGACGGCATGTATGGGCGCATGCCGTCGTAAGCACCAGGAAGGAGGGCACAAATGCTCACCAGGGAAGAGTCTGAAAGCGACATTGCGCTCGGAGGACAGATGCGTTGCTACTCCCGAGAACTAAGACGATCGCTTCATATAAAAGTATCCCGGCAATCACACCCTTCAATCGAAACGCAAGATATGCTTCACACTACAAATAGGAGGTGTAGTGGTATCTCCACGGTCGAACTACACTGGTTCTACCATCTATGGCACCATGACACCCACGACACAAAGGAAACCTTGTGTAGGGATGATGTTGTTGAATTGTTGAAAGCGTAAACAAGAACAGTTCCATAATTTATAGAATTTCATTTTATTTCATGATGTTAATCGTAACAATTTTTTTATTTTGTATACACAAACAAACGATTAATTAGTCAATTTATCTTATAGTTTAATCCATTTTTATTCTCCGCTCAATTTATTCCAGCGAAGTTCGCGTCGGCCGCTAATTACGACTTTAAATGAGTCGTTTAATAAATGGTTTGTCCATCAACGTCATTCATCAATTTTTTATGCTGAAATCGCTTGCTTGCTTATTTTTCGTACTAAAGACTTTTTTCTTTACATTTTTAGCCATAGTATAAGCGAACAAAATGAAGTTTTTAACTTCGAAAGGTTATAAAACGGTTAAGATCTTTGGTTTGACAAGGTACTACCACCACACCCATTTTTAACGTGAAGCAATTTTGTATTTCAGTAGAAGTCGAATAGGTACTGAAACCAACTAATATCCCTGAATATTATTACGAAGGGACTATATTATTTCTCAGGAGTGGCAATGCGTCTATATGACTACTACACCTATACATCTATTTCTAGCGTGAAGCATTTCTTGCGTTTCTATTGTCTAGCAACGCATCTGTGACTTCAGATAGAACCCATGTTCTATAGAAGTTGGTTACAGATGTCCATGGGCAGCAGTGATCACTTACCAAACTGCATGCTCGTTTGGTACTCCAATCTTTTTTTTATACTTTAACCTAACGATAAGGCAGACGGGCTACCTGATGGAAAGTAGTCACCGTCGCCTATGGACATTCGCAACACCAGAGGAGTCACCAATGCATCGCCGGCTTTGAAGGAGAGCTCTTTTCGCACCTTTCTTGAAGAACCATGGGGTTCATCATAGCGCTGCGGGAATACCTTAGGAGGAAGCTCATTCCACAACTTGCACGTGCGTGGCAAAAACGAGCGTACAATCTGATAAAAAATATATATACCTACTTGGTAACTGAAGTATGAACAGCAGTGACTGTTTATCATCAAGTGGTCTGTAAACTCATATGGCTATAATGCATATAATGAACCAAGTATTTTTAACATTATTGCATCAAATGAATCAGACAAAAAAATAAGAAAGAAAAGAATATAGGTACTCACGTTTATTAAGGTTAATCTCTCAAAACAATTTTTTAACACACATTTTTAAAGACAAACCTTTTCAAAAACACTTCAAGTACTTGATAACAATATTCAGACTTACCAAATATTGACTAGAACTTAGCTGAGCATCTTTTGAGATGCAGCGTTGCAATTTCAAATCACAAAGCTTTTGGGTCAAACCAATACGAAAATTCTGGGAGCCAAACTATTCCATTATCTACGGAAACTATTACATTATCTTACACAAACCTTTTGCTACATTACACGAACTAGCTGCTCACTATCTGATAACTGTTCTATGTATTAATTAAGTAGCTATTAATATGAAGCTGTTTGATGTACATATTTCTGCCTCATACTCGTCATATCATAGAGCAGTGATAGCCTAATGGTTAAAACTTGCCCTCTCGATCGGGAGGTCCGAGGTTCAAACCCAGGCACGCACCACTGATTTATGTGTGTATTATACATTAATTATCACTGCTTTTCAGTGAAGGAAAACATCGTGAGGAAACATACACACCCGAGAGTTCTTTAAAAAAAAAGTTCTCGGAGGTGTGTGAAGTCCACCAATTCGCACTTGGCCAGCGCGGTGGACTATGGCCTAAACTCTCTCATTCCGAGAGAAGACCCGTGCCTAACTAGCAGTGAGACAGTAATGGGTTGACGACGACGACTCGTCATATTCGTGGCAAATGCTAAATTTTAGTTTTAAGGGTGTGGCAAGGGAGATACAAATGGGGTTTTCAAGAAAAGCAACATGTCTGTAGCCAACCCCAAGAAACATTTTTAGAGAGAATTGTTAAGGGGCGAGTCTTACAGCGGCAAAAATAAAAAGGCCAGCTTATGGTATTTCGGAATAAAGTCCGAAAGTCGACATAAACAGAAAAAGTATTTTTGACGTTTTTTTTTTATTTTCTCGCATTTGATATTAAGGGAGTCTGGACCCTTAATACCTAATATAGACGCCTATGGTCTGTTACCATTTTTTACGTTATAGGTCGACAATAAGCCATAGTTCCCAGCAATGGGATAATAATGCATTGATAACTATCATGATGATTATAACCACGTGCGTGCATGCTAACAAAAAAAACGAATAACAGATGTTTTGATAACCTCGCCAGCAATTTAATTCAACGCTAAACTAGAAGTAATAAATTCTGATACACGAAACGGTTTTCTATGAAAATCGAGGCAACTTATATCGAGCGATGATTCTCCATACCCAAATACCAATCTGCTAAGTTATCTGAAGCTATGAATAAAATTTGCTCCGTTCTCCGCCACACTCCGAATTTGCATATCAAAATGTTCGACTAAACCGATTAACTGGTGGTCGTGTAACCCTATTTCTTACAATATAATACTATAGGTACTTAAGTTTTCTTTGTCCGATTATACCGTTGGTTACTTATAAACTAACAAAGCTGCAGAAAATTAGCTCATTAAACGTTTGAATTACCTACTGTATGTACGTCACGCCTACTGTTCTTTTTAACGGACTTCCTAAAAGGAGAAGGTTCTCTATTCGGCTGTTTTTTGTTTTGGTGCACTTATAGCATTGCATTTTATTTTTTACAAAAGTTGTAGATGTTTGCACGATGGTTACTAGGACAATGTACTATTATTCTATTATAACTCTTTTATATTTATCCTAGTTTATCTATATATATAATACCTTTAAACGAGCAATTCTTGTATATATATATATATATATATATCAACGATCTCGGAAACGGCTCCAACGATTTTCTTGAAATTTCGTATTTAGGGGGTTTAGGGGGCGATAAATCGATCTAGCAAAGTTTTATTTTCAGAAAATGTCGTTTTGTCCGTGTTTTCATCGCATAAAGATCGAAGAGACCGAATACGAAGAGAAATTTTGTCACCATTTACGAAGTTAGAATAGATCGGTTGGGAAATCGGACCGCAGGAAGTCGGGGTTCAAATCTCGATCCGATTGTTTTTTTTATTTTTTCTCTTTTTTTCGAGTTTAATTTTTTTAGTTTTATTTTTTAATTTTAGTTCTATTTTCTATTTTTTAGCTCTACATTTTTTTTTCTTTTTAGTTCTTTTTCGGTATTTTTGTTTTATTATTATATTTTATTTTATATTAGTAAATTGTGATTTTTACCGTCACGGCTGCTGTTGCCGGTATTTATAGATACCCCGTCCTGTAACCCACAAGAAAAAAGGTATCTATGTCTCCGCTACTAATTAACTATTATATAGAGTAAATAAACTATAAAACTATAGGATGTAATATATAATAATATACAGTCTAACTTTAATCTATCTCTTCTTCTTACATTTCTCCGGCGGCGCATTGCTATTAAATTCTCCTGTATTTGTTGGATGTGGAATGATTGAATCGTTGTGCCTGTAAATTATTGTTCTGATTTATTCTGTATGTTTGTTTCTTGCCCTGTATGTGTTAGTTGCTCTGTGTTATGGGTATCTTTTTGTGTGTTGTTTACAAAGACAGTATCTCCCGTTTTTTTTTTAAGTGGGTAATCCTCATGGATATCCAGCCACCCGGGGTGGCAGCTGGGTTATGCCGGCCTCACACCGTACGGCGGGAACACGGGTAAGCTTTCGCAGTCATCCGCGAACCCGCCGGTGCTCAGCCGCTCCTGCAGCCTCTCCCCGCGTGGAGCATAAAGCTCCCCTCCAACAGCAAGGCGCGCCAGAAAACACAAAGGCGCGCCTTACCTCCAAAGCCCCCATCTGCAGGGCGACGGTCCAACCCTGAGACCGCCACCCAGGGGCCGTGGGCATGGCAAGCCGACACCCGCAAGGCATCCCTACAGGCATCGACCTCCCACACCCAGCGGCAGATCCGTTCTTTGATTCCGCCGCAAACCACCAAACGGCCGCAGAGGACAGGGAGGACGGCAACGACACACCACATCTCCTCTTCCTCTGCGGCCCCACCGCCAACGCATCTGACGGTGCGCCCTCGCTCGGTCGCGGGAGACAGGGTGTACGGCAACGACACACCGAGACACCTCTCCTCCCGCGACCCCTCCTGGCTGCAGAGGCTAGAAAAAACCGACCTCCACAGCCCCCTGAGATGGATCCAGAGCGACGACAAGGTGGAGATTCCTTCGAGGGGGAAGACAGTATCTCCTAGCACTTTACTGATTATGGTTGATGAATGTATGTATGTACAGTTGCACCAATAATTATTGGGATGATTGCCGTTTGCGTTTTCCACGAACGGCTAATTTCATTTTTGAGAACGTGGTATTTACTTAATTTTTCGATTTCTTTAGGTCCTATATTATAATCCGATGGTACAGATACGTCTATTAAGTAGGTTTGGTTATTAGTTTTGTCTATATATATTAAATCTGGTCTTTTGTGTGTAATAGTGACATTGGTTTGAACTGGCATCTCGCAAAGAATTTTAGCAGTCTCATTCTCTTTCACTTGGAGCTGTGTGATCATTTCCTTCCACCAAAGGCTAGATACTTCTATTTTATGTTTTCTAGCTAAACACCAGTAGACGTACTGCACAAGATTATTGTGCCGCTTTATATAATAATTTCCTGCTAATTTCTTAGATTGCAACATAGACGGGACATATTGGTTCTTTCAATATGTCCCGTCTATATTGGCGTGTCATTATACATTGATGCTGTACGGCGAATACTGACGAATCTGTAGTTGGAGATATTTGCTGCTTTTTAATCCCTTTAAACGAGAGTTCTGTATTATTTTATTACTGTATTTTATTATTATTATAATGTCGATAAGATCAAAATATATTATTCATATGATCACCAGTAATAAATTTGCATAGATATAAAAAAATATAATTCCAAAAAAACATGATGTACTCTTAGTAAACAAAAACACCGAGCAAAGCTCGGTCATCCAGGTACTATTATTAATGGGAAAGCTTGTGCGAGGTGTATATTTGTTACGCTTACATGCAAAAAAAGTGTGGCACTCGGGGACTGCCACGGTAAAGCTATTGCATAGAATAGCATATTTTTCAACTTATGCAATTATAATTATTTGTTTATTTCTGCAGTATTTTTTTTCTTTTATATTTATCCAAGCTTTTTTTTTCTGATACTATAAACTATTTCACAAACAGTTGCTTACATATTCATCCGATTTTCCAGCAGCTCGTCTCGATCCGTGCGAGCTTCGTACCGTATATACATACACGTTAAGCGAAAGCTTGGCCGCGCTACGTGGTAGGCGGAGTGGGGGCTGTTAGGTTTTCTTCGTTACAGAATTTCTTGATTCGGTCGCCGCGCTCAAAACCCGCGATATATTGCATAGCTTTATGCAATAGCTTAAAACTTCTGGTATGATTTCGTTGAAATTTGGCACACAGGTAGTTTACGGCTTGGAATAAAACATAGGACACTCATTATCTTGAGAAATGTTACCGAAACTGAAGAAACCGCAGAAATAAGCTAAGCTAGCACAATACTAATGCGCCGCTTCTATGTTTGGATTTAAAAAGTGTAACAAGACATTTTTACATACTTATAGCTATTGGTACACAACATTTTTCATTACTTTTCGACATACATATCAATTTCAGATAAAACTCCATTTCTACGAAGAATTTGAAAATCCTAACATCGTTGAACTACATGCAACTTGCTTTACATGTATATACTTAGTGACTTACTCGGATAGTAACATTGCTTCTGTCGTGATACAAGAGCTCTAGATTTATCAAAGCAATACAATGAATGAAACCTACAGAGATCAGGTATTGGGAGTTCTTGAAGCTTTCCAATATTTCAATCCGTACCAAATAGGATTGTGGAAAGTCGGTTACATAAGAAAAGAGACTATGAAAGGTAACTTTATTGGGTGCAGACAATATTCGTATTCACAGGTTTTAGTATTGTATTTGCAAGGAGGTGGAACGAATTTGGTTCAATCTGAGAGGTACTATCGCTATATCTTTTTTTATCTGATTGAAGTAGCAAACGAGCATGTAGTCCACCTGAGGGTAAGTGGCCACTGCAGCCCATGGACGTCTGTAAGCGACTTCATACATAACATGGGTTCTGTCTGAAGTCAATCACAGATGCGTTCGAACGGTCGAACTACACTGGTTCTATCATAGTCCTCGGGAGTAGCAACGCATCTGTGATTGACTTCAGACAGAACCCATGTTCTGTATGAAGTCGCTTACAGATGTCCATGGGCTGCAATTACTCTGTCATTACTCATAACTTAGTCTTCTTCTTCTTATATATAAAAATGTATGTTTGTCTGTATGTCCTCTATAGAATCATAAATGATTCATTTGATCATGTGATGATCTTTAGCAAAGTTATGATTCATGAGCTCGCGAAGGTTTCTGGTGTATTTTTTTTGTGATGGCTTAGCAACGCGCGCAGGGTACAGCTAGTTTGTTATAAAAGCGATGAAAGTGAAGAAAAGAAAATAAACTTACATGTATGAACGTATATTTTCTTAACATACATATATACGTACAAAACGCTCTGTGTGGTGAAAATGTAAGTATATATCATATTACACATCACGCTCGTATTATTAGTTTATGATAGCTACCGCCACAGCATTAAAATGACAATGTATTGGTTATCGATATTTGATATGAAATATCGTAATTCTCGGAATAATGTTCGCTTTAATTGCCTAATAACCGAATGAATACATTGTAACACAATATATCAAAATAGGACAATGTAACTATTTGTCTAGATAATATTAGTAATGTACAAGTAATGTACTTAATAAATACAATTATGACTTCGTTTAGAGGATACGAAATCTTATTAATATTATAATTGCGAGTTGTATGAGTGCATGTTACACTGACAGTGTAACGACTAACTTAGAAAGAAAAAGAGAGAAAGAAATCGTTTATTCGTAATGCGTACAGTTTAAAGACACAATAATAATATAGTACCAACATGCGATACGATGAATATCATTATTTTTATTATCATTATCTAGATTCCACATATAGATACGCATAAGCTTCTTCATATGTAAGTCAAAAAATTAAAAGTACCGGAAGACATTTCCTCAAGTAAACAATTATATTTGAGTGGTTTTCCCTTGTTAAATAAAATCGTTTAAAACTCGAAAGCTTTTACTTTATATAGCTCATATATTTTCATACAGCAAGACTAACTACTGACGACGACAAACACAGCAAACATTTGTTTATCTTCACCAAACCCTCTACTTTAAGCTTTACAAAAGATCCCATTATAAACTGGTTCTTAACACTACAAAACAATTCCTCGTACATATTACTTAAGAACTAAGAACGAGAAGAGCAAACATTTGCTTATCATTACCAGAACGTCACCCTTTTAATTTTGGCTTTTAGTGCAAATAACTCAACTTTAAACGCAGAAGTGGAAAGTTGGTTGTCGACACGACGAAATTTATCGCGTTTTGCATAAAATTACGGTGGAAGATATGACGAGGCACAGTTCCATTGTTCGTTAGTACACTCCGCAATAGCCTCTGAGAAATAGGGCTGTGCATACAATAACGCAAAGAAATAGAAACATCTTCTATCTAAATTACAAGTACTCAAATACAAGTATTGGGTCAAAAATATGTATCCGCGATTTAATACGCGTAAGTATATTACAGAATGAAATCTTATTAAGCACCTTAATAAAATGTAAAAATGCAAACGTTCCATCCCTATTTCAAAATCATTTGGGGTTAATTTCAGATCCAAAATCATAGAATTCTATCAAAGTATTTCCCCTTTTAAGAAATTAATCATGAAACACTCTTTGAGCACGAAAAAAACATTTTAACCAAACTTGATACTAATTCAGTCTTGAAAAAAGTCAACAAAGAATTGATTTTGTTCAAGGAAATTGTGTGCTCTCTTTATGCACATACTCTTTATGTATATTCGTAGCATCTACGGAACGAATAATAATGCGGTTTTAGAATTTCTTTTTGCCAATATTTCGATCAAGTTGCATGGATCGTGGTCACGGCCAATCAATTCAAAAACCGCATATCGCGAGTGCCCGTTACATATTAAAATGTATAAATTCCGCTATAACATTAGTTTAAAATCATATGTTACGATTTATTTTGACGACCCGCGTAGCAGTACGGATACCATATCGGTTTGACATGCAGTGGGTTCCGGGTTCAATTCCGGGCCAGACAGCTATCTGAATGAATTTAGAATCTTGTTCTTGGTTGGGTGTGTGTGTATTAATCTTTGTTCGTGTCCATGGCACCCATAACACAGGGAAAAATCCTACTGTAGGTGGAAAACGTTAAAAGCGTATCTTTCATAAGAAAAGAAGATTCTGAAGGTGGTAGAACCAGTGTAGTTCGACCGGGGAAGTACCACCGCCATACCTATTTCTAGCGTGAAGCAGTTCTTGCGTTTCGATAGAAGGGTGTGGTTGCGGGCACACTTTTTTATATGAGGCGAACATCATAGTCCTCGGGAGTAGCAACGCATCTGTGATTGACTTCAGGTAGAACCCACTTTCTGTATGAAGTTGATTACAGATGTCCATGGGCGGAAGTGGCCACTTACTATCAGGTAGACTGCATGCTCGTTTGCTTCAGTCAAATTAAAAAAAGATAGACAAAGTTTTAGGCTGGCATTAGGCCGAGCAACCCTAAGCTCGCCCGGGCAGCTGTATCGACCGGCCGCGCTCCACGCCACCTGCAGCCTGAGCTAGATCCCCAGATTTATTTGAGCTTCACTGTACAAGTACGAAATAATACTAAATTTATTATACTAAACTGTTGCGCCTCTATCGTATGAAAGATATTTAATTGCTAAACGCGGCACTATTATTACATAGTAAAATGTTTTTGTTTTTTCTTTTAAATTGATATTTGAAATTAGGTGATTTTGGAATGTTTCAATAATTTAATGCTTTTAGCATGAAACGTTAACTTATGTATTTATATGAATCAATCTTATTGATTTGAAGGTTTGTGAGTATGTATGCATTCGATATTCTTTCATTTAAGTTATTAAAGCATTTAAATATCAATGAGGGTAAGTTTATACCAAATTCTTAAACGTTTCTCTTATTCATTTCCCTAAAAAAATTGAATAACATTTATGATTATTATTATTACCAATAGATTAAACGTACTTGCTATATTTCAGTTAAACACATATTTGGAAATAATTTCTACATACAATATTTATGGGTAATAAAACAAACCATGTACCCGTAAGGCATTACATTATAGACGTCAATTAACAGGAAATTCGATTATACGTGGAAATTAGAAATACAAACATCCTTACACGTAAAACAAAAAGGAATAGGTAGGTGTTGATTCCATTTTAGACATGTACTTACAAGGTACCTTATTAAAATAATAACACCTACTCGTTACGTTTAATTTTGCCTTTTCTGATGTGAAAGTAGCAGACGACTACGTTTTCAAGGTGGTAGAACCAGTGTTCGACCGGGGAAGTACCACCGCCACACCTATTTCTAGCGTGAAGCATTTCCTGCGTTTCGATAGAAGGGTGTGGTTGCCGACACACTTTCACATGAGGCGAACATCATAGTCCTCGGAAGTAACAACGCGTCTGTGATTGACATCAGATGAAACCCATGTCCTGCATGAAGTTCATTACCGATGTCCATTGGTGGCAGTGACCACTTACCATCGGGTGGACTGTATGCTCGTTTGCTACTTCAGTCAGATAAAAAATGATGAGAAGTTTATGTGATGATCTAAGTATATTAGGTTAGAAAAGATAAGAAGCAATCCTGTGAGTTACTACCGCTACATTTTTTTATACTTAAACCTGGCGATAAGGCAGAGTGGCTACTCGATGGAAAGTAGTCACCTTCGCCTATGGACATTTGCAACACTATGCTATGCTATGTTGGCAATGCATCAACGATATTGAACGATGATTCGTCCTGTGAGTTACTACTGCTACATTTTTTATACTTAAACCTTGCGATAAGGCAGACTGGCTACCCGATCGAAAGTAGTCACCTTCGCCTATGGGCATTTGCAACACTAGAGGAGTTGGCAATGCATCAACGATATTGAAAAAGAGCACTTTTTGCACCTTTTTTGAAGAGCCCCATTTTATAACGCCCCGGGAATACGTCAGGAGGAAGCTCAAACGCAAATATGTATTTGTAACGTCCTTGCGTTTCAGTGGCAGAGTATTGGGATAAATTTATATCGAGAGAATATCAGGTGATCGTAGTTCACAGGAAAGGCCACACACACTTGCACTTTCACATAAGGCGACCATAGTCCTCGGAAGTAGTAACGCATCTGAGATTGAGAGAGATTGAGTGAGATTCAGATAGAACCCATGTTCTATATGAAGTTGATTATAGATTTCCATGGGCGGCAGTGACCTCTTTCCATCAGGTGGATTGCATGCTCGTTAGCTATGTCAGTCATATAAAAAAAAATACATATGTCAACGGCTTTGGGTCAAACTACTGTTCTATATTTAGTTGGTTACAGGTCATAATAGGCTGCAATTACCAGTTATCATCAAGTGGATCATGCTTAATTGTTACTTCAATCATCCCGTCATTTAGTCATCATGACGACTCGCGTGGCGGAGCGGTTACCATACCGGTCTGATGCGTAATGGGTCCTGGGTTCGATTCCCGGCCAGACAGGTATCTGAATGATGAGCTTAGATTCGTGTTCTAGGTCTGGGTGTTTGTGTATTCGTCTTGTGTGCATCCATGGTACCCACGAAACAGAAGAATATCCTACTGGCTATGGTTGTAGAAAGTGTGCGTGCGTGTATATAAAAAAATAGAAGTTATAGAGCCTTGCTGTAGCTCGACCAAGGAGCAGCCATCTCTAGCGTTTCGTTGGATGATTATGTTTGCCGGCTGACTTAAATATGAGGCGACCTTAGTCCTCAGGAGTGGAAAAGTATCTATGAAAGGCTTCGGGTGGAGCGGCTGTTGTATATCGAGTTGTTATAGAGGGGCGTTACTATCGCGTCTAACAACAAATCTAAAAGGTACCGATTAAGTAAACATTATGTAAATTTAGAAACTAAAGTTTGTGACGGATTTAGTAGCCACAGAGAATTCTTCTATTAACTTTTATTGTATGCAAGCGTCGATTACTGTCTTATCCATATCGTAGTTACATAAATCTTATTAATTTGTACAAATTTTCAACAAACACAACATCCGAGCTCTCAGCTCACAGATGCATTGGAATTTACAATGGTAATTCTTGCAGTGTTCAACTAATCTCTATGCAACGAAGTGTCGCTCGTAATCAAATGGATATCCAGCCCAGGCTTTGAACGAACGTAATTGGAATACCTGATGTTAGCTAGGATCTAATGCAAGCGGTGCCGTGTTTTCTATTGGTTGAAATATCAATATGTTGTAGTGATATAACGAACATTCTTTATTTTTTGTTATCTGATTGAAATAGCAAACGAGTATACAGTCTACCTGTTGGTAAGTGGTCACCGTCTCCCATGGACATCTGTTACCAACTTCAAATAGAACAGGGTTCTATCTGAAATCAATCACAGATGCGTTGCTACTCCCGAGGACTATGATGTTCGCCTCATTTGAAAGTGTGCCGGCAACCACACCCTTCCATCGAAACGCAAGAAATGCTTTACGCTATAAATAGGTGTGGCGGTAGTTCTTCCCCGAACTACACTGGTTCTACCACCTGTAAAAGTTTGCATTCGCATTCACATTTGCAGAAATTATGCGAATGTTTTGCGAATACTGAATTGCAGTGTTTTAAAAAAGGTCGCCAAATTTATACACAAATGTAATTCCGAAGTTTCTAGATAAAAAAATCCTCCGGCATCCTATACCAAAAACAGAAAAAAAAACAGTAAAAAATATACAATATTTATAAAAAACAATAAGAAATATATCGCAAGGAGTATTCGCATTCGCATTCACATTCGCGAATGTCACATAATAACATTGATTATATCACTTAAAATTTATAACTTTCTACACTCATAGCCCCACAGTAAGATTATACTCTCGTGTGTCGTGGGTGTCATGGACATACACAAAGACAAATACACAACCACTCAGACCCAGAACAAGGTTGAGCAAGAACAACCAAATACCTGTTTGGCTGAGAATGGAACCCGGAGCCCACTTTGTGTCAGATCAGTATAGTAACCGCACTGCTACGCGGGTCGTCCTTCACAAATATATTGGTATATTTTCGGTCAGTCATTGGGTAAAATTATGTGATTATGTGATGTATAATAAATTACATTTTTTCTCAAATAAATAACACTATCTATATCTTTTTGGGCTAAGGGTGTTATTTATTTACTGTAGGATTTTTACGATGATGTCATGACAATGCAAACATAAAAATTCAGACCCAGAATTAAAATTAAAATTCTTTAATCAGATATATGTATATCTCGCCGAGGTCAAACCTAGAGCCAATGATGTAGCTATGCGTGGGGGCAGTGGGCCATCGCCCACGGCTTCGCACTCAAAGGAGCCTCGCTAGGCCTCTTTGTAGGAGGAAGTGGAAGCATTTTCAAGTGGTTTCATCTAATGGAATCATGCAAAGGGGCCTCGCTTATAGGAGTTTGTCCACGTCTACTTGGTCCGTGCTACGCCACTGCCTAGACCCCATTGCGTTTCAAACTATTAGTCGGTCATTACAGTTACATTGCAAATTTAAGGTCTTAGGAATATAAATCTCCAGACATTAACATCTTTTTTATTCGAGAGGAAACCTTTAAAAGGTACCTAACGCCTGGCAGCAACGGTTTGCCTGGGATTTTATTGCATTCGATCATACATACCGTCGTCCTTCCCCGGGTCACTTGACGAGTTCGAGTTGGCACACTTGCTGTCCGCAACCCCGGAATCCCCGTTTTAGTCGCCTCTTACGACAGGCCAGAGGATACTTTATTCTACGACGAGACATTATCTCCTAGCCTGTTGTGAGATCTTTGGAAAAAGTAAAAAAAATGTATAGGTTTATTGTACTTCGAGATTGCTATCTATGTATATTTCGATATGAATCGAAATAGATGTCACACATTTCGGATTTCAGAGCATACCTCAGTAAGTCTGTATAGAATCAATACTAGTGATGATTGCATTTTTCATTTCCATGAATTCTAGATTAAAACAGGAACTTATTCACTTGTTAGTTACTTCGAACAATTCTCGGAAATAGCTTAAACGGTTTCCATGAACTTCATAATTAAGTGATAGGTTATTTTAGGAATCGGATTATTTTGGTAACTAAGTATATATTCTAATTTTGATTCTTCAATTCGAGAACGTATACCTATTTCTAGACTCTATTATGACTTCAAATTTTACATTTCATCCAAATTTATCCTGTTTGTAAATAAAAAACAGCGTTTTCTAAAAACCTGTTACAAATACCGGGTTCCAACGTTCACATTTAATATGTATATTAAGTAATAAGCTATCGAAATAAATATATTTACTATAAAATATTTTTTTTATTAAGTACTTACCCACTATTGGCAGTGACTTAAGTTTTTTTTATCTGACTGAAGTAGCAAACTACCATGCAGTCCACTTGATGGTAAGTGGTCACTGCCGCCCATGGACATCTGTAATCAACTTCATACAGAACATGGGTTCCATCTGAAGTCAATCACAGATGCGTTGCTACTCCTAAGGACTTTGATGGTCGCCTCATGTGAAAGTGTGCCGGCAACCGAACGGCAACAAATGAATGTATCTATTTATAAAAAAACCGTTTGACCGAATAAACCAAATTGATACGTGATTACATAAAATGTTGGTAAGTTAATGAAAGTTTTATCACATGTCCATAATATTATCATGTAACTTAAGCTCCTCCGACTATTACAAAACGTAAAAAGCAATAAAATAAAATAAACATATTTAGTTATTAACGCACAATATAAAACACGAGAAATATTTTTATCTAAACATCATCGAATCAAAATGCCAAGGATCGGTACGCCAAAATAGGGAGCCTTGTGTTTCGTCGTCAACCCATTATTGTCCCACTGCTGGGCACGGGTCTTCTCTCAGTATGAGAGAGTTTAGGCCATAGTCCACCGCGCTGGCCAAGTGCGAATTTGTGGACTTGACACACCTCCGAGAACTTTTTTTTTTTTAAAGAACTCTCGGGTGTGTAGGTTTCCTCACGATGTTTTCCTCCACCGAAAAGCAGTGATAATTAATTTATAATACGCACATGAATCAGTGGTGCGTGCCTGGGTTTGAATCTCGGACCTCCAGATCGAGACGGCAAGTTTCAACCATTAGGCTATCACTGCTCTCCTTGTGTTTATCAGCACAATAATATGGTCTGAAAAATATTTTTCAAATAAAGGATTTCTCAATTGTTTTTCTTCATATAAATAAAACACATTCAAACACACTCACACAGTTTATATAAAGCAATAAAATTACTGTTACTTAGTATAATTACGCACCAAATCGTAAATCCATCAGTAAATAGTGCAAGTTTAAGTAACATAAAATTTCAGCTAAGTTTGTATAAGTTTTTATCGCGTGAACAAAGAGTTGGAATATTTTACAAAAAATGTATAGCTCGGTGAAAGAAAGCAATAAAAACGCGAAACGGCTCGTGACGAAGAATAACAACGTGCTTTGAATATTTATATTTTCCTTTGTTTCTTTACCTTGATGTTAATTGAACAAATTAAAGAAGATTACGGTAAATACATAAATATAGGACGAGGGTATATAGACAATCTCCGACTTAGATACCGGAGCCACGCCTATTTCTATTGTGAAGCAGTTCAAGAAACCACAAACCTAGATTTAATGTGGACAAAAATTCTTGTGGACAATCTCTTGACAAGCTTTTATATGATAGAAAATTTTAAGAAGCAACAAAATGATGGATTAAGTACTGCAAAATTTATTTTCAGTGTATTGAAATAAAAGCTCATTAAAAAAAACATTTTTTAGTTGTCCCAGGACCCAGTATACTTACACTTGCTACCTATATTGGGTGGGTTGGACTAAAATCTGCATTCTTCTGACTTTTTAAGGGCGGCCATCTTGGATATTTTTTTTGTAGTGTATTGCATTCTCCAAAGTAAGCCTTTTCATTTGATAATCATTAACCGATAGGTTATACGAAAGTATATAATATTGCTTTTTTACGGTGGCTTTTATCCATCTTGGATTGGATTTATTCATAGTGTATTATATATAACGAAGTGAGTGAGACGTGATATCAGGAATGCCAGGAGTCTTCATTACTGTACATTCTAGAAGATTTCAAGTAAAACAAAGGAGTAAACTTGTTCGATTTATTCAAAGTTTAGGAGGTCCGATCGAATCGACGGTTAAACAAGAATCTTTTTCTACCGACAGGCGCTCGCTTTTTTCTAACAATGTTTGGTGAGGTGACAATAACAAATTTGTGGAGAGTAAACTAAATTACAATTCTAAAAATCACTAAATATTGCTAACAATTTTCGATCTTTAAACTAAAATAATTATATTCGGCGACGTGTTTTTCATAAATACGCGGTGTCGCGCCGACATATACTATACGTTAAGTCCTTTCATTTGATACCGGTATTGGAAAGGTTGTATGAAAATATATAATCTTGCTTTTTTACGGCGGCCATCTTGAATTTGGATGTTTTTTTCATATTGCACTGTATTTTACTCATTTGATATCCTAGATTTGATGCCCTTTCATTTGATACTCAAAATCGTTGGGTAGTACAAAAATATGTAGTCCGCCACTTTGTTACGTCGACCATTTTAAATAAATAACAATATTTATTGTATAAAATTCCGTTGTCATCAGAACTATACGTATATTCTAAATTTCAGCCCAATCGGACACTGAGAAGTGGATTTAATTCAGATTGCAAGATTTGACCTAAACACACATACTTACATATTTACCTACTTATACACAAACATTGAGTTAGATAAAGGCTTTTAAAAACAGCAAATTGATACGAACGGCAAAACGTCGTTATTTTTACAGCTATTAGATTCGGCCTAGATTTTATTTGAATCTACGTTTTCGTTTTTATTTGATAGTACGTTGTGTGTCTCTGACAGCCCATTCTTGCATAACTGCCAAATTTTGCATATGTATTTTTGATTTTATTTTTGTCATGAGCACGTTCTGTTCCAACATTTCTATAGTGCGTGCCCAGATTTTATTTCAGCCACGTTTAGAATGAAATCATTGGTAACGGCGTAAAACCTTTAGGAGTCACACGCTTTTATTTTTATACGAATTCAAAATATTCTATACATGTTTGGTGCAATGTTCCTAGGCATTTAGTACCTACATTTTGACGACTTGCAGATACTTGTAAGGTAAACGTCTGATAAATAAATTTCCAGAAAAAAAAGTCGTTATATAAAATTCTCAGTCTAAGAAAACCTTTAGGAGTCACACGCTTTTATTTTTATACGAACTCAAAATATTCTATAAGTACATGTTTGGTGCAATGTTTCTAGGCATTTAGTACCTACATTTTGAAGACTTGCAGATACTTGTAAGTTAAACGACATATAAGTACCTATACATTTTCAATAAGAAAGCTGTTATATATAACTCTTAGTCTAAGCTATATTCTTAGATACATATATGAAGTTATATTATGTAGTTATGTAACACTCATTTTGATTCGAATTAGTTAATATGCAAATTACCCCTATTAGGAGAGTTTTGTGTTCAGCACTAGGTCTTAATAGCTTAATAGAGCTACTTGATGGAAGGAAAAAGGAGGCAATTTACAAATAATTAAAATAAACATTAATCTTTGGCAAATTGAGATCTTCCGCCAGGCTAGGTGATCATGCCTGGGGTGCGGGAGGTTGCCACAAATCCATTTTGGTAATGTAACTGACATTATTAGATATGATTTTTATTATATGTGCAAACGTGCATACAGACCGTGTGACCGAGTGTTCAGTCAGACTGCATGTTTTTGCTTGGCATCCCAAGTGATATCTGCCAATCAATCTTATCTGACACCTCGGGAATATATGTATCCTCTACTATACTCTTCACTAAGATCACAACTGCGTTCAGCACTGCTGATACTAAAGAGAAACACGTCTAGTGATCGTGACGCCGTATTCGAATCATAAGGTGTACGTACTTTTTTTTTTTTTTCGAGGGCGAAACCTTCAAAAGGTACCCGACGCCGTGGGAGCGACGCAGGGTTATGTGGGATTTTTACCGCACTAAAACCCCTCCGATGGCCGTCCTCGGCGCTGAAAAGGAGGACTCCGGGATCTCGAAACGACTTCAACCGGAATCCTCCCAGCGCGTTGCCCCATCGGGCTCCTCCCAGATGGGCGGCTGGGCCCACCGCTCCGTCTAGTCTTTACGACGGTATGCGACCACACATACCGCCGTCCTTCCCGGGATTGCCTGACTGAACGGTTCGAGCTCCCACTCTAGCCGTCTGCAACCCCGGAAGCCCCTTTTAGTCGCCTCTTACGACAGGCAGGGGATGCCGTAGCCCTATTCTGATCCCGGAACTACAGGGCGTAAGGTGTACGTACTACCATCCTAAACTTCAATTTTTCTAACTAGGTTACCAAGATTCGTTGTTGATATTACTTCAGCTCGGGTCGAAGCCAGAATCATCGAACACGTTCAAAGCACCCCGAGCGTTGTGGGAAAATTTAATGATCCTGTTTGGTAGCTTTGGCAATCCGCCAAGCGCTACGTACATATGAGTCGTCTTGTTTGTCGCTGACACAACGCTGATGAGATGCTACAACGTTAAGTTAAATAATCGCACACGTACTCCATTTGACGACCCGCGTAGTGGAGCGGTTACCATACCGGTCTTTTTTATAAGAATTAAGTAGCAAACGAGCATGCAGTCCACCTGATGATAAGTGGTCACTACCGCCCGTGCACTACCATAAGCAACTTCATATAGAACATGAAACTCTATCTGAAGTCAATTACAGAAGCGTTGCTACTCCCAGGGACTAAGATGGTCGCCTCATATAAAAGTGTGCCGGCAACTACAACCTTCCATCGAAACGCAAGAAATGCTTCACGCTAGAAATAGGTGTGGCGGTGGTACTTCCCCGGTCGAACTACACTGGTTCTACCACCTATAAACCTATAAACGGTCTGACTCGGAGTGGCTGACGGATTCGAATCCGGGCTAGACAGGTGTCTAATTGAAGAGTTTAGATTCTTGTTCTGGGTCTTGGTGTATTCGTCTTTGTATATATCCATGGCACCCACGACACAGGTGAAATTCCTAGTGTGGGACTATGAGTGTAGAAAGCGTTTAAAACGTTAAAGACTACCCCTTTACTAGCAAACGCAGACGATGTTGGAGACTGAAACCGGTAATTAAGACCCTCTGGCAGAGCAGTCCATAGTCTTCTTGTACCGGCTGAGACTATTTACGTTTGCAAACAAAAACCAGTGGAGCTGTAATAGGGCCACCTGTACGTAATAGTTTTTATGTTCTATAACTGAAGCAGGCATGGAGCATAGTACACCACTCTACACCAAGACGACTCGCGTGGCGCAGCGGTTACCTACCATACCGGTCTGACGCGCAATGGGTCCCGGGTTCGATTCCCGGCCAGACAGGTATCTGAGAGACGAGTTTAGATTCCTGTTCTGGGTCTGGGCGTTTGTGTATTCGTCTTGTGTGTTCATGGTACCCACGACACAGGAGAAAATCCTACTATGAGTGTAGAAAGAGTGTAATACTTAAAGGAGAGAGTTGATGACTAAACTGTATTAGATTTTAAAGATTTAGATTCTCGCAACCTTAGCCCTGCAATCCTTATTAAAAGACTTCTGTTTTAGGTTCACTATCTTTCTTCTACCAGCGGCATAGAAAACCAAGTTCTTAAACGCGTAAAGTTTATTTTGTAATAATCCTATTTGGCACTTATCCAAGCGGCGGATATCGATGTGGGGACATGTTTGTGAATGTATCAAATTAATATAACATAAAATATTTTATATATATGCATTATCAGTCTGGGTAAGAAGGTCACAACAATGTTTAATGTCAAGAAATTACTAAAGTCGACTGGAACTAAATATATAGGTATTATACTTACAACAACAGACAACAGAAACAGATTAAAATCATTTGGCATTCATGTGGCACTTACCTAAGTACTTACAACAATATCCAAGATAACAATTAGGTATCTAATACGAAAAATTTTGAGAACTCCAGTTGTAAAGAGAGCACCACGCCTCCATGGGAATTAAAATAAAGTATTTGTTGTAGTATGTTAAAATGAACCAAATAAAAAACGTATTTGCTTATTTTCTACATAAATGTAAACATACGTAGATAGGTACTTACTAAAAAATATTTCTCGGATATACTTAGTAGCACCACAACTATTCCTGCTTGCTATTAAAACTGATTTATTCGAGTTGAAAGTTCTATCTTCAGTTTCGCATAGCGAAAACTGTAGTGTTTATGCTGTTTAAGGCTGGTTTTAGTTTGCAACGACAAAATAACATATTAACATGCCTATAACGTTTTGCTAAGTAGGTATCTATACCATAAAAATTACTAAGCAAAAAGCTCTCCTACAGTAGATATGGATTGCTTGGCGCTTCGCCAAAACTATACATTAAGAGTAAATTAACAGGGCGCTTTGTTTGTTGTTTGGTTTTCGGTGACATGTAGGCTTCGGAATTTAGGCGAGAGGTCAGACGGGATATTACGATAATAATAATATATAATCGCTTTCTACATTAGTAGCATACAGGGATTTTGTACTGTGTCGTGGATACCAAACACACACACAAAGACGAATACAGAAACACTCAGACCCAGGACAAGAATCTAAATTCATCATTTAGATACCTTGTTTGCCTTGGGATCGAACCCGAAACGCGCATCTTCGTTCATTTGAAACATAATCTGTAAATGACAACTTTAGTGCTTAGAGCGCCATCTATAATTTGTAACTAGGTATTAAACTATCTTGGTCAGTGTTTCATTATTTAATACAAATAGACTAGTAGCGACATCTATGTTTTGACAAGAAAGAACTTGCCAACGGTTTGTATAGATTTCTTACTTAATAGTACATACCGACTTCAAAAAAGGTATAATTAAAATACATAATTTATAAAAACTTTAAGAAACAACAATGTTCTTTCTAAAAGACTGGTTAGCGACATCTACGTAGGAACTTGCATTAAACCGCCATCTAGGTGTAGCGCGCAGTATTATTTACTTATGTAGCTCCTCCATTCAACAAAATGCTACAGTTAGCAGACTCCTGAAGCAGGAACTTCTTTATTAACTGGATAGATGGCGTTGTAAACAGCTACTACCTATATAGATACAAGGGAATCTTTTGCTAGGACTATTAATTCAAAATAATGTACCCACTGTACACTTTATTTTAAAGTAAAATATTTCTTTACAGAAAACATTCTGCGCGACATTTAAATGTGGCAGAATAGTTGATATTTTCTATTAATTTAAATAACGCATTTACTCATTCCTACCATTTTAAACGGTATGAAATGCTTTCGTCAAAAAGTAGGTATAGGTACTTCTAACGGTAGTACCTACATCAATAAATATACCTACCACACAATAGTGTACCTATTGTTACTGATATACAATATTAGGGACGTCCGATCATTAAGTAGGTAGGTACCTAATGTTTAATTTCATTTACTACCGGTCTTATATGATTATTTAATCAACCAACAATAAATGTCTGTATAATTATAGCTGATATATCAGTTGGTTAAAATTACATAATTATGTTATTTCGATAGACCGTAAGATAGCCAAGTTATGGTTAAATAATTCATCAATGATTTGATTCGTTACATTTTTGATAAGTTACCTCTAAAGGTTTTTTATTTACATATAAAAGTGAAGATAAGTGGTCACTGCCTCTCGTGGATACCCGTGATCAACGGTGTTCCAGATAAGATCAGAACACGTGTTTTTTTGTCGAGGGAGAATCCTTCAAAAGGTACCCTACGCCGTGGAAGCGATGTACGGTTAAGTGGGATTCTTACCGTACTTAAACTCTAAAGCGCGTTGCCCCATCGGGCTCCTCCCAAGTGATTTATGTTAAGAAAAATCATTATATTAATACGTGAAGCAAAAATTTGTGACGGATTTTTAAGTAATATGCCGCGGACGGATTAGTATGAAATTTTGCACGGTTATAGTGGACGTAGAGAAGGAGTGCAGAATGTTAATATTTTTTTCAAATAATGCATTTTTCATACATAAAATCAACTAAAAACACATTACACACACTGCCTTGCATTTGTCACAAACACATATGTACCTATTAAATGAAATAGAACATTCAATGTCTTACTATGAAAAGACACAACGTCAAGAATGTCAGATGACATTTGATTTGAATTAGAGAAATATTCGTACTAATTTGGACAATATGAAGTTTAGTTTTTTAATTTAAATTACGGTCGAATTTCGGCCGATGCGACGGGCGACTAGTATTAATAAATTCAGTAAACTTTGTGACACGCATGATATAAATACAAGGAACAAACACAATCTCTCTGCACATGTCACTCGCCTTCACAAAATTAATAATTCTTCTATGGGTCAATAAATACGCTTTTATAACAAACTTCCAAATAAATCAGAAATTTGTCAATTAATAAGTTTAAATCATTTATTATGATATTCGTAAAGCATATTATAAAAATTCTGATTATATACAAGTTAAAAACAGCTTGGAACTGCTTAGGTAATTAAATAAATGTCAAAGTATAGCGTATCCTGCCAAATATGCTTCTTATTCAGCCAAATATAAGGCAAGATACAGGAGCTAACTTTTATTATCAATGTAAAAACAAGATGACAAAAAAAGATATACCTACAAAGAAAAAAGACAAACCCA